>JAZGLO010003416.1:842500-1425000 GCA_036873155.1 Biomphalaria sudanica | reverse complement strand
ACCACCATCACCACCATAGCAGCAGCAGCAGCAAAAGCAGCCACAAGCACCATCATCATCACCACAGCAGCAGCAGCAAGAAGCACCATCATCATCACCATCATCATCACAGCAGCAGCAGCAAGAGCAGCAGCGGATAAACACATCACCAATTGAAGATTGAAAGTCTTGCACTTAACCTAACTGTTCGGACCTCATATGAACGCCTCTCCATTAAATACGCTTTTTTTTTATACTAGACTTTATGCTTCTTGACTGCCCTCATTGTTTCTTTAATATTAAGGGATCCTCATCTATAGTTGTCAACTTAGAAAACTATAAATATCTAGTTAGTTTTGTGCTTCTGGTGTATATAAGAATTGTTAATAATTTATATATTCGTAAATTATACAATAAATGTTTGCTTATTTTTTTGTTTTGTTTTGTTTTTTAGTTTGTTTGTTTGTTTTGGTTTGCACTGTAAAATGAAATATCCAGCTTATAGTTAGTTGTTTTTTTCGATATAGATTCCTAGACATTATAATGGCTGTGTTAGAAATTAATAGTGAAAATCCACAATTTACTGCAGAATGTTACATCAAGGTGACATAGTTATTTATATAGTTATTTATGTTTGTATGTGGGTACAGATCAGGGGTGGACTGGGTGTCAAAATCGGCCCGGGCATTAATATACAATGCGGCCCATAAATTTTATGCCTTATGATGGGCATCCAAGCATATCTTTCATCAAAGGTGTGATGTAAAATTTAATATTGTATCGAAAGTATTTATGAATAATTTATAAAATGATTTTGAAACGATCTATTGAGAATATTATTACTTTATAAATAAAGTATATATAACACATACAATGGTAAATCTCTTATTGTAAAAAATAAAAATCTTTATTACCGTATACATTAACACAGTGATGCCCAACCTAATTTAGTTTCCAACACTGCTGTTCTTAAACAGTGGTGCCCAACCTAATTTAGTTTCCGACAATGCTGTTCTTAAACAGTGGTGCCCAACCTAATTTAGTTTCCGACAATGCTGTTCTTAAACAGTGATGCCCAACCTAATTTAGTTTCCGACACTGCTGTTCTTAAACAGTGATGTCCAACCTAATTTAGTTTCCGACACTGCTGTTCTTAAACAGTGGTGCCCAACCTAATTTAGTTTCCGACAATGCTGTTCTTAAACAGTGGTGCCCAACCTAATTTAGTTTCCGACACTGCTGTTCTTAAACAGTGGTGCCCAACCTAATTTAGTTTCCGACACTGCTGTTCTTAAACAGTGGTGCCCAACCTAATTTAGTTTCCGACACTGCTGTTCTTAAACAGTGGTGCCCAACCTAATTTAGTTTCCGACACTGCTGTTCTTAAACAGTGGTGCCCAACCTAATTTAGTTTCCGACACTGCTGTTTTTAAACAGTGATGCCCAACCTAATTTAGTTTCCGACACTGCTGTTCTTAAACAGTGATGCCCAACCTAATTTAGTTTCCGACACTGCTGTTCTTAAACAGTGATGCCCAACCTAATTTAGTTTCCGACACTGCTGTTCTTAAACAGTGATGCCCAACCTAATTTAGTTTCCGACACTGCTTTTCTTAAACAGTGATGCCCAACCTAATTTAGTTTCCGACACTGCTGTTCTTAAACAGTGGTGCCCAACCTAATTTAGTTTCCGACACTGCTGTTCTGAAACAGTGATGCCCAACCTAATTTAGTTTCCGACACTGCTTTCGTAGGCCATTTAAACGAAAGGTTACAGAAACGAAATGAAATTGACCTGAAACTATTTGATTGGAAGCCTTGGATCTAATACTTACATTAATTAAATAAGTCTGCCTTACTCTTCATTTTGAGCTAAGAATATATATTTATTCAGAACAAAATTATTCTTTTTATAGGTTCTTTTCTTTTTTAGATTCTCATTTTTTTACACACACAAACATATTTTTTTTAAAGTTTATTTTAAAAAAAGGCGCCCTTGAGGGTATGAACCAGGTGCCTTTGGGTCCAAAAGTCAACATTCAACGTGCATACCACAGGGACGATGTTAATAATAGAAATTGAGATTATATAAACATACTTTGAATTAAATCTTCTTTTCAAAAGATAAATCTACAAAATTTTTCTATATTATTTTACAAAATATTACTTGAATATATCTTCAAAATGCAAAAAAAAAATATAAAAAATAAAAAATTAGATTTGGTTTAAAACCGTTTAGTAAAAGAAAAGATAATGTTTTAGGTAGTTGGCATTTTAAAAAATTTAAAAACTAGTAATTTTTACATAAATTAAAAATATATGACATCTTTTTCCAACAGTTGACATCCTACGAAAAGAATGTTTCGGTAGATTATTTTTGTAGTACAATGATATAGAGAACTCTTTGGACATTTTAAAAGCCAAATTTTGCATTTTTCGTCCAAAAAATATTTATGTAAAGTAAGTAGAAAAAGAGTCATAACATATATAAATTATATTTTAGCATTTCATATTATAAAAAATTTAACAAAAAAAATAGATATTATTTATCTATTTAAAACAGAATAATAAAATGTTTAAACTTGTACTTTTTGAATAAAAACCAAATTTTCATTGTATATCTTCTTTATAGACTCTTGTAGAAATTAAACTTCACATCATCACAAGCATAGCATAAATGAGTCAACCATTTGCCCGAATCCGCCCCTGGTATAGATGTTAGTTTTTTCTTTCGAAGTAAAATAAATGTAAACATTTTTTTCCAGTGCTTTTTTTTTTTATAAAAGAAAATGGAGCTGGTACTCAGTAGTTGATTGCCTAACTTTTAACTACTAAAAATTAATAATATACGTTAAAATACAAGAAAATTAATAACTTTTTTTTTAAATGTCCTTCGAAGGCAGCGCAAGTGGAATGAGTTTTGTGTAGGTTGTCCACGACTCACTGCCGTACAGTAGCGTGCTAAGAACGCATGCCTTGTAGACCTCCGTTTTGGTCGCTGTGGTGAGCTTCGGGTTTTCCCAAACTCTTGGTCGGAGTCTAGCGAAGGTTGATGCAGCCTTCCCTGTGCCTTTTTTTTTTCTATCTCCTCTTCTAGGGACAGGTCGCCTTGGATTGTAGATCCGAGTAGCAAAATTCGTTTACGGCACCTAGCTTGTTATCGTCAATGAGGATGGATGGTGGTGCTGCAGCAGGTGGTCCCATAACATTAGTTTTCTTTGTGGTAATGGTTAGGTCATACTCTTTGCAAACCTTTTTGGTAAATCTACCGATACTCAGACTGCTCGACTTTTTTTTTATCACGCACTAAATTTTCGGGGACCACTAACATATTCTTGAGCCCGGGCCAACGAGTACCTTGCTACGCCACTGCTTAGCATTGTCCGATATTGACCAAGTGATATTTGCCTCATAGGTGCGGACGGTCAATGAATTAAATTAACACTGAGTAATGTGTGTGTGTGTGTGTTTCTGTACGCGTGTTAGTATGTGTGTGTGTATGTGTGTGTGTGTGTGTGTACAAAAAGAGGAAGGGTTCAGTCAATCCAACAAGATCTGAAGTGGGAGCTTTGAGAGACTCAAGGTATTTCACTAACACATTGAGATTATTTATTATCTTTCGTTGCAATATCTACACAATCAAGTATCTCATAGTGCATAAGATCTCATTACCAGTATATTTACACACTGTGTTGTAGTTCCTCTTTCACAGTGACTCTAGTTAGCCACGTTTGGGCTATTGTAATTACTTTAAAAGATTAACTTATATTAATTTATTAATATATGCTAGGACAAATTTGTACAAATACTCCTTCTTCCCTAGTGCTATTAGAGCATGGAATGGGTTGCCTGAGCTAGCCAGGAAAACCAGTGACTTGGCAGAATTTAAGTCATTGGTTAATATGCATGACTAAATGCATAACGCGTAGGACGTTATCATCTTCTTTTTTGAAGTAACGTCTGTATTATATAAGATGAGATAAGATAAGATATAACTTCTATTATATAACTTCTATTATGTAACTTCTTGTATTAGTTTACGAACCCTTATACAAATAATGTTTGGTGTAGACGTCTGGCACCATGGTATGGTCTCATAGCATTGTTATGTCATAACATTATCATCTTGAAAGTACGTTTCGTTGGTTCTTTCATGACTCTATACTTATCTTATAAATTACAGACGTTAGTTTCAAAAGATAATTATTACTTCCTCCGCGATTGTATAGCAACTTAGTCATGCATGTTTCAGAAAACCCATTCCAATAGCACTAATGGCATTAAGGAAAGTAGTAAAAATTTGTCCTAGCATATGGAATAAGAAATGTGCCTGTATCTTTGTGTCTTTCTAAGTATTTTCTTAGATTTTGTGTTTCTGTTTGTAAATTATGGTTCATTGTTTTATGTATTATTGTTAGCGTCTCTTGCTTTAGTCTTTTTACTAAATGAGCTACTCTAATCGAATGTACTTGTTAAAACCTCTCGGCTCTATTTTGGCGACTGTTCAAGTTACTTTATGTTTTATTGAGTTTAGGGGTCCCATGGTTATAACTGTATGCAAGGATGTATATGATCTACTTGTCAGTATATAAACTTTAACTCAGACTGAGCTGCCTGGTGCTTTCGACAATAAAACATTTTAAATTAAACACCCTAAAGCCTGTGAACAAAACATTGGGCTAGTGTGTAGCGTTAGTGTTATTTATTAATTTTCTAAGTTCCAATGATTAATATTACGATTTACCACACCACATAACTTTTTGAAATGTTAACAAATTAATGATTGATTTTGAAAATAAAAGGCTGACGCCAAATAAAAGAGGGTCCATTTTGTTTCAGATTGACCACTACATAGCAACAATGTTGAAGTCCTTTTTGTTGCTCGGATTATGCATGGGTTTGTATTACTTCTTATTGTAACTGATACATGATTTGACCACTAAATTTACAACATTGAAAGCATTCAATAAAAAGAAATGGTCAGAAACATGAATGCAAAACCCGATAGAACTCCTAAATACATCTAGATTGCAAGTTACAGTTGTATGTCATGTCAACCAAAAAGTTTGTTTAAAAAGACGTTTTTTTTTAATATGTATTTAGGGAGTTTTTTTGTATTGAGAAAAATAATAAACCTACAAATATTAGTTGGATTAGTTTTCTCTTTCTGGAGCTATAAGCCAACACAAACCTCTAACACCACACAGTCTATTAGCAAATTGTTTAAAAAAATAATATACTACTTTAACTGCAGCACTACTTGATGTGGCTGCTGGTGACTCTGAAGAGCTTCAATCTTTGGTTGACGAGCTGAACATCATCAAAACAAGTGTAAATAAACTTCTGGAAAAAATAAACAGCAGTATGTCCAGTTGCTGCAAGGTACGTTCTATATATATGTTTGTATTTCCAATTGATACATATATATATATATATATATGTTTGTGAGTGTGTGTATGTTCAGTTGCTGCAAGATATACTCTATATATATGTGTGTATGTTGTATGTCCATTTGCATCAAGATATATTCTATATATATATATATGTTTGTGTATGTTGTATGTCCAATTGATATATATATATATATATATTTGTGAGTGTGTGAATGTCCAGTAGCTGTAAGGTACATTCTATATATATATATGTGTATGTTGTATGTCCAATTGATATATATATATATATATATATATATATATATATATATATATATATATTTGTGAGTGTGTGAATGTCCAGTAGCTGTAAGGTACATTCTATATATTTGTGTGTCCAGTTGTAGTAAGTAAGAGTCAGAATGTGTATGCCTGGTTGCTGTACGGTATAGTTTACTTCGACTGATGGAGAACGCCAGTTTTGAGAATGCAACCCATCTCTCTTAAGAAATCTCCATTTGTGGCGATAGTTCCCCCGTGGGTCGTGGGTTGTGGATATGGCAAAGAGTTAACAAAAAACAACGCCTATTTCCCAATTTTTTTTTTGGGGGGGGGGGCGGAGATCTGGACTCCACTATCCCAGACTGCTCTAGTATAAAATCTAAACCTGCTATGACGATTTTTGGAACTTGTGAATGTGGTAGAGTGAAGAAGCCTGGATCCAGGACCATATTTAACTTTCTTTTAAATGGATGGTGTTCAAAGAACCAATGGGTAACCTCACTTTGTCCCAGGGATAGTCCAGACACTACTAAAATAATCTTGTCCCATGGATAGTCCAAACAGTGCTAAAATCACCTTGTCCCAAGGATAGTCCAAACACTGCTAGAATCACCTTGTCCCGTGGATATTCCAAACACTGCTAGAATCACTTAGCCCATGGATAGTCCAGACACTGCTAAAATCACCTTGTCCCAAGGATAGTCCAAACACTGCTAGAATCACCTTGTCCCATGGCTATTCCAAACACTGCTAGAATCACCTTGTCCCATGGATATTCCAAACACTGCTAGAATCATCTTGTCCCATGGATAGTCCAGACACTGCTAGAATCATCTTGTCCAATTGATATTCCAAACACTGCTAGAATCACCTTGTCCCATGGATAGTCCAGACACTGCTAAAATCACCTTGTCCCAAGGATAGTCTAAACACTGCTAGAATCACCTTGTGCCATGGAAATTCCAAACACCGCTAGAATCATCTTGTCCCATGGATAGTCCAGACACTGCTAGAATCACCTTGTCCCAGGGATATTCCAAGCAATGCTAGAATCACCTTGTCCCAAGGATAGTCCAGGCACTTCTAGAATCACCTTGTCCCAGGGATAGTCCAGGCACTGCTAGAATACCTTGTCCCATCTTATCTTATCTTAATATATACAAGATGAAACGGAGTGGAGGACCCGTACTAAAAATGAGATATATCTATTGTATGAAGACCCACCGATAGTGACAGAACTAAAATAGGTCACCTTCAAAGAATGTCAGAGAAGAGAGGTGACAAAAATTGTATACAGGCAAAAAAACAAAAGACAGGCGACCCAGAGGCCGACCCCGAATGCGATGGATTGATGATGTGGAGGCAGATCTACAACAGCTTGGTAGGGCGTGGAGACGAAAGGCAGATCTGAATGAAGGAATGTGTTGACTGTTGAGAAAGGTCAGAGCTCTCCGGAGGCTGTATCGGCACTGGGATGGATGGATGGATCTTAATAAGTATGAGAATGTTTCGGTCAAACCACATACAAATATATTCAAAAAGTTTACAAACCAAAAAGATTTCAAACAAAAATATGTTAAATAAGGGATTGTAAGCACACTTTTATTGGTACACACTAAATGCTCGCATAGTAGTTACAATTGATAGGGGCCCTAACGAAAGGTGTCCACTCATTAACTTAACATTTCCATCTTCCAGTGTTCTGGATCTATCATTGAGAAAGACTGGAAACTGGCATTTCGTGGAACTCCGGGAATCAAGAAGTCAGTCTTTCGTGCTTACCAAGATGGAACGGGAATACCCGATGATGTAGAAGAGGGTTGTAAGCAGGTAAATAACAAACCAAATCATTTTTAAAGGGCTACAATTAATAAACAAATAAAAATTGATTCTTTTTAAATCTTACGGTGCTTGGCCTAAAGAGAAATTCCCTTTTGCCAGTCTTTCTGGTAAAAAGTGTGCACACGTTATTTCTCCCACACAAAATCAAATTGAAACTTTGCAAATAGTTACTGGTAATTCATTATTTTGTCCAATACCAACAAGGGTAATTAATCCTTCAGTGTTCATAGATATCACTAAATTGGTAGGGCTTAGTCCCCTTCAAGAATTGTTCGCGCTATTTCTTTCTTACACACGCATTCTCTGATCAAGTTGATACTTTAAATAATTATTTATTTTACATAACAAAATCAATGAATCAATACAAAAATTAACCAATTAGTCTATTAATTATTGCTAATTGTTTTGTTTCATCTTATCTTATCTTATATGATGCAGACGTCGTCGTCAGTCGTAGTCAGTTGTAGTGTTCCGAAATTATACGATAACAAGATCAATTTAAAGCTGCTCCAATTTTATTGACAGAATAAGATATTTAAGCTTTACTATTATTTTTTACGTAAATCTAATAGAGATTACATGTAGATTCTAGGTACCTGTTTCAAACCAAATATTTTTTAATGAAGTAGTATAATAATAGATGATAACATACATAGAAGCGACCGGAAACTTATAATGTAGTCCTTTACAGCTACCCACCTAGGACAGTGGCCGGCAACCCTTTGAGTCGAAACAGCCAAAAATTACAATTTACCAAATTTTAAACTTTTTAAAGAGCCACACATTTTTTCTTGCCAACAATAAATAGTACTCACACAATTAATTAATATATATATATTAATTCATATATACGTGTTTTTCACACCAAATTAGATAATATATAAATATGGTTTCATTGGATAATTATATTTTTCTTTCGATAACAACTAAAGAAGTTACTTACAACACTAACTTCTACTTCAATAACAAACAATTGAGAAAATTCAATGGGAGCGTTGGCTTTGCATGGTTTTAGAAAGTTTGGATACATTAGGCTCATAACTTTTTTTAGTTTCAAACACGACTCTAAATTTTCATGTGTTAGTTGACTTCTTACTTTACTTTTATTTATATATGAATATAACACTTGCTCGCACGAATATGTCGATCCGAAGATAGTCAGTACTTCAAATGCCAACTTCACCTCACTCTAGCATTCTGGAAGATTATTCCATGCGTCGAATATAGGCTAAGTGCCTCAACTCGAGACATTTCTTTTAAAGTTGTCACATTTGTTGCGTAATGTACATACATTTCTGGACCTCCAACTTTTTCAACTTGCTTTTTGACTCTGTAATTTTTCCACTCCACAAAGCTTTACTTTTTAAATCGATCAATTGAATTTCTAGAGATCAAGTATCTATTTCAAATGGCTCAATGTGGATTTCGTTACGATTTGTGTTGAGAGGATTTATTAGGAATGGTAGAATAGTTTTGTTGAACTACTCAAATCTGTCAAGAAATTCATCTTTGATTTCTTTTTATAACTGTGCTGAAATAATTTGTGTCAGTAGTTGCACTGATTTTTATCGCGATACTGTTTTAGACATTTAAAATGAAGTAAGTGCATATCTTCTGCAAAAAAAAATTTAAAAAATTTTCTTCAAAATAAACGAATTCTTCTACCAAAATATAGGCTGGGTTTTACTTTCCTTGCAGTTTTAGATTCAGCTCATTTCCTTTCACTGTTATATCAACCATAAAGTAAAAATTTTTCTACCATTTGTCTTTCTCTTATTCAGGGTGATTAATACTTTTTTTTTCATTTAGGAATGTTTTTATTTAAGTCAAGCACAAAGCTAAACGTTAAGAACGTATAGCGGTTACTATAAAGAAGCATGTCGAAATACTGACTGAAGATGGTAGGGTGCTTATGATAAGATGATGTTTACAATCTTAATTATCAAATTTATGACTTCAACTATTTCGGCCATAAGTAAACGCTTCTTGGTGTATTGTGAAATGTAAGAATTGGGTGATTTGGCTCGAAGAATTGTTGTTGCTCCTTTATTTTTCCTGTCATACTTCTGGCTCCATTAGTTGCTGTTTAAACGATTTTATTTAACTCGATCTTATTGTCTTCAAGGCATTTCTGCTCGGCATTCGCTCTATCTTCCCCTCTAGTTTGTCATGAGAGTAGCAATCCTGGAAGTTCTTCTTTTGGACCTTGGGAAGACTTATACCAGACAAAATGAGCAACTTGTGCCGTGCCTCTTATGCCGCAAGACTAGCAAGTGATAAGGCAGAAGAAAGTTGAATATCTTCCACCTGTAAATATGTTACATTTTAAGATATTTTAGCTATTCTATGTGGTACTGTTTTAGCAAATAGTGGCATATCTTTGACTTTTTTTTTAAGGTTGTTTTTTTGTTGTTTTTTTGAAATCACGAAACAGTTCTTCAGATGCACGTAGGAAGCAGTCTTTGACATACTCACTATCTGAAAATGTTTAGCCTTTTTTGCAATTTCTATTGGTACCACAAAGCGTGCCAGATTAGTATTACTTGTAGATTGCTTCGAACTTTGAGATCATTTGCTTCTAACTCATTTACTTGAAACAACAAACTATACGTCACAACCAAAGCAGGTAGTGAAGATGCCGTTTCGTCTTGCGTCGAAAGCAAATTAAAACCTACATAGAAACACCCGACGACGGCCTCATTTGAGAGCTTCTGACGACTCTGACGGCGCATGTAATGGGGGTGGTATAAGGCTGAGAGATAGAATCGGTGCCTATTCTTCGTTAAAAGATTCAGAACTATTTTGAAAAATGTTTCGATAAAATGAATAATATTTGCGTATGGAACTAAACAGCCGCAGCTTCACATCTAAAGAGCCGCATGTGGCTCGCGAGCCGCAGGTTGCCGACCCCGGACCTAGGAGAAGGAAAACTCTGAATTCAAAACTCTCTTGCCTTGCATACCCAATCATGGGAAAGGCCTTTGGAGTAAACCCTGAGAAAAAAATTAGGAGCTGGCGACCCTAAGGCAGTTTGCAGTACCTAGGGCTACACCCTGGCACAACCTGCGACCCCAAACTGTAACGGCACAGCCGTTCCTTTGGATACATCAGCTACGTGGAGAGGGGGGACTGATATGTGGGCGACATCGTTCCAACCACAGCTAATATCGCGACTGAAGGAGGCCATAGATGGGTTGTTGTTTTTTTAGCGATTCATTAATAATCTGAACTCTGAACTATTCTAAATTTTTACGCTTCTACTCGTATGGCTGGTAAAATTTTTGAATTTTTTATCTGAAATTACTTCAAAATACTGAAATTGAAAAGTGGTTTGAGTGCTGGGACAAGTCCCAAAAAGCCCGTGGAGTCTGGGAGCGCATGAGAGGCGCCCTGGCCGCACTTCCCCGTGGTGGAGGCTGTCCAGGCCTGAGCAAGCTATTATAGCACAGTGCAGGACAGGCCACTGTCTTCTTGGCTCATATTTCTCACGTCTATGGCCAAATTTCGATTCACGGTGCCCCCGCTGCGAAGAAGAAGAGGAAACCGTGCCTCATATTCTGTTTAACTGCCCCCGACTTGCTGATCTCCGTCTCGACAGGTCTGGGAAACTAAAAATTATCGACCTGTATGGTGACATTTATGCACTACGCAAGACAGCAGGGATTCTGTCCAGGGCTTTTGCAAGAGAGGATTTAAGCCTCTCAAGCCCTCACTCTAATGGAGTTTGATGATGATGCTGATGATCTGAAATTACTATATTAATCAAAATCATAAATGTTTGAATACTCCTGTTGAGCCGAATACAGATAGTGACAGACCGACAGGTTTTTATTCTTACCAAACAACGTATTGAATCGCGTAGCTACATAAATTCTAATGATAAATGTATTGTCATCTGTGTATTCCCTTAGGTTGGTCAGTCTCTGCCCTGCGCTAATCACTACAGAAATAACGAAATTATGGACAACTGGTCTGGCTTCTCGGAAGTCGCTCTGTTCGTGTACAAAAACAATATGGAAGTCCATCACGTGACGTTCGACGCCATAGATTCGACCTACATGAACTGGTTGAATAAAAGTAGGATCAAAGACTCCACTTGGACAGACATTACGAGCGAACCGGCCAATGTCTTCAGCCTCTACGGCCAACAGAAGCTCAACCTGCGCAGAACGTTCCTCCTGAACAGCAACTTCCTGTCATGTGGTGACACCGCGGGCTGGTTCGTTGCCATTGACAACGAAAGAGGAGGCTGCTCATGGGAGAAGAATACTGCATTTCCTGTTTTTAAGTATTCGACTGCAAACACGAAAATGAATTGGAACAGCTCAGGTATCGATACTGCAGATTACTTTGCGATATATGTGCACTAGGATTAAAACGCTTAGGTATAGCCACTGCTTTTAGTTATATCAAAATCAATTTCTTTGGTGTTTCAGGAAAATAAATTTTTCTTTCAAAATTGGTTCAACTGTTTTTTGTTACAGTTTTCAACGTTCGTTACTTTTCAAAATTTCTTTACGTCATAACTTTACGTCATAACTTTACGTCATAACTTTACGTCATAACTTTACGTCATAACTTTAGGCTGAATATCGCGTTTATTTCGTATGTCCTCACTTTAAACAGGTTAATTAAAATTAGGAAATTAAGAGGCTTGAGATTAAATGAAGCAGCACTCATGTCTATATTAAACATAAAAATAACATGCAATTAATATTTTTAAGTGCTATTATACTGACCATTATAGGGTGGCACCTCCATCCTTCTAGCGCAAAAAACAACAACTATGGGTCATATAAATGCCTGAGGATTAGCTATGGTCGGAATGATGTCGTTCACACATCATTTCCCCCTCTCCTCAAAGCT
This sequence comes from Biomphalaria sudanica, assembly GCA_036873155.1. Lineage (NCBI taxonomy): Eukaryota > Metazoa > Mollusca > Gastropoda > Planorbidae > Biomphalaria > Biomphalaria sudanica. The sequence continues at coordinate 1,412,659 of JAZGLO010003416.1, read as the reverse complement.
AATGTATTCCAAGTATATATATATATATATATATATATATATAGAGAGAGAGAGAGAGGGGGAGATATCCAGCACCTGGTTGCATGCGGCCTTAGAACGAGACAGCTGGAGGTCACTCACAAAGGCGGCGGAATACACATTTGAGGCCAAAAGAAAATCCGCTGCCAAGGAGAGAGAGAGAGAGAGAGAGAGAGAATAGACAGACAGACAGACAGACAGATAGATAGATAGATAGATAGATAGATAGATAGATAGATAGATAGATAGATAGATAGATAGATAGATAGATAGAGTACAATAACTCATGACAAGTAAGATCCTTCTGTGACCTTAAAACGCTAACGCCAATGTAGCTGTTGCCAACTGATGACTTAAATGTTATGAGCCAAAACCTTTCCAAAGTCAAAACTTTTCCCCAGCCAAATCTGTCCCCAGCCAAGACCAACTGAAGATTGGAGCTTGCAGACGTCTGCCCCAAACCCCAACACTACATAAGAAAGTCAGGTTTTTGTTGATTTTGAACAGAGGAAGCGTCAGTGTGTGTTTAAAAAGTCATTGGCCAATTAGAATAGCAAGTGAGACTAGTACTGGCAACTATTGATCAAGGGATATTTGCTGTGCTAATTAAACTAACACTGATTAATGGGTATGTATTTGTGCATAGGTGCGTGTGTGTGTGTGTGTGTTGTGTGTGTTTACTAGTAGATGTGATCATGTGAGTGATCAGAAGTGTGTCCAGCGAGAGACTCTAGGTAATTCATACACAAAATTTCTATAAAACAAATAAGAACATAAAAATAAAATGTTATTTAACCTTGGTTAGGCCAATAATAGAATATGCATCCTCCGTTTGGGACCCCCCAACTCAAGATAACATTAAGAAACTGGAACAGACACATAATAGAGCAGTGAGATTCATAACAAACGAATATTCACATTTGACTAGGGTAACACCATTAGTAAAATCACTAAATTTAGAAAGCCTTCAGGACAGAAGACTCAAAAGTAAAGTAGCAATTATACATAAAACACTGAACCATAATCTTCAAATACAAAAACAAAATTTAATAAAATACTCTGCAAGACACAAAGATAAAGGAACATTCCTCGTCCCATATGCTAGGACAAATGTGTACAAATACTCCTTCTTCCCTAGTGCTATTAGAGCATGGAATGGGTTGCCTGAGCTAGCCAGGAAAACCAGTGACTTGGCAGAATTTAAGCCATTGGTTAATATGCATGACTAAATGCATAACGCGTAGGACGTAATCATCTTCTTTTTTGAAGTAACGTCTGTATCATATAAGATAAGAAGAAGATGACAACTTAAGACATTTTGTTTTCCATTCTCATTTGTTTTAATATAATCGATTTTCACTCATCCTAAACCTTCGGGTTCGAAGGCGTTGTATTTAGAGATACACACACTAGTAACAACTAATTACGACCATGCTTAACCATAGTAGGGGGCACGGTGGCTGGGCGGTTAGGCGCTTGGCTTCCGAACCTGGGGTCATGGATTGGAATCACGGTGAATAATGTTATTTTGAATTTTTTTTGGGGGGGGGATTTTTAGGGCGCCCTTGAGTCCACCCAACTCTAATGGGTACCTGACTTTAGTTGGGGAATGTAAAGGCGGTTGGTCGTGGTGCTGGCCACATAAAACCATGCTAGTTAATCGTTGGCCATTGAAACAGATGACCTTTGTAATAGTCACACTAAAACAACACAAGCTTCAATAAACACAATGATTTTATTAGTCTCTATTTATGTTCTTTACTCCAGACACTTGTTCTCTAAAACTAAACTTCTTTTTACACACAGTCCAGACACACTGCTGTTCACTCAACCATGTACACTCAAGGTCCACTGGTCATTTCATACACAGGCACACACACTGCACTACCAGCCACTCAAAACACATACACTTACTATCACAACCTAAACATCATCTGCCCCATAGATTGCAAGGTCTGCAAACTTCACTTTTACTTTTTTTAATACGTTCCCCTATCGGTTAGTCTGTTGAACCGTTGGGGCACCACACAAGATCAGTTGACCTTCTTTTTTCCATTCCTCTCTGTCTTTCGCCATGAATAGAATTTCTTTCAATGACAGTCCTATTCATTTTTTTTTATTGTGTGTTCAATTCTATTTATATGTCTGCCTCTCCTTTTTTTTTCTGGTACAGTTCTTTGTAGGAAGGTCTTTGCGAGCCCTGAGGAACTTGTGATTTGGCCATAGAGTTTTAAATTTTTTATATTAACAGTAAGCCCTGAGGAACTTGTGATTTGGCCATAGAGTTTTAAATTTTTGATATTAACAGCAAGTCATCGTGGGGTTTAATTGCTGAATATGGTTTCTATGGTTATTAATACATTCACGTATCAATACTTCCATTCTGTACACGGGACACAACGTGATTATTGAATGATTTGCCTCAATGTAATAAAATTTATACTTTTTAAGCCAAAATAATAATGTGGGAAGCGTGGTCGAGAGGCCAAGTGCGCTTGAACTTGGCTTGGCTTGACTACCTAACCTCGAGGTTCGACACCCGACGGAGTTGTGTTTACCGAGCGCCTAAAGGCAGCACAGAAAACCAACTCCTAGATACCCCCTCCCCCCCCCACTGGTCCACAAATGAGATTGCACCAAAAGCGCTCTGAGCATGCTATAAGCATGAAAGTAGCGCTATATAAAAGCGATATATAAATAATAATTATATATTTTTATTGTGAAATTTAACCAATGGTAACAGAAATTCTAACAGGGGTTATTTTTTTTATTTATTCATTTCATTTCGTAGAACGACTATGGTTCATCTCAGAGCACACTTTCTCATGTGGCTGTGGAGCCCTGTTTTGGAGAGACACTCCCGTCCACTGATAGCGCAGGTTAAGGTGGCGTTTGCTTCGGTGGTAGAGGAGTTGGCCGTTTTTCGGATTGTGCGTTTTTTCTTCCTGAGCTGAGACCCATGTACTTTCACTGTCCATGGCTTTCTTGGTCACTGTCTCTCTCCATCTGGTGCGGTCTAGAGCTATGTCTTTCCAATTGTCAGTATTGATGTTCACTGATTTGAGGTCACGTTATATTACATCTATGTAACGGGGGTGGGGGCGACCAGTTTTTCTTGTGCTAGTCGCGAGTTGTTTCGAGATGCGCTTTTCCTCCATCCGGCGAACATGTCCAAGCCAGCGCAAACGGCGTAGTCTGAGGTCTGTAAAGATGCTGGGAATACCTGATCGCACAAGGATCTCAGTATTGCACACTTTTCTCTTTCCATGTGACTTTCAGGATCCTACGGAGACATCTCAAATGGAATGAGTTTAGTTTTCTCTCTTGCTTTGCGTAGGTGGTAAATGATTCACTGCCATACAGCAGTGTACTCATAACGCATGCCTTTATTTATTACTGCTTTAGTATAGCACATGTATATCTTGCTCGGAAGGTTTCCGTGCTGCCATTTGGTGCTTAGCAAGGACAACTCAGCTTAAGTCAAATCTCAATTTAAAAAAAAAACAACCTGGTCGAGCTCCAGTCCCCATGTGAGGTAGCCAAGCGGCTTATGTCTCAAAGTTATTCTTGAAGTGTCAGTAATAATTGAGCATAAGTACGCACGGCCAAACTGTGACATTGAATTGTAAGATCACGTCTACTTCTTGTAAGCAACAAAATGCAGTAAGAGAGATAAGAAGAGAAAGCGATATAAAGAAATGAACTGGCGAGGTAATGGACTCTTAAGAATACGTAAGAAAGTGAAAAAAAAAGAGAAATGAAAAGAGATTTTTCAATCACAAAACTTATATTAAAGGTAATTGCATCCATTAGTTTGAATCAGTCATGTGATTGTGTGCATAATTAACCAAGGCATAATAAATCAGTGCGATTAGAAATATTTTGACCATTTTTTGTTTGTTTAGCTTTTAGCTTTCTCGGTGCGCTATGATCCTATCACGTGACTGGACCAGTTGTGAAAGGGGGAGGGAAGAAGAGGGTATCGTGGTGAATGTTTACATGATCGTTTTTTAGATGCATTCAAAAAAATTTCCCTCAGGTCTCACCTAAAGGGCTCAAGGGCACTAATTCAACTTATACCACCACTTCTGTTAAGTACCATTTCTTTCCCTTGTTCAAGTTACTAAACAAAATAACTAATAACCAATACTTAATTAACTAATTTGGTAATTTGTTTATTGATAATTGTGTTGTCAAGTAAATGAAATAATTGTGCGAACTTTCAGCTAAATCGGGTGTTGGAGAAAAAACGTGTGCAAACTTTTTACCAGACAGAGAGAGGTGATATTAGCTTTGTAATAAATAGCCGCAATAATCAAAGTTCGTTGAGTGACTACACACAGACAGCTTGTTCCTTTTCACGTTCCCTAGTCTAAGAGTAGGGCACTGGATACATCCACAAGGAGAGAGAGCATAAAGGAAGGGTCACGGATTGCAGATGCCATACACCAGTGATGCCCAAAATACGGCCCGCGGGCCAGATCCGGCCCGCAACGTGGGTTACATCCGGCCCGCCTAAACCTAGGTAAAAAGTGTAGCGTCGATGTTTTATAAGTCAACAGTTAAACAACATTTTGAAATAAATATGGGAATAAATATCGGAATAAATATGGGAATAAATATGGGAATAAATATGGGAATAAATATGGGAATAAATATGGGAATACCAAAAAGAGACCCAAAAAAAAGAGTCGGTGGTAAAGCTAGCTACATTGTTGCATGCATGTTAAATAGAGAAATGAAGTTATTTTCTGACGATAAACTTCAAATTTAAGTGCTAGATCCATGGGTTTTTCCGAAAAAATAGTTTCAGGTAAATTTTGTTTCTTTTGTATCTTTTCGGTCATCTGGCCCGGGACTCGAGGGTCGGAAATTAAAATGGCCCGCAGGTCAAAATAGGCTGGGCATCCCTGCCATACACAACAACAGCAGAAAGAAGGGTGAAAAAGCAACGGCGCCTGGTGATTATATATGCCCAACCTGTCACCGCAGCTGTGTATCAAGGATTGGCCTCTTTAGTCACACAAGAAGTTGCAAAGGGAAAAGATCGTCTCTCGAGACGTAAAATGCCGCAGAGTCAAAGAGCAGCCGACTAAATTCGAAACTGTAGTCACTCCAATGGAGTCTTTGGATACATCCTAGATGGTAAGGTGTTGACGAACTAGTAAAGATAACTCTTCCTAATCTCAAGTACTGAAAAGTAATGATACAAAAACATTTTCAAAAATGTAAACTTTTTATTTTCAACAAAATGTTCATTATTTCCTCATAACCTGATCTAAATGTTGCTTGACATTAAAGATTGTTTGTAATAATATCATATGAAGGTCCAAATGGTGTATAAATTTATGGCGTGTTATAATATTTCACTAGAACAGCAAAGTAGTCCGCGCGACCGATGTTGCCATCATTCCAGTTTAATGCCGTGGAACCTGTGGCGTATTTAAATAATGGGAAGGCTGCGTTCTTTTCCCAGCTGCATCCGCCATTTTCATTATCAATGGCTACAAACCATCCGAAATCGTTGGGGCAACTTCCGTAGGATTTGTTTAGGAAGAAAGTCCTGCGGAGACTGGCGTCCTGGTGACCTGCAATGGAGAAGACGTTGGCGACGCTGGTTGGTAGGTCAGACCACGATGAACTTTTGACCCTTGCCTTGTCCAGCCAGTTCATGTAGGTGGAGCCAGCAGCGTCGAAAATCACGTGCTGCACTCTGACGTCATTCTTGTAGATGGCCAGGGCGACTTCCGAGATTCCGTTCCAGTTATCAAGAATTAAATCGTTTCTGTAATGACTGCTGCAAGCCAAGGGTTTTCCTACCTTTTTGAAAAGAAGAATTAGGATGAGGATGAAAAGGGCAATAACTAAAGGGCATAAAACTGAAATTAAAAAATTATTGTTAAATGAAATATTATTATTATTATTGATTAATAAACTTTTGAATTCTCTGAAAAAGTCGAAAGTTATTATTAGACTATCGTCATTCTAACCAATGACAGTGATACAATTATACAAGTATTAAAAAAGCTTTTAACTTTATGACAAAAAACAATTTTTGGTCATTGTGCTGGCCACATGAAACCCTCGTATACCGTCGACCATAGAAACATCGAGCCTTTCATTCCCTGCAATGAAAAATTGCAATGCCTAAACGGGGTACTTATATTACCTGCCATCGGGGGCTCGACCTCTTTGGGGGCCCCTGCATTTTGCGTAATATTTAATTTTTAATGTTTAATGTAAAAACACTCATTTGGGGCCCCCCACCCCTCAATAGGGGGCCAAGGGGAATTTTCAAATTCTCCCACCCACTTCTCCCCCACCCTAGCTAAGCCACTGCCTGCCATCAGAAATTGCAATGTCTAAATGAGGTACCTACATCAACTGCCATCAGAAATTGCATTGTCTAAATTAGGTACCTACATCAACTGCCATCAGAAATTGCAATGTCTAAATGAGGTACCTACCTACATCAACTGCCATCAGAAATTGCAATGTCTAAATGAGGTACCTACATCAACTGCCATCAGAAATTGCAATGTCTCAATGAGGTACCTACATCAACTGCCATCAGAAATTGCAATGTCTAATTGAGGTACCTACATCAACTGCCATCAGAAATTGCAATGTCTAAATGAGGTACCTACATCAACTGTCATCAGAAATTGCAATGTCTAAATGAGGTACCTACATCAACTGCCATCAGAAATTGCAATGTCTCAATGAGGTACCTACATCAACTGCCATCAGAAATTGCAATGTCTAAATGAGGTACCTACATCAACTGCCATCAGAAATTGCAATGTCTAAATGAGGTACCTACATCAACTGCCATCAGAAATTGCAATGTCTAAATGAGGTACCTACATCAACTGCCATCATAAATTGCAATGCCTGCCATACATAGCACATTTACCTGTTTGCAGCCACTTTCAATGGAGCTTGGAATCCCAAGTCCGTCCTTGTAAGCGTAGTAGACAGACTGTCTTGTTCCTGACGTTCCACGAAACGCCAATTTCCATTCGTTTTGTAAAACTGTATCTTCGTCACATTTACACTGAAAACAAAACAAACAAAAATAGTCTGGAAACAAATAATCTCCACATCATTCAAATAACCCATGAAGGGAGATTATCGTTGTTTTCCCCCCAACATTGTCGTAAGAGAGATATCTAGTTTTTGTTTCAACAAGGCTTGGGGGTGTTTGTTCCCAACATTGCCGGAAGGGAGACAATCGAATTTTTGCTCTAGCATTTATGAGGAACGAAACAATTTAAATGTCCCCTACTTAATCATAATAGAGAAGCGTGTATTCATCTCTGGTAGCTACCAAAAAAGAATTAAGATATAAAATTATTAATGAGCGCGCATTAATTTCACATGAACGGTTGCCATTGCACCGCATTGAAACATTATTCTACTTCAACATACTGCACTATATTACTCTTTCAGTCTGAGAGCCTGAGAATTAGCAATGACCAGAATGATGTCGCCCACACAACAGTTCCCATTCGTTCAGCTGAAGCGTGCAAAGGATCCCGGTAAGTTTGTGATCAGCAACGCTACAGGTTCTGCCAGTCCCGGGTGGAAACGGCCATTAGAGGAAGTGGTTGGGCTAAATGAATAGCAAAACAAAACTCCCGTGGGAGTGTCCAAGTGAAGGCGAGAGCTTTCCCATTGCACGGTGCGGAGTTGAAAGAGAGCCCCCACGTCGCTGTCGATAATCCATGCGCCGTTCCTCAAGGGACCGTTATACTAATGGGGAGTCCTGCACGGTTGGCTTGGTACAACATAGGAAAATGGCGGAGGTTCCCGTGTACTCGGCCTTCGGCCTTGCATTCTAGTCCATGCGCCCGGAGTGCCAGATATATCGGAAAAAGCAATGCTTTACATAGGCATTGACGTGGATCTCTTCCAGACAGAACGGTTGTTCAAACAGGGTTTTTTTTACTGTTATTATTAACAATTGTTTTGTTTTTTCAAACCTAGAGCTATAAGAGCCTTCGGCTCAGCTCTTTGACTATCAAACGGTTCTGCCAGTTCCGTAAGATTTGTTTAAGGATTCTGGTCTTTCCTCAGGACTGATGTTAGAAGCCTTTCCCATGTTTGGGTATGGTGCAAGGGCAGCAGAGTTTTGAATTCAGTTTTCTTCTCTTAGGTGGGTAGCAAGACAAGGTTTACGAGCCCCTCCAGCGCGAAGCTTACTGGCTTTGACGCATGTTATTCGCCTTTGCTTCTCTCCTGCCAGTGACGTCAGTTCAGCCGGAACTAATAAGTGAGTCTCATGAGAAGGCCAAGAGCTGGACTAGTTGTCTGAAGCTATATTAGACGCGTGCTATTGTAAGCATTTGTAGGTAGCGGAGTGATTATATCTATTATCACTTCAAGCAATAGCAACCTTACGAAAGTCTCCCACTTGCTGACCAAGACTTTCAGAGATAATCCATAGTTCAGTTGTAGAGTCTTCACCAACTTTAAAAATAAGTTATACAAAGTTAAACAAAATACTTAATAAGTCATTTAATTATTGGTAATCAATTATTTTGTTTGACATCGAATAAGGGAAATAACTGGTACATCATTGGTAGAAATAGTTTTAGCACAAAGTTCTTCCCCTTTAGAATTGATTTTTAAAAAAATATATTTTGCTTCTTTATTATTTCATCCTGGGCATCGAACGATCACATAAAATTTTGGTCAAACCCTTACTCCCCCCCCCCCATCTCAACGCATTCATAACGTAATCGTGGTTCAGGGAATATAGTATCAGTTACTTTGAATTAAGGAGGCGCGATGGCTGAGCGGTAAAGCACTTGGCTCCTGAACCGGGGCTCCCGGGTTCGAATTCTGGTGAAGACTGGGATTTTTATTTCGGGATCCTTGGGCGCCTCTAAGTCCACCCAGCTCTAATGGGTACCTGACATTAGTTAGGGAAAAGTAAAGGTCGTCGTGCTGGCCACATGACATCTTCGTTATCGTAGGCCACAGAATCAGATGACCTTTACATCATCTGCCCTATAGACCACAAGGTCTGAAAGGGGGACCTTTACTTTTTTTTTTACTTGTTGTGGCTCTTCCAATGAAATCAACCGGAGGTAACCTTCAAACACCGGCGAAATGCCAAAACAATCAAGATAGGTAGTCGACATTTGTGTTAAAATAGGAAACACTTTTAATCCTTAAAAAGGGATCCGTCTAATGTCCTCTGTTACTAGCCGTCTGGATGTAACTTCTTATTTTCACTGCTCTAATGAAAAGCGTCTTGTTGATAGTGTCGAATAGAGCGTTCCTACTTTTTAACAAACTTGACGTCATCGTTGCAAAGTAAAACTTTCCCCCTATTCCCGAAACAAATAACTAAATCCGAATCATGTCATAACATACTACGTTGAATTAGAACGGCCCAAACCTCCCCACACAAACACAGATTGCCGCCCCCCCCCACCACTCCTCCCAGTCGCCACCCTAAAAAAAAAATACTACATAGAATTACTTTTCAAGAAGAGGCAAGTCAGATGTACACACACACACGCAAAAGTTTAAAATAGCGGATTACGGGAAAACAAAACGGAAGAAAGTATAATCTTGTTCTTCTGATATACCGGCCTTAAAATACATATTGGATCGAAATTGCGAATCAAAAATTGTAATTGGTAAATTTAATAGCTGGAGTATCGATCGTGAAAATGGTTTCGTTGTTTTATTTACATGGTAACTATTAACAGGTTAAACTCTAATATTATTTACAAAACCGCAAGTGGGAAAATTAGAGGTGAATAAATCAGTCAGTCAGTCAGTCAGTCAGTCAGTCAGTGCTCTTATAGTAATATATTATAGATTATCGACTTGCGTTTCGGTATTTGCTCAAAGTAGCATTCACACTTTTGACCAGCTTGACGAGATTCCATTCCACAGAATCAATGACTTGTAGAACATCACAGACCTCTAGACCATCAACTCGCTGCTTTATGAGAACCGCTGACATTGGGATAAAAACGTGTTTATAATCATCACTTTAAAATCATTCGATTAGATCCAATAAATAACGAGAGAAAGATTATAGTAAGATTATTTATTTCTTTCCACGCACATTGTGAAAGCTACAACAACATGGGACAAGGTCTTCCGGTCTTTTGACAGCCATAGACTTATATATACTATATCTAGACCATAGACTTATATATACTATATCTAGACGGACATGGAGACTTTAACACTACAAAAAATGTCGTGAAAATGTTCTAGAAAGTTGAATCAAGGCGTTGTTTTGTAAAGTAGTTCAAAGAAGTAAAGGCTATTTTTTTTAACCCTAACCTATGTAACATATAATTTAAGTTTTAGATCTAGATCTAGTGAATGAACATCAAAAATAAGAGTACTCTCGTCTCATAATTATTATTTTGCAATTTTTAGATACATAATCTTCTTTATCAAAAGACTGAATGCAACACTAAATTGTGATTTTTTGTGTATTTTTGATAATTAATGACTAGATCTAGATCTAAAAAATTAAATTATATGTTACATAGGTTAGGGTTGAAAAAAAAAACAACTTTACTTCTTTGAACTACTTTACAAAACAACGCCTTGATCCAACTTTCGACAAAATGTTCACGATCGATCAGTCGTGGATAAGAATTTATTTCCGGTTTCCAGTCTAGTAGTATTATATTGTCTATGGTTACAGCCTTGTAGTATGCAACGAGATTTGGGAATGTGCTTCAATACAGACATTATGGAAACCTGCAAGCTGTTCAACTTACCTACAAAGCAGCAAATCAGAATGTGTACCCGCATAATGAAACTTGTGTTATAGTTTCTCCTGAAAAAAAAACAACATTCGTTGTATCAAAATACAGCAAAATTATCACAACATTTCTTATATAACAATACTATTGGGAGTTCTGGAGTGGAAAGTGCCAATTTCTTATCTTATAAATAGAGACGTTCCTTCAAAGATAATTACGTCTACGCATATCTATTTTTTCAATCCAGTCGTCAATGTTAATTAAATACTTAAACTCTACTAAGGTGTTGGTTTTCCTGGCTGATTCAGGCAACCCGCTCCATGCTCTAAGAGAAAGAGCATTATCATTGAATAACGTGAATGACTAAATGCATGAAGCATAGGACAAAATCATGTTCTTTTTTGAAGTAACGTCTGTATTTTATAAGATAAGATACTAGGAATTTGTGTAAGTACAGGAAATAAGAAAAAAGACTTTATCTTTGTTCTTTTTGAGTATCTTATTAGGAGGTTAAACCATAAGGGCATGTATCCCATGGTAAGGCTTCAAAGACTAGCTTAGGCGTCAACTTTCCTTGGCTGACATAGAAGAGAGCACCTGGTTGCATGTGGCCTCAGAACGAGACAGCTGGAGGTCACTCACAAAGGCCGCGGGATACACATTTGAGACCAAAAGAAAATCTGCTGCCGAGGACAAACGTAGACGGCGAAAAGAAAATCTAAATCGACCACCTGCAGACAATGGTTATGCTTGCCCTGGATTTTGCAAAATATGTAGGTCACAGCTGGGACTGCGCAGCCACGGGAAATACTGCATTCTTCACTAATCTTCGGACTCGAAGACTAGCCTTATTAAACCAAAAGGTATAAAAGATAAACTCAAGATTAATTCAATCTTTCAAGATTGATGTAAAGATCATCTGTTTCAGTGGCCCGCGGTTAACGAGGTTGTTATGTGGCCAGCACAACGACCAAACGCCTTTACTTTTCCCCAACTAATGTCAGGTCTCATTAGAGCTGGGTGGACTCATAGGCACCCAAAGATCCAGAAATTAAAAATCCTATTCAAACCCGGGACCCCCGGTTCGGATGCCAAGCGCTTTACCACTCAGCCACCGCGCCTCCTTTTAATAGAATGCGAGATCGAAACCTCCGGATGAGAACTACTGATCTTTTTGACCTGATGATGCGAGTGTTGGGAGTTTCTTGCAGCTTAACCGTTAGATCGTCTAAGAACTGAGCCGAAGGCTTTTCGAGATCTAAGTTTGAAAAATAACCTGTTTAAGCGTCAAACAGTAAAAAAAAAAAAACTGTGTGAACGACAGTTCTGTCTGGAAGAGACCCAAGTCAATGCCTATGTAAAGCATTGCTATCTCCGATGCATCTGGCACCCCGGACGCATGGACTAGACATGGCCGAAGGCCGAGTGCACCGCGGACCTCCGGCATTTTGTCTTATGTTGTACCAAGCTAACCGCGGAGGACTCGCCAGTAGTGTAAACGGTCCCTTGAGGAACGGCGCATGCATTATCGACAGGGTCGTGAGAGCTCTCTTTCAACTCCGCTCCGTGCAATGGGACCACTCTCGCCTACCCGTGGACACCCCTCACGGGAGTTTTGTTTTGCTATTCATTTAGCCTAACCACTTCCTCCAATGGTCATTGCCATACAAGGCGACACGTTGAGGCAGAACGGCGTACCCGGGCAGCTTCACCAAGAAAACAACTTAGAACGAGAACAAAAACAAAACAAAACAAAAAAAACAAGCCAAAAAAAAAAAAAACCCCAGAGATTCAGGGCAAATCATTTTAAAGTAAACCTAACCTTCACATTCTCTAAATACAATCAAATTGACCCAGCATTCATAGCCAACTGGAATGTTGATGTAGATAAGCAAAATTTAAAAAAAAAAAAAATTAAAAAAATAATAACAAAAGTGCAGGGAGAACACCGTTCAATCGCAGCCATTTCTTCTATTAGCTCCCCTTACCTTAATCATATTTGTATAATAATAAAAGTAGTTTAGTTATGACTAATAGATTAACTATTGGTTAATTTTTTAATGGTTGTCATTGATACTAAATAATTTCACTCGATCCGAGATTGGGAAGTGGGAGGAAAAAAAACTGTAAAAAGATCCCACCCAGACAGACAGACGGAGTGAGTAAATACTTAATATAAGCTTTAAAAAAAAAAAAATCTTAGCTCCTTTTTGATACGAAGGAGGAGCTCCATATTATCATTACCTATTGTCATTAAATAAGATTATGATTTTTTTTAGCAATGTTATATCTATGATTTTACTTTAATTCGTATTTATTTTAAAATAAAAACGGATTTACCATTATCAAACTCACCTTCACTGTTACTAAAACTAGAGGCAGTTTGAGTAAATTAATACATCGTCTTCCCTAATTATAGAAAAATTATATATATATTAAAATAGTTCGGTTATATTGTGTCATGTATTTGAGAAAGTTTTATCTCAAGTCTGCTACTCCTATAGTGCGCTACTGACCTTACTCTCGACGTCAACTCTTGTTTAACATTCGCGGTTCTTTGTTCATCGCTACGCTTATAACGCCTGCATATCCTTCCGCTAGGGTAATTATTGAATTGAAAACCGTGTAGCGCAGGAAAAAAAAAGGTTTGCGCGTGTTAATTGGGTCTTGATGAGACCATCACAACGTCACCATCGGCTACCTTCATCTGACAACTTTCTAAAGAATGGAGGAAGTGAGTGGCCTGGAGGTAGCACTCAATCGTCGAAAGTGTGTGTCAAGCTCTTTGCTGAAATGTAGACTCAAGTTTCTTTCACTGCAATGGGGCTTCTTTTCTTACACAGAAACATAAAGGTCTAAGAACCAAAACATTGAAGCTCTCAAGGCGAACTGGGAATACCTGCAAGTCTTATCAGGAGCGGAAACCGTTATTACCTAATTTTTAAAAAATATCTTTTTTTAAATACACCTAGGACCCCCAAGAGTGGTATTCAACCCATTCAGTCAACGTAACGGAGGATAGCGGATGAATGATAAAACGCTTGGCTTCAGAACCGGACGGTCCCGGGTTCGAATCCTAGAAAGTTTGGGATTTTTTTAATTTCGGGATCTTGAGCGCTCATTTGATTCCACCCATCTTTAATGGGTGCCTGACATTTTTTTTTTGGGGGGGAGGGGGGAAAGCAAAACGGTTGGTCATTATGCTGGCCACCCATGCAACCGCGGAACACAGAAGCTTATGACCTTTACATCATCTGCCCTATTGACCGCATGGTCTGAAATGGGAACTTTACTTTTTTACTGTAATGAACATATTGAAGAATTTTTCATTTCAATTCATTATTCATGCTAGTCTTATTCCGTAATGCATGTATTAATTATTAGTAATGAATGAGTGGCAAATGTTGACTAGAAGGTCAAGTGATTCACTTCATACGAAGAAGGGGGATTTTTAAATTGCGGGTTTTTAGGTGGCCCCCAGAATATTGGGATAAATTGTTACATTTAAAGTGATCGCCATAGAATGTGATTATCTTTACATTATCTGCACCATAGATCTCAAAATCTTAACGGAAACTTAACAAACTATATTTTTACCAATTAATTGATTAAATCATGAATAGAAAGCTGGATGAATGGATTGCATTGGATATATATATACCTGTATATCAACATGAAAGCATTGATCAATGCCATAACTATGTGTCAGTTATCAACCTGTCATCTACTACGTAGTATGTATAAGTTATCAACCTGTCATCAATAACGTAGTATGTATAGGTTATCAACCTGTCATTAACTACGTAGTATGTATAAGTTATCAACCTGTCATCAACTACGTAGTATGTATAAGTTATCAACCTGTTATCAACTACATAGTAACCATAAGTTATCAACCTGTCATCAATAACGTAGTATGTATAAGTTATCAACCTGTCATTAACTACGTACTATTTATAAGATATCAACCTGTAATCGACTACCTAGTATGTATAAGTTATCAACCTGTCATCAATAACGTAAGCATGTTTAAGTTACGGTATAAGTTATCAACCTGTCATCAATAACGTAGTATGTATAAGTTATCAACCTGTCATCAATAACGTAGTATGTATAAGTTATCAACCTGTCATTGACTACGTAGTATGTATAAGTTATCAACCTGTCATCAACTACGTAGTATATATAAGTTATCAACCTGTCATCAATAACGTAGAATGTTTAAGTTATGGTATAAGTTATCAACCTGTCATCAACTACGTAGTATGTATAATGTCAACCTGTCATCTCCAGCCTCGACAACAACCACCATCATTCACGTAGCGCCCTCCTGGCCTGTCTACTTCATGACATACTTTGTAATTCTCTCACAGCTGGTGCACAGGTGTAGATGAAGTCCGTCAACCATGGTGCGTCACTACAATAAGTGCCTAACACTAGCATAAAAGTTTTGTTTGTTGATGTAGGGGGGTGGGGGTTTAGGGGATTTCTAATGATGGGTTGTAGATTCAGGCAGTTAGATGAGCTTGCCATGATAGGCATGTAACTTTACCTTTAAACAAGCCTAGAAGAAAGCTCCACATTTTATTTTACAAACAAACCCAAGTTCGTTTATTTTTAATGATATCTCTAGCTCTCAATTAGAAATTGATCAGAACACAGAGTGATATGACAAGATGTCGAACGATTGAAAAATATAGTTCAACTCAGTTCAAAACTAATGCTTTCAGCAAGCAAAAAAAAAAAAAACACTCGGGGTTCTGTTTTCCAACTCTCCTTCATCTTCCACCAGTTTATCCAGTCATGTCT
This sequence comes from Biomphalaria sudanica, assembly GCA_036873155.1. Lineage (NCBI taxonomy): Eukaryota > Metazoa > Mollusca > Gastropoda > Planorbidae > Biomphalaria > Biomphalaria sudanica. The sequence goes on along the minus strand of JAZGLO010003416.1, from coordinate 1,397,084 downwards.
GAAAATCCTCATGTAAGTTCAATGATATACTCTATACACCCACACTGTATAGCAGTGTTTCCAAAACTGTGTTCCGAGGAGCCCTAGTGTTCCCCGAGGCCTGAATATGTTTTCCACCAACTACTGGAATGATTAACTAGTAGGCCATCAGGTGAATTAATCTCTTTACAAAATACAAAAAAAAAAGTGTTTCACTAAATACTCAGAACGTGCGAAGTGTTCCGTTACATAAAAAGTTTGGGAACCACTGCTGTATAGAAACAACATGAAACTCTGTTGGAACAAAGTAAAACAAAGGACGTTTTGGCCACGAGGCCTTCAATAGTTACAAAATAAACGAAAAGACAAACAAATTAATGTTAAAAAGAGTTAGAAAAGTGGCTCAGAAAAACTTATTAAGAAGAGGGATTCAGAAGACTGATTTAAAAGAATGATTCGTGAGAGTGGTTCATAAGAATGATATAGAAGAGTGATTCAGAAGAATGTTAAGAGAGGTATATATACAAAGCATTGAGTAAGAAAAGAATATATAGATCTATACCGGTATATACAAAGTCGTAGATTTTAACTGATCTGTTCTACAAATGTGAAAATATTGTAATTTTTTTTATGTCACAACTATATAGTGTTGGTATGATTGTTGTTGAATGGTTTTGGGTGAGTGTACAGAACAAGAGAGTAAAAAGTAAAAGTAGATTAATGACACAAAAGTCTCCAAATAAAACGTTTTACTTATAAACAGAGAAACTTCACAAAATATTCACAAAAGCGAAAAGCTAAAAAGAATTCTTTATTCATATACATAAAAACCATGACTTCTTCACAATTGAGTGCATATATGGCAAAAGTAGAAGCTAAAGAACTACGTGAAAAAAGAAGGACGAGCTCCTGAAACAACTTGAGGAACTTAAAAATGAGCTTCAAACCCTGCGGGCTGCTAAAGTCACTGGAGGTGCTGCGGCCAAGCTTGCAAAAATATACACAGTTCGTAAATCTGTGGCTCGTGTGTTGACTGTCATCAACCAGACTCAGAAAGAAAATTTGCGCAAGTTCTATCGCAAGAAGACCTACAAGCCTAAAGATTTGAGGCAAAAGAAGACAAGGGCCATGAGGAGAGCCTTGACTCCATATGAGCTCACTTGTATTAGTAAGAAACAAGCCAGGAAACAGAGATTGTATGCCATTAGGAAGTTTGCTGTTAAAGAATAAACCTGATATAACTTAAAAAAAAAAAAAAAAAAAAAAAAAACCAAGAGCATTCTAGCATACTGTGGCTTGGTTTGCGCTCTCGACAAGATGGTCTCAGGTTCCAACCTTGCCCCCACCTAGCATAAAGCACATGATAAGAGTAGTCATTTTCATTCCTGGAGGTAGGGCCGGATTTAAGGGGTGGCAGGCGGGGCTACAGCCTCGGGGACTCCACAAGAAAGAGGTCTCCACAAAAGAGATTTTAAAAATATATCCGAATGTCGGCGTTCTGAAACTTTGAAGTTGATTTCTTCTAACATGTTCTTTTCAGGCCGGATTTACGACAGTGCGTCTACCAACGGCCTTACCCTCTGTATTTGTACAATTTTGTCCTAGCATATGGGATGAGGAATGTGCCTTGATCTTTATCACTAAATTTAGAAAGCCTTCAGAACAGAAGACTCAAAAGTAAAGTAGCTATTGTCACAAACCGCTCTGAGCCCATACCCGTTTGCGTGTGTGTAGCAGAACAACCGCAGTCCACTACCATGGCCTTAGTTATTGTGGAAAGTTTTAAGTTTGTTTACTGTTATTTATATTTTAGATCTAATACAATTGTTTATGTTTTTAATATATTTTAATTAGTTGAATTAGATTTATTTTATTATTGGAAGGGGAAATAAGTATTTTTTGTTTGTGCTTTAATGTTCATTTTGTTGTCACGTTACCAGGGGACCTAGGCTACAACGAGGGCGAGGTGACCTGGGAAACTTGGGGGGAAAGGGGCAGTTGGCGCGGCGCCTTGGAAATACAAAGCCTAGGCTCTGACCAGATCGCGACCTACGTCATCACTAGTCAGAGGCCAAGGTTATGCGTCACTGATGATGCATGTGGACGTAACCACTAAGGTTATGCGTCACTGATGATGCATGTGGACGTAACCACTAAGGTTATGCGTCACTGATGATGCATGTGGACGTAACCACTAAGGTTATGCGTCACTGATGATGCATGTGGACGTAACCACTAAGGTTATGCGTCACTGATGATGCATGTGGACGTAACCACTGAGGTTATGCGTCACTGATGATGCATGTGGACGTAACCACTAAGGTTATGCGTCACTGATGATGCATGTGGACGTAACCACTGAGGTTATGCGTCACTGATGATGCATGTGGACGTAACCACTGAGGTTATGCGTCACTGATGATGCATGTGGACGTAACCACTGAGGTTATGCGTCACTGATGATGCATGTGGACGTAACCACTGAGGTTATGCGTCACTGATGATGCATGTGGACGTAACCACTGAGGTTATGCGTCACTGATGATGCATGTGGACGTAACCACTGAGGTTATGCGTCACTGATGATGCATGTGGACGTAACCACTAAGGTTATGCGTCACTGATGATGCATGTGGACGTAACCACTGTGTTGCTGTGTAGTCCACATGGGAGGGATTTCGCTCTTGAAACGAACGGACAGTTAGAGCGTGGGTTTTGTAGAGCGGACGGTCGCATTTCCCGCTTCTGCTTGTTCTCCTAATATTGTCACCGACAGCCCATAGCCTAAGGAAAACATATACGTTAACATTTTAAAACTACTTTCAAAATTAAGTCGAATTAAAGAGTGCCTAATTATCCGGTGCCTAATTTTCCGCCATGTCAAAAATTACCTAATTATCCGGTGAATAAATTTCCGGGTGCCTAATTATCCGGGTGCCTAAATATCCGTAAATACGCGGTGCCAAAATATCCGGTGCCTAGATTTTCTAAATTCCCCTAGACCACGACCAGTTAAAGCAGGCGCCAGCACACTGCTAGTGACAGCAATTATACATAAAACACTGAACCATAATCTTCAAATACAAAAACAAAATCTAATAAAATACTCAGAAAGACACAAAAGATAAAGGCACATTCCTCGTCCCATATGCTAGGATAAATTTGTACAAATACTCCTTCCCTAGTGCTATTAGAGCATGGAATGGGTTGCCTGAGCTAGCCAGGAAAACCAGTGACTGGGCGGAATTTAAGTCGTTGGTTAATATGCATGACGCTTAGCACGTAATCATCTTCTTTTTTGACTTAACGTCTGTATTATATAAGAAAATATAAGATAGAAACAAAAAAACAAATATTCACTTTTTCAACTAAAATATGAATATTAGATATTTTTTTAATGGAAAGCTTAGATCAATTACAAGAACTCTTTTTTTTCTTCTTAAGAAAAAAGCATGTACATTCATAACTTATAAGTAATTCTTTATTAGAGCTTTCGAAAAATTGTAGGGACCTCGACAAAAATACTGCCCCGGGGCCTCTTCATACTTAAATCGGTCTTGCCTGGAGGAATGTCTAAGTCAAGTCTTAGCGTAGACAAAACTATGAATTACACTGTTTTGCAAAATTCCAGTCACTAGTCGCATATCACCTCGTCACGGTTCGAATATGTTCCGCGGGCCTTGGGTTGAGGACCACTCTTCTTATTTAAAAAGTAGATCATTTGAACAAAAATGTAGATTTTTACAATTCTTTGGTAAATTTATGAAACTAAAATGGAAAAGAAAGTTGTTTCATTTTTAATTTCAATGATTTTATACTACTGGAGACGGCCTTAGGCATAGGCAAACTAGGCAGCCGCCTAAGGCCTCCGATTGATGGAGACCTCCCACAGAACTCAAAACAATTTTTTAGAGAAGAAATTGTGAACATTGTTTCCAATGCTATTGTTGGAGTACACTTTATTGACCCTCCTTCAACATAAGAGCGACTATGGTTCATCTCGAACACTTTTTCATATGGCTGTGGAGTCCTATTTTGAAGTACATTAGGCTGTTATAAATAACGTTATTATATTTTTTCGCTGTTTGTTTATTTTTTATAGTTCATTTTTCACTTTGCCTAGGGCCTTTAGTGATCTAAAGCCGGCCCTGATAACCGCTTGCTAGGGTATCACGACATGACCACTGAAAACCATTCTGTTTAAAATCTATATTTCATTAATTGACGCACTACTTTAAAAAACGCATTGAAGCGATGTTGACAGTGAGTGATTAGGTCCTTGAGCGTTAGAAATTACCGAGATAGAGATCACCCGTCTCCATAGGGGTAATTGTTAACGCTGGTCTACCCAGTCGTAAAATAGGACCATTATCTTACTATGAGTTGAAGGTGACAGTGAGCCAACTGTTCAAGTAATTACTTTGTTTTGATGACCAGCCAATGTGATGAGGCCAACTCCGAAATCTGCTTGTAATATATAGCGACACTTTTGTGATGGGAACTACTTTCTAGATTTAGCTCGGTGAGTACAACTCGTATTAGCTTGATAATGTGAATGGTTTAAATTGTAACTTACTATTTAATATTTCATATTCCTATCTATAATTATCAATGTATTGAACACGCTCAGTGTTTCAATTACTTTTGAGATAACAAAAGTTCGTATTGACAACTTTTTCTCATACGATTGTTTGTTAAATTATTAAAATAAAAATGGTATTTCTTAGGAAAAAGGACGCAGTGGCCGAGTGGTTAAGCGCTTGGCTTAGAACCTGGGGTCCTGCGTTCGAATATCGGTGAAAACTGGGATTGTGAATTTCGGGATTTTTTTAAGGCGCCCCTGAGACCACCCTAATCTAATGGCACTAGCGGATCCAGAACTTTGGAGTGGGGGGGGGACGAATTTTTTCCAAACCCTAACCCTAACGCCGAGTAAACCCTAACCCTATGCATAAACGTGCGTACAGCAAGTATATATTTTCTCGTATATACAAATGAGAATAAAATAGAGCAGTGTTTCTCAACCTTCAGCGAAAAAATAATAAAGTCATGTTGAGGCCTTTCTCTTGCAAGCTTTTAGGGTCTAGGGGAGCGCTGTAAGACTCCCCGGTGGGGTTCGGGGCGGAGCCCCGACGCTAAAAGCTTTTTCTTGCATTTTTTCACTGCAGAAACGCATTCTCCTGACATTTTATAGCTCATTATTCATCAGTGGGGTTCGGGGCGAAGCCCAATCACGAAAAGCGTTTTCTTGCATTCTTCACTGAAGAAACGCATTCTCCTGACCTAAAGCTCATTATTCATCCTAATATAAAGGACCTTTTGAAAAATGTTGAAAAATATTCTAATATAAATTTTTACGCCATTAATACATTGCAAATAATACCGATTTGTTCCTTTAAAAGATAAGATACCCCACAACTTTAGATTAAGGCTTTGAGGATCGATAAATAATATTCAATAAAATACAAGCATAAATTGTGAGTTAATTGTCCAAAACTTATTTAACTAGAAAAATATTAGATTAAGTAAAGGTTGGAAAAAGGCGACAAGGAAAAAAAACAATTTGGGTTTAGAACTCATCTCAATCGTGACTCTTATACTGAAAATTTTCGTTTGAATTAAAACTTTTCCAAAGCAAAGTCTTTCTTAAAATAATTAAGATAATTTCGTGTGAAATTACATAAACTCTGTCTGGAAAGGGGAGGGGGCGATAGAGAAAAATGATTAATCCTCACTCCTTTTTATAATTTCTGCTAATGATTGCATTTGGCATTAAAGAATAGGGTTGGGGCGACTCGGTATAAGAATTTAATTTTATAGCATGTATAAATTATATTAGTGACAGATTTTTTTATTTTGTAATTTCTTAACTATAATACAAAAAGAAAAAGTGTTGGTTTGTCCCATGGGGGGATGTTGATTGCATGTATCGCCCCTCCCACCTGGTACAACCTTTTTTCACTTTATATTTAAGCCTACTAATGATAAAATTTGAGATTAGAGTGTGGTGTGACATAATATACAATGGGTTCACGTATTTTATATTATATACATAGTCAACTAATTTTTTCACATACAATGATTTTTCCATAAAAATAGGACACCCCCCCCCACTCAGAGGGCTAGAGTGGGGAGGGCAGTGCATGCAATCGCCCCCCCCACCCCACCGAATCGACAAAAATACCTGAAGGAGAGCGACATAATAATAAATGTATATATTAATTCAACTAATTTTGTTCACAAACTATGATTTCTCCGAAAAGTAGGACCGCCCCCCCCCACTCAAAGGTTTTAGGTGGGAAGGGCAGTAGAGGCATTCGATCCCCACCCCATTGGCCACGAGGGGAACGACATAATATAAAGATCGGTTAAAATACCAATAACAAGTTTTAATCATATAGATATTCAATTGATTTTGTTAGCAAGCTGTGATTTCTACATATAAATTGGACCGTCCCCCCCCCCACTCGAAAGTTTAGGGGGGGGGGCGGAATTGATGCCATCGCCCCCTCCCGACCCCACCATGTCGACTAACATACTGGGGGGGCGAAATAATCTAAAAATAGGTTTAAATATAAATAATGAGTATATATTATTAAAATAAGTAATAAATTCGTATACAAATTGTGTGAATTCTATACTAAAATTCGATCGCCCTTACCGCCCCCCTTCCTGGATCCGCCAGTGTCTAATGGGTACCTGACTTTATTTGGGGAAAGTAGATGAGATTGGTCGTTGTGCTGGCCACATGACACCCTGCTCGTAGACCCAATGGCCTGAAAGGAGAATTGTCTTATTATAGAATTATTTTGTTTTTGGTTGTTATTGTAATGTATTGGTTCAAAATGTAAAATATAACGCTGATAAATGTTTAAAGTTTAATTACAAGAATTTTGCATATTTTAATATTAATTGTTGCCTTATAAATGTGCTTTCAGAAAGAATATATCAAACGTCATCGTTACGTCACATTACCATGGTAACAATGGTGAAACCTATTGCCTGGATGTGCTTCAGTCTAGGTTAGTGTCAATGTAATGCATGAATCTTTGGCGTGTCTGTTCTAGCTGTTGGGGCTGAGGTTGACAGAGATAGCGCAAAGGTTCCTAATTATTACAATAGAGTGGAAATGGTTCAAGGACCTCCCACATTGGTTAGTTGAATACTGGTCAGTATGTGGGTCATGTCTTTTTTTTTTTTTTTTTTTTCTCTATTTTTTTTTTTTTTTTTTTTTTTAGGATACCTCAGCTTTTTAGCTTTTGACTTCAGTTGTCGAGCTTAGTACATCCTAGGAATCCTTGGGCTTTTGCCTCTTTTCTTTGCCTCTTTTTTGGGCGTTGCCTCTTTTTGGGGCTCTTGGCCTCTTTATTGGGCTTTTTTTTTTTTTTTTTTTTAATAAAAAAGAAGACACACAAAACATCGTTCCAAGTTAATAATAACACAAAGAAAATTTCATAAAAAACAAACAAAAAGAAACAACACATTTTTATCAAAGTCATGTTGCAGGATTTTCAGTATGATCGCGGAGATTCATCAAATTGTAACAGCAAGGTCCAAAAAATGATGACAGCAGAAGTCCAATAAAATGATACAGCAATGGTCCAGAAAAAGGTGACAGCAAAGGTCCATAAAATGGTGGCAGTAAATGTCCAGAAATTGATGACACCAACGGTCTGGAAGACATTCACAAAAAATTTTGAAAGTGTTCCTTAAAATGAGTATTGCCAAAAATAAATTCTTTTTTTTTTTTTTTTTTTTAAAGACTTATGAGTTATTAAAATTCATTTTTGTTTATATTATTTTTGCAACAATTTTTCCCTTAAGAACCTAAGACAAAGGACCTTCATCCTATATCCCTAGGATTCTTTGGGGTCTGCTAGAGTTACAAAATGTACATATAATGAAGTAATTTGGTTTCTATAAAGGTACAGAGCTCAAAGTAAGTAAGTGCATGAAGAACTTAAAAGTTATTTCATTTTGGAATATAACTCATTTTTAGGTTATCTCTATTTTTTTTTTATTATTGTTTATTGTAATAGTGTTCTTTTTTTTCCCCTCTTTTTCCGTTTCTGCTATGTTTTTTAAACAATTTAGTAGTCCATTTGGTTCATTTTCATGAAATCCGGTCCTGTTTGGGTTGTCTTGAAATTTTGTTGATCTGGTCAAAGGGATGTAATCAAAAGAAGTTTCACCTTGCATCCTTCAGTCCTAATTGTCTCTCTTGTTGAAAGAAAATAAATAAATAGTTTACAGGTAATTTTTAGAAGTAATAATTTTTAAAGCGAATAAATGATGTATTAGATACATACACATGCAAATTTTAAATATAAAACACACACACCCGTACATTCAAACTTGTTTTCTTCATTGTTTAAACAGACTTTGTAAATTGATAATTTATGATACAAATGTAACCTTCCATTACATTAAAAAAAATAAAAATTATAAAAAAAATGTATGGAGTATATGTATCCCACTTTCGCTATACTTTATATCAATTTTTTAATTGACCCATGAAACCATTTAATAACTTAGAATTGGTATGCATATTTTATGCTGTCACGTATTACGAATTGAATTCTACTTTTAAATGGCTTGCCTAGGGGAACGTGACAATAGAAAAGGAGTTGTGTCACTTATCTTAAGTCTGAATTTAATCAAAGACTTACAATGAATAACAAAAAAAAAATGACACAAGAAATCGGAAGGTAAACTATCAACTTAATGTTTAATCAAATATAAAGTTACAAGAAAGAAAAAAATAAACATTTACTCAATACAGAATTGATGTGTTGACCAAAACCCTTTTACAAAAATGGCATGTAAAAATATTACAATACAAGAGTTTGTAAATGTAATTACAAATACAAGCAAGGCCTTGAATAAAAAAAAACTTACACGAACAAGTGGTATACCACGCACGGGTCGCGCAATGTCTCCGCTATTCTGTCTCACGGCTGTCTCCGTATGTCTCTGTCAACGTTACGCGAGCGGTCTTATATAATCTACCGCGCGTCGATCTCTCGTAATTTCTAGAAAGTCATCAACACCCAGATCTAGAACGCTCTTCAAAGAGACAGAAAAAAAAAACACCCTCCTTTCAACCAGAAGTACACACACAGGTCAAGGACCGGTCACTGTCTGTGTGGCTTGACGAATAAAAAAGAAAAAAAAAAAACTTATTACACAAGGGGCAGACAACCTACCCGTCTCTTGACCGCAACAGGTCAAAGAAAGAAAAGAAAAAAAAAACAACGCCTAGATACGTAACAATGCAAATTAAATGACTTTTACATAAAATGCACTTAATGTACTTCTTCCTTTTATCGTCACTAGCATGTTGGATTTCATTGATGCGAACATTATTGAGAAGTCTTTGTGGCGTACACAATAAAATACATCTTAAATTATAAACTTCTGACTAGAGCTAGTTAGTTTCCTAACTAATTACTCCATTAAGTTTGGAGAGATGAGGGTGGTTAGACATTGTACTTGCCACGTCATCTGATGCCACAAAATTACGTAATCAGTTCACATTTAAAACCATAGAGCTTCACCTTTTTTATAACAAAAAAAGTACGTTGATTTGTAATAGTACAATAGGCAACATTAAATTGTATAACTAGAAGACTGAACCTGGGGATAAGAGCTGATTTGAGGCTGCTATCATTGTGGACTTAGAGACATCAAACAGTTCCCTTATTCATGTGATTAAATCACTGCTTCTAAATTTGTAACGCCAATACTTTTGCATTCAGATTACATTTATTTTCGGTGGGTTTTTTTTAAATTACTAATTAGTTAATTGTAATACCGTAATGTAAACAATATTATTTGCACTGCTCAAGAACGAGAAGTTTCTCTTAAACATTATTTTGTAATTTAAGATTTTCACGCTAAAGGAAACAATGTCAAGGACGCTCCATTGAATATCTCAAACATACTTGTGCTCCCTTCCCCAATAGTCTCTACATATTACTCATCAGGCAATGACTTCACTGAATCCTGTCCTTAAATTCTTGTAGACCTCGAGATGGGAAACCACCTTTAACTCGACCTAAAATGAGATTTAATATATTTCAGCCCTTCTTCACTTGTCGTCTGCTCAAGATCTGGCAGAAGTAATCAGAACTGTAGCGGCTATCGATACAAAATTCACAAACTTACTTCGAAGTCTAAACAGGAGTGTGTCCAGTTGTTGCCAGGTAGGATCTCTATCAATCCAATAGATATAAAAAGCAACCTGTGTTCAGTGTCATTACGGCTGTATTGTTGTGTTTATTCTTGTCTTAGTCTTAGACATCTTACTCTAATGGAGAGCTATAGGCCACTCTAAGGTCTACAGTTAATTTGCATTTTTCAAAATTAAGTTAAATACTAATAATGTTTCTTTCGAAGTGGCATCTTAAAGGCTATAATTCTTTTTTTATTTACTGACAGACTTTTAAAAAAAAAAACGGGGGGGGGGGGGGGGAGAAAAGGCAAAGAATTGAAACTAAAACACTTCCTTCCCATGAATTCAAAGATTAAAGGGAAAAAAATGGTTGCCAATTAAAGTTTAATTAGTAACACGTATTGTCATTTATGTATTAAATTTAATATTTGAGATTTCTTTAGGGCTTAGACATAAAAACTACAGCCACTTAATTAAACTAGGTCTAATAAGGTCCTACATCTACATCCTTGATCATTTCAGTGTTCTAGCAGCAGTAGCTGCAGTGCTGACAATGTCTACAGAAACGCTTGGAGACTTGCATTCCGTGGTACAGCCGGAATAAGGAAATCGGTACTCTCGGCTTACAAAGACGGTCAGGGAATTCCTGCAAATGTGGAATACGGATGTAAACAGGTAAACTCGCAATCAGTTCATAACTTTAGCTGCAGCTTGTCGCCCTTGTGTTCAGTGGTTTTGATCTTGACTTAGCAGTGTTATTTTGTTATTTCAGCAGAAGCAATCGCCATGACTTTCGTTAAGGTGATTAGGGCAAACAGAGGCGTAGCCAGGGTGGGGGGAGGGAAGGGGAGAATTTGAAAATCCCCCCCGCCCCAACTTGAGGTGGTCCCCAAAATAGTGTTTTTTACATTAAATATTACGCAAAATGCAGGGGCTCCGAAAGAGGTTAAGCTCCCGGGCACCCAAATGATGGCACATTCCTAGCTACGCCAGTGACCCTACTGAGGGCGAACAATTAAGAGCTTAGCACCTTCTTCCAGCCAAACTCGGTTCTGAGCGAGTCTCTCCAACCCTCTCCTCGTCTCATCTGCTTGGCGCCTGCATTTCTTTGCGCCTTACCTTCCTCTTTCCATGCGGGTACCCGGTGACGGCTCGTCTTGTGATGCAGCTTGCGAAGCTGTGTTTCATCCATCGCCAGCATCCCTGAAGCTTATCTTATTTGTAAAATGTTTTACATGTTTCGGATGTTCCTTCAGAGTTGAAGATAGTTTACTTCCTAGTCCGAACCTCCCGCAGGACGACGGGGGATGGGAGCGGGCAGGGTTTGAAGCCGGGACGATAAATCCAAACGACAGTCCAGCGCGCAAACCGTACGACCAGGCAGTCATTCAATGGGCTGTTTTGTTCTTTGTCACACAATTCCTCATTAGAGATCTTTTCTAGCAAGCTGTTTAGAGAATCTTACTAAAGTAAGTATAGATAACTACCTGGATAGTTCTTCACGATGATTACAATTATTTATGTCCAGTGGTCTCATAAAATCTCAAAGTTCCTGGTCTCTCTCCTTATTGGGCTAAGAGCTCTCATATTTGACCACTGTGTACTGGTCATCCTATTGGAGCACGAGAGAAGGGTTACACACAAAGTTAGATAGATAGATAGAAAGGTAGAAAGATAGATAAACAGACAGATAAATAGATTGATAAATGGACAGACAGATAGCTAGATAGATAGATAGATAGATAGATAGATAGATAGATAGATAGATAGATAAACAGACAGATAAATAGATAGACAGACAGACAGATAGATAGATAGATAGATAGATAGGTAGATAGATAGATAGATAGATAGATAGATAGATAGAATATTTAAAAGTTTCAAAGGAAAAATTCCAAATGTCTGTTCTTCAGGTTGGTCAAAATTTACCCTGCGCCAACCACTACAGAAACAACGCCATCTTGGACAACTGGAAAGACATCTCTCAAGTTGCACTGGTGCTCTACAAAGATAATGTCAAAGTAAAACAAGTCATCTTTGACGGTGCCGGCTCTAACTATTTGAACTGGCTGACCAAGGCAAGAGTCCTCGACTCGTCATGGAGTGACATGAAATCACAAATCGGAAATATATTCAGCATTGAAGGAGATATCAGACCAGAACTTAGAAGAGTGTTTTTGCTTAACAGTGTCTACGGTGGCTGTCCAAACGATGTCGGCTGGTTCGTGGCTATTGATAAGGAATCTGACGGCTGTGGTTGGGCAACTAACCCAGCCTTTCCCATCTTTAAATACGCCAAGACAGAAGATAGACAAAATTGGAACAGTGCCAACATTGGAAATGCTGATTATTTCGCAATATTTGTCCGGGGCTACAATCTTCCCTAATTGATTTGTTTCTCATTTGTTTATTTGTTTTTATCTAGTCACACTCTTCAGCAATCTATATTTTAATAAAGAATAATTCAAATTTTTGTTTGATTTTTTTTTAAAGCTTGTGTATTTCGTATATTGTTTTCATCTTATAACATCAAACAGTATTGTTTAGTCTTTCGAATGTCCACAATCTTGGCGTTCGTGATTATTTAACCCTACCAATGCCGACTACGCCCGTAGATTTGTTCCAGGGCTATATATTGTTTATTTAGGCCGGAAATCCTTTTTTTTTTCATTTCCAATAAAACGTCCCGCGTTTTAACTACCCCCTCTAACGACCTTTTTAGGAATTAGGACGGCTCACGTTTTCCTTTCCTTCTCTCTTCTCTCCTTCTCTCTCTCATCTCTCTCTTTCTCCCTCTCTTCTCTCTCTCATCTCTCTCTTCCTCTCATCTGTTTCTCCCTCTCATCTCTCTGTCCTCTTATCTCTCTCTCACTCTCTTCTCTCTCTCCCTCTCATCTGTCTCCCTCTTTTCTCTCTCTCCCTCTCATCTCTCGCTCTCATCTCTCTCTCCCTCTCATCTCTTCTCTCTCTTATCTCTCTCCCTCTCTTATCTCTCTCCCTCTCTTCTCTCTCTCCCTCTCATCTCTCTCTCCCTCTCATCTCTCTCCCTCTTATCTCTCTCCCTCTCTTATCTCTCTCCCTCTCTTCTCTCTCTCCCTCTCATCTCTCTCCCTCTCATCTCTCTCTCCCTCTCATCTCTCTCTCATTCTCATATCTCTCTGCCTCTTATCTCTCTCTCCCTCTTATCTCTCTCTCCCTCTCATCTCTCTCCCTCTCATCTCTCTCCCTCTCATCTCTCTCCCTCTCTTATCTCTCTCCCTCTCTTCTCTCTCTCCCTCTCATCTCTCTCTCTCTTCTCTCTCTCCCTCATCTCTTCTCTCTCTCCCTCTCATCTCTCTCCCCCTCTCATCTCTCTCCCTCTTATCTCTCTCCCTCTCTTATCTCTCTCCCTCTCTTCTCTCTCTCCCTCTCTTCTCTTTCTCTACCTCTCATTTCTTCTCTCTCTCCCTCTCATCTCTCTCTCCCTCTCAACTCTCTCCCTCTTCTCTCTCTCCCTCTCATCTCTCTCTCCCTCTCTTCTCTCTCTCCCTTTCATCTCTTCTCTCTCTCCCTCTCATCTCTCTCTCCTTCTCTTCTCTCTCTCCCTTTCATCTCTTCTCTCTCTTCCTTTCATCTCTTCTCTCTCTCCCTCTCATCTCTCTCTCCCTCTCTTCTCTCTCTCCCTTTCATCTCTTCTCTCTCTTCCTTTCATCTCTTCTCTCTCTCCCTCTCATCTCTCTCTCCCTCTCATCTCTCTCCCTCTCATCTCTCTCTCCCTCTCATCTCTCTCTCCCTCTATTCTCTCTCTCCCTTATCTCTCTCCCTCTCATCTCACTCCCTCTCATCTCACTCCCTTTCATCTCTTTCCCTCTCATCTCTCTCTCCTTCTCCCTCTCATCTCTCTCTCCCACTCATCTCTCTCTCCCTCTCATCTCTCTCACCCTCTAATCTCTCTCTCCCTCTCATCTCTCTCTCCCTCTCATCATACTCTCACTCTCATCTCTCTCTCCCTCTCTTCTCTCTCCCTCTCATCTCTCTCTCCCCCTCTCATCTCTCTCTCCCTCTCTTCTCTCTCTCCCTCTCATCTCTTCTCTCTCTCCCTCTCATCTCTTTCCCTCTCCTCTCTCTCTCCTTCTCTTTCTCATCTCTCTTTCCCTCTCCCTCTCATCTCTCCCACTCATCTCTCTCTCCCTCACATCTCTCTCATCTCTCTCTCCCTCTTATCTCTCTCTCCTTTTTATCTCTCTCCCTCTCATCTCTCTCTTCCTCTCATCTCTCTTTCCCTCTCTTCCTCTTTCTCTGTAACCCCTTCCTTTTTTACATTCGCCCACATAGACTTTTGACATCCCTCTAACACTTAATATCGGCTCTTAAATTCTAGTATCACTTTTCAAACCCTCCACTCTCTCCACAATAAAAAAAGTTTATCATACTTAACTTTGTCTTCCGAATTCAGTATCCAATTTTTTAAAAGACCCTTTTTTGTTCATCGGTCTCCCCCCCCCCCCCTTTTTCCGATGAAATGATTAATTCGGTTTTTTGTCAGTTAACTTTTTTAAATGTCCTTAATCGTGAGCTATGCACCAACGAATTATTCATTGCATTTTGTTTTTACAACTTTGTGCACACATTTACGCAGCTATTTCCAAATTAGGGAATGCTTTAAAAAAAAAAAACGAAAACCTTTTTTTTATTTGCTATGAAACTTTGATATAATAAATATAGACTGCGGCTATTTTGGGGAAATATCGAAAATTAAATATAGATCTTTAGACCTTGTGACGTCGTAAAGAGCTATTGGTCAAAACTGCCTACAGGTCGCAACGTCGCAGGTCAGTGTTCAGGCCTTCTTTATCGATTCGTCTCGTTTACACACAAACTTACCCGCTCAAAAAAAAACACAACTAAATCGACCAGTGACTCGGAGATACATTAATGGACGCACACAGTAGGTCTACAAATAACGATTTGATTCCTACCTCTGGGTCAATCCAGTGTAACGTCTATTTGCAATTGCTGACCAAAGGGCTCTTTATCAATGACCAGTACAGAGAAATAGGTTATTTCATCGATTTCATTTGACCTTGTCGGAAAGAACTGAACTGAAGGCTCTTGAAACTCTTGACCAGCAAAACAAACAAGAACTCCACCTGCCGGCCTGCGTGAACTATAGAGCTCTGGGGATGTACACCCAGAGACAAGGCCGCGTAGAAGACAGGCGCAGAAGATGTAAATAAAACTTAACTAACCCCCCCCCCCTCCTCAGACAACGGCTGTGTCTGCATCAGACGTGGCAAAATATGCAGGTCGCAACTGGGATTGCTTTGTCATGTGAAACCCTGCACTCATCCTTAATCTTCGGAATCGAAGTCATCGCCATTCTTTCATTTATATTTTTAGCGTAATAATTAACTGTGCACTTCTATCCACTAGTCACGTTAAATAATGCACAAACATCATTAGGTCTATATTTTTAATGGTTCTATATTCTATCATAGAAAGTTGTTTCGTCGAAACAAAATATTCATAAATAGTGAGGAAGCCTTAAAACTTTAGATTTATCCTCTTGGGGCGCAGATGTGAGGTCTGTCAAACCATGTTGTCTTGGGGAGGCTGAGGAGACCTTAGCCATAGAGTTAAACATCTCGTCGTTCATTTTTGTTATTTGAAATACATTTTAAAAAAACAACGGCCCTGATACCCCAATCTTTCACCCCCACCCCTTTCTAACTGGTCCAGACAAGTGATAGGATCATAGTGTATTGACTGGTCCAGACGAGTGATAGGATCATAGCGTATTGACTGGTCCAGACAAGTGATAGGATCATAGCGTATTGACTGGTCCAGACAAGTGATAGGATCATAACGTATTTGAGAAAGCTAAAAGCATGAAATTGCACTAAACAAAAACAATTGATAAAAATATTTCTAATGGCACAGATTAGCTTTTTGGGGTAAAGGGTTAACGAAGGCCACAAAGAGGATTGATGAAATAGGTTTGATAACAAGAAAAAAATCTAGATCATATTTAAGGGGGATAACCACATCAGTAGAGGTAAGGGGGATAACCACATCAGTAGAGGTAAGGGGGATAACCACATCAGTAGAGGTAAGGGGGATAACCACATCAGTAGAGGTAAGGGGGATAACCACATCAGTAGAGGTAAGAGGGATAACCACATCAGTAGCGGTAAGGGGGATAACCACATCAGTAGCGGTATGGGGGATAACCACATCAGTAGAGGTAAGGGGGATAACCACATCAGTAGAGGTAAGGGGAATAACCACATCAGTAGCGGTATGGGGGATAACCACATCAGTAGCGGTAAGGGGGATAACCACATCAGTAGCGGTAATATGGAATAACCACATCAGTAGCGGTATGGGGGATAACCACATCAGTAGAGGTAAGGGGAATAACCACATCAGTAGCGGTATGGGGGATAACCACATCAGTAGAGGTAAGGGGAATAACCACATCAGTAGAGGTAAGGGGAATAACCACATCAGTAGAGGTAAGGGGGATAACCACATCAGTAGAGGTAAGGGGGATAACCACATCAGTAGAGTTAAGGGGGATAACCACACCAGTAGAGGTAAGGGGGATAACCACATCAGTAGAGTTAAGGGGGATAACCACATCAGTAGAGTTAAGTGGGATAACCACATCAGTAGAATTAAGTGGGATAACCACATCAGTAGAGGGGGATAAAACATGTGAAACATAAATGGAGTTTGGGGCTTTTATTATTGAAACAAATTATACAGATAAGATAAGATAAGATAATTTTTATTGGTCCAATCAAACGAAAATTCGGTTTAACTACATTTGACCATCATCATCATCATCATCATCATTAGCCTCCTTCAGTCGTAGGACGACTATGGTTCATCTCAGAGCACACTTCCTCATGTGGCTGTGGAGCCCTATTTTGGAGAGACACTCCCGTCCACAGATAGCGCAAGTAAGGGTCCCCTTGGCTTTTGCTTCGGTGGTAGAGGAGCTGGCCGTTTTTCAGTTTGTACGTTTTTCTTCCTGGGCTGAGACCCATGTACTTTCACTGTCCATGGCTTTCTTGGTCACTGTCTCTCTCCAACTGGTGCGGTCTAGAGCTATGTCTTTCCAATTGTCAGTATTGATGTTCACTGATTTGAGGTCACGTTTTATTACATCTATGTAACGGAGGTGGGGGCGACCAGTTTTTCTTGTGCCAGTCGCGAGTTGACCATAGAGGATGACTTTCGGGATGCGCTTGTCCTCCATCCGGCGAACATGTCCAAGCCAGCGCAAACGGCGTTGTCTGAGGGTTGTAAAGATGCTGGGAATACCAGATCGCGCAAGGATCTCAGTATTGCACACTTTTTCTTTCCATGTGACATTCAAGATGGAATGAGTTTAGTTTTCTCTCTTGCTTTGCGTAGGTGGTCCATGATTCACTGCCATACAGCAGTGTACTCATAACGCATGCCTTGTAGACTTCCATTTTGGTCACCGTAGTTAGCTTATGGTTTTCCCAAACTCTTAGTCTGAGTCTAGCGAATGTCGAGGCAGCCTTCCCTATGCGTTTTTTCATCTCCTCTTCTAGGGACAGGTCATCTGTAATTGTGGATCACAGATAGCAGAATTCGTTTACGGCGTCCAGCTTGTTATCGTCAATGAGGATGGAGGGTGGTGCTGTAGTAGGTGGTCCCATAACATTTGTTTTCTTCGTGCTAATAGTCAAGCCATATTCTTTACAGGCCTGAGAGAAGCGGGACATTAGTGACTGAAGTTCCTCTTGTGTGTGTGCCACTACCGCTGCGTCATCCGCGAATAGCATATCTCTTACGAGGGTGGCTCTGATTTTAGTTTTGTCCCTCAGTCTGGCAATATTTAGGAGTTTGCCATCAAATCTTGAATGGAGATAGATGCCTTCGGTGGATTTGTCAAACGCGTTGTGGATTAGCAGTAAAAATAGTATTCCAAAGAGGGTTGGGGCCAGGACACATCCTTGTTTAACTCCGCTGTTTATACTGAAACTTTCAGAGCTGGCACCGTTGAATTGCACTGTACCCATCATATTTTGGTGGAAAGATATGATTACATTTAGTAGTTTGGGTGGACAGCCTATAAACTGTAAAATTTTTAAGAGGCCATCTCTGCTAATTAGATCGAAGGCCTTTGTCAGGTCAATAAACGCAATGTATAAAGGCATCCTTTGTTCTTTGTTTTTCCTGGAGTTGGCGGATGGAGAAAATCATGTCAATCGTGGATCTCCCTGAGCGGAAGCCGCATTGTGATTCTGGGTAGACCCGATCAGCGAGTTTTTGTAGCCTTGGAAGTATCACTCGAGCAAAGACTTTGCCTACAATACTTAAGAGGGAGATTCCCCTTTAATTGTTGCAGTCGCTTCTGTCACCTTTGTTCTTATACAGTGTAATGATTTTAGCATCCCGCAGGTCTTGTGGCACAGCACCTTCTTGCCAACATTTACAAAGCAGTTCGTGTAGAGGTTGGATTAGTGTAGTTTTGCATTGTTTTAGAAGATCTGGGGGGATACCATCGCAACCGGGTGCTTTGCGGGTAGCAATGTTGTCTATGGCTTTGTTGAGCTCTGAAAGGGTGGGTGTTTCATCTAGCTCGTTCATTGTGGGTAGTTGTATGATGGCTTTAAGGGCTGAGTCAGAGACTGAGCTTGTTGTGGCGTAGAGCTCAGAGTAATGTTCCACCCATCTGTGCATTTGTTGGCACTTGTCTGTGATAATTTCCCCAGTGGTTGATTTCAGAGGTGCTGTCTTGTTTTGGCAGGGTCCGAGAGCCTTGTTGATTCATTCGTACATCCCTCTTATGTTGCCCACTTGGGCTGCGAGCTGAATACTCTCACTGAGCTCTACCCAGTATTCATTGGCACAGATCCTTGCTGTCCTCTGTGCATTGGCTCTAGCTTCTTTCAGGTTTAGCAGGTTGCGATGGGTAGGTTTTGCCTTGTAAGTAGCGAGTGCATCTCTCTTTGCTCTGATGACAGGTGCTAAAATAACTGCTTTAGAGTCGAACCAATCATTTTGTTTTGTAATTTTTCTTCCAAAGATTTCCATTGAAGCTTTTGTATGGTGGACTTGAGGTGTTCCCATTTTTCAGTTGCTGTATTCTCAGAGATATTTTTATACTCGCGTTCAAAAGATTCCGCAAACTGTATCTGGAGATCAGGTTGACACATCTTGCTTACATCCGATTGGGGTCTTCCAATCTGCTTGGTATGGTGGATTTTTTGGGGGAGGAGATTGATCTTACAACATATCAAGGAGTGATCTGTGTCGCAGTCTGCACTGTGGTAGGACCTGGTAAGCTTGACAAATTTTAAGCACTTTTGTCTTACCATGATTAGGTCTAGTTGGTGCCAGTGTTTGGAGCGAGGGTGCCGCCAAGATACTCTGTGCTGCGGTTTAGTCTTGAAATAGGTATTAGTGACGCAGAGGGAGTGTAGTGAGCAAACCTCGAGGAGCCTTTGTCCGTTTTCATTTACTTTTCCGACACCAAAACGCCCAATACAGCTGTCCCATGCAGAGTTGTCAGATCCAACGCGTGCATTGAGGTCGCCGAGGATGATAACCTGTTCCGTGGTTGGGATCTCGCTGAGAGCAGACGAAAGGTTGTCATAAAACATATCTTTGGCCTCTGGTGTGGAACTCAGAGTAGGAGCGTAGGCACATATCAAAGTCACATGTCCAATAGATGTGTTAAGGCGTAGTGATAGGAGTCTTTCTGAACCGTTGCACTTCAGCTCTACTGTGTTCAGCAGTGTGTTCTTAACTGCAAAACCAACGCCATGTTCCCTTACTTCACTTTCGGCTTTGCCTTGCCAGAAGAAGGAGTAGTCTTTTTCTTTGATTGATCCAGAGTCAGCTAAACGAGTTTCCTGAAGGGCGGCAATGTCTACTTTGAGCCTGGACAGTTCATCGTTTATTATTGCAGATTTTCTGACATCTTCTATGTCTGGTAGGTTTTCATTAAGTCCAGTTTGTACATTTGACCGCAGCATATAATATATAGCCTATATATAACATATAATAATAACTATACTTCTTTCTCCAATGTGTGTTAATCCTAAATATAAAGTTGTTTGTGGGGACTATTAGGGATAGGGATATAGGTGAGGGAGTGTAATCACGTGACCCTGGGGGGGGGGCTGATGCGGGACCAAATAATTATATTCGTTTGAACGCTCTTTTAGTACTAAAGAGACAGGGATGGCAAAAGTGGCTATTATTTTGGTACCTGGTCGCTGCTAGGCGATGGCGCTGAGTCGGGGGTCAGTGGTTTAGAGTTCTCGTCTGGGCCTGCCTCTTTCTTCACCTTCTTTTAATAACCTCAGTAGAGGTGGGGTGAATATGTACTAGTATAAAAGTATGTATCAGGGAAAGTTTAAAAAAATGGTGCGCATAATGAAGTGAAAGCAAGTTATAACGTTGTCTAGCTGGCTTAGGAGTGTTGTATCAGACAGACAAACAAGAGTTGATATAAGCTTTGTATAAAAGCTCAACCATGGTCTGGTTCACGCTACCCACTGTTCACCTTTCTGCTTTCATAACCAGAGGTTTCCAGCGAGGCGCCAACTTGAGGCCACTGGGAGCTGGAATTACCTCGGGAGTCATTGTACCAGTTGTCTGTGCAACATTTGTCGTGGTGCCTTGTTAACGTATTAAAATTGTCTTGAATCACTTCCCCTTTATTTCTGGCCCAGTACAGTTTCCCAATGTTGACATTATTTCGATGAGAAACTCGTGCATTAACGGACACACGTGTAGGGCTGTGTAGAAGGACGTGGATTAGTTTGGATCATGAGACACGTTGTGGAGTTCATTGAAGGACAATAAAAAAAAAAATTTCTAATTATTTTCAGCAGCGATTTTTCTTCTTCTAGCCAGCTTTATTGCTGCTGAGCTGTGAGCTCTCTTGCAGACTGTGCCAAGGAAAAATAGTGTGCTGTTTTCTTCAGTTGTTCAGCACTGCGGTACAGGGTGTTTGGTTATGTTGGGCTGTAGTGGAAGTAGGGTCTGCCTAAGGTGGATTAGGAAAGGGCATTCAAAGAGGATATGGTTTACGGTTTCAAAGGGGTGGGCGCAGTGTCTGCAAAGGAGGAGTTGTTTGTTCAGGTGGTAATTTAATAGAGGTGTGTGTCCTGTTATTAGTTGGAAGATTGTAGATTGTTCTTTGCGGAGGAGGAAGTTAATACTGTCCAGTCTGTTAGGCGTAGCCATTTCTTTGTACATGGCTCTGCCTGTGTTTCCTGATACCAATTGGTTGAGCCACTCCTCTTTGTGATTGTTGACTAACATTGACCTTCGGGTGAGGTAGTTAACAGGTCTATCTGGTTGTTCCATAGATGAACCTGCCTTTAATAGCTTATCTGCCTTTTCATTTCCCATGATGCCAATGTGTCCAGGGATCCACTGTAGTCTGATATTGATATTAAAATTTGATATCATCTGATGGATTATCACACAGCAGTAATTAGAGTTTCCATTTCAGAAGAATAAAAGTAGCCGTTGCACTAATGTTCATGCTTCAAAATATCACGAAAATAGATTTTCGGACATACCAACAGACAGACCACTCAAAACTAATAGCGGCTTCTCCTCTTTTAAGGGCCTCTGCAAAAAGAGAGAACAACTTGAAAATGGAGACAATAATTTTTATTTCCAAAACTCAAATACAAATGATGTAGGTTAAGGGAGATTAAAATTTCGTACAAAGATCGCAAAGTAATCGGCGGTTGAGATGTTTTCGCTGTTGTAATTTTCCCTTTCGTTTGACATGGAGTATAAGAACATTGGAAAATTTGGGTTTTTCGCCCAATTACAGCCGTCAGTTTCCTTGTCAACAGCCATGAACCAGCCGACATCGTTTGGACAGCCACCGTAGACACTGTTGAGCAAGAAGACTCTTTTAAGTTCTGGTCTGATATCTCCATCGATGCTGAAAATATTGGACACTTGGGTTTTCATGTCACTCCAGGACGAGTCGAGGACTCTTGCCTTGGTCAACCAGTTCATATAGCTAGAGTCGGCACCGTCAAAGATGACTTGCTTGACCTTGACAGTGTTCTTGTATAAGACCAGAGCGACTTGAAAAATATCTTTCCAGTTGTCCAAGATTGTGTTGTTTCTGTAGTGGTTGGCGCAGGGCAAACTTTGACCAACCTGAAATAGAAGTAGTTAATATTGTGAAATTAGTCTTCAGCTGGGATTCGAACCCGGGATCCTTCCGATCGGAAACCAAGAGCTAATCTTCTTATCTTATATAATACAGACGTTACTTCGAAAAAGAAGATGATCACGTCCTACGCGTCATGCATTTAGTCATGCATATTAACCAATGACCTAAATTCTGCTAAGTCATTGGATTTCCTTGCTGGCTCTAATAGCACTAGGGAAGAAGGAGTATTTGTACAAATTTGTCCTAGCATATGGGACGAGGAATGTGCCTTTATCTTTGTGTCTTTCTGGGTATTTTATTAAATTTTGTTTTTGTATTTCAAGGCTTCTTCTTCTTCTTTTGACTTCTTAACCCTTTAAGTGCTGAGCTGTTTTACAATGAGTACATACAAAATGGAATTACAATTCTGATGTTTAGAGGCTAAACTACGCGTTTTAAGGGTTAATGTGATGCCTCTATTTAAATATAAATAAATCTGCACCACTAAGCTGTAAGAACATAAGCTTTTTCTAAATAGATTATAGATGAAAATTTTTGTTCAAATTGTTTAATACATTTAAATCTCAATCTAGATCTACATATTGCCACCATTTCGTCAAATTTAGATTGTTGTCAAGTGTGTAATGCGGATGTGTCAAAATTGCGCGCTATAAAAGTAGTTCTTTTTTTTTTTTTTAACTTTCAACGAAAACAAAGTTTGTATCAAAATTCTTTTTAAAAAAGAAAACTTTAGTTAGTATTCCATTCCATGAGTTAGTTAATAAACGGAAAATATACTTTTTCCATTGTGACCTTGGATGCAATTTTTTTTAACAATGCGCGAATCTATTAATGAAGCTTGAGTTATTAATAAAGAAGTCCATGACCTTTTTAAGAACTTACCTCCCCTGAAGTTGTTCATTTAAAAGTTGGGGGGGGGGGGTTTAATCTGCTTGGGTTGATAATTTTTAAAATTAGATGGTTCACTTTCGGAAAAGAAAAAAGTAGCCGTTGCATCAGAACTTGTAAAGATCTAAAATATCATGATGTCCGATTTTCATTTTCTCTTCAAGTTTCTGAGATTCACTCTCTCTCTCTCTCTCTCTCTCTCTCTCTCTCTCTCTCTGTATATATATATATATAAAACGATTATATAATACGAAAAACGGCCAGCTCCTCTACCACTGAAGCAAAAGCCACCTTAACCTGCGATATTTGTGGACGGGAGTGTCTCTCCAAAATAGTGCTCCACAGCCACATGAAGATGTGTGCGAGATGAACCAGAGTCGTTCTACGACTGAAGGAGGCCAACAAATATATATATATAGAGAGAGAGAGACAGAGACAGAGAGTCATAGAGAGAGAGAGAGAGACAGAGAGAGAGAGACAGACAGACAGAGAGAGACAGAGAGAGAGACAAAGAGAGACAAAGACAGAGAGAGAGAGAGAGAGACAGAGAGAGAGAGAGAGAAAGAGACAAGAGTCAGAGAGAGACAGAGAGAGAGACAGAGAGAAAGAGAGAGAGAGAGAGACAGAGAGAGAGACAGAGAGAGAGACAGAGAGAGACAGAGACAGAGAGTGAGACAGAGAGAAGGTCACCTCCGAATTTGAGGGTGTTCCACTGTTTGAAAGGTAACTCTACTCTCAAAGCAATGCGTGACTCGATGTATGACTAGATGCATGACTAGATTTATGACTAGATGTATGACTAGATGTATGACTAAATGCATGACTAGATGTATGACTAGATGCATAACTAAATGTATGACTAGATGCATGACTAGATGTATGACTAGATGTATGACTAGATGTATGACTAGATGCATAACTAGATGTATGACTAGATGCATGACTAGATGTATGACTAGATATATGACTAGATGTATATCTCCATTCATATGTCCATAATTGATGCATTTTGTTATGTTTTGTTTCAGCATCTATTGACAGTAAAAATGTATTTTTATATTCAAGTCTTTGTGATACTTTGTTGTTCAATTACAATTTCCTTTGTTTTGTTCATTATGACATAGAAACTAACACTGCGATCAGTTTATTCAGGGCATTAAAAAGAAATCTACTCGCCTGCTTGCATCCGCTTTCTACATCTTCTGGAATGCCTAGCCCTAGCTTGTACGCGTCATAAACAGATTTTTTAATTCCTGATGTTCCGCGAAATGCTAGAGTCCAATCCTTGTGGAGAGTTTCATCTGGACACTGGAATCAAAAGGAAAACCATTCAAAAGTTTGACCTTTAAAAAAAAGTACAATAATGTAAAATCATAATAATAATAAGGCGTGTCTTCGAGTCCGAAGATTAACGAGGATTGCAGTAATTCCCGTGTTGACGCAGCCCTAGCTCTGACCTACATTTTTTGTCACATCTAGCACAGGCACAACAATTGTCCGCCGGCGGTCGATTAAGATTTTCTTTTCGTTGTCTGCGTCTGTCCTCGGCAGTGGATTTTCTTTTGGTCTCAAATGTGTATCCCGCAGACTTAGTAAAATTATGAATCTATATAATAAGACTTGTCTTCGAGTCCGAAGATTAATGAGGAATGCAATATGTAAGTTATCAAAGGCAGGTTCATCTATGGAACAACCAGACAGACCTGTAAGCTACCTCACCCTAAAACCAATGTTAGTCAAGAATCACAAAGAGAAGTGGCTCAACCAATGGGCATCAGGAAACATAGGCAGAGCCATGTACAAAGAAATGACTATGCCTAACAAACTAATCCTAACCCTAATCCACCTTAGGCAGACCCTACTTCCACTACAGCTCAACATAACCAAACACCCTGTACGGCAGTGCTGAACAACTGAAGAAAACAGCACACTTTTTTTCCTTGGCACAGTCTGCAAAAGAGTTCACAGCTCAGCAGCAATAAAACTGGCTAGAAGAAGAAGAAGAAGTAGTGCGGTCTTGACACCGTATGTCCATGCTATTCTATATAGATTATACCTAGACTGGACAACAAAGACAATTTCGTAATCTATTGTCATGTACGTTCTTTTTTTTTTTCTTGCTTGAAGGGAAATCGTCCTGAATCTTGGAAAATCGTTTTTTTCTCTTTTCTGTCTTAGAAAAGTAATGATCTTTAGTTTTCAAAGTTTAGAAATAATGCAATCCCATTCTGTAGATTTTTAAATAGATTGGGCATTTAATCACAGAACTATATATTCATGCAAATCTATAATGTAGAATGTAGAGCTATTTCCTTTTAGTTACCTTTGAGATAATGTTTCGACAATCCTAAATCTAAATAATTCGAGCCTGTTGATTGTAATTATCTTATGATTTTAGATTGTACATTTTAATAGATTGATTGCCTGGATCTTTATAGATCTATCTTCTGGATCTAAAAATGGCAAAAGCAAATAATTTGAGACGAGTGTGCTCTTATTTACAATGTTCAATTACTCGGACTAAACAACATTATAATGATTAATAGTATTATATTGTTGTAGATCTGCAGTCGATAATCCATGCGCCGTTCCTCAAGGGACCGTTTACACTAATGGCGAGTCCTCCACGGTTAGCTTGGTACAACATAGGAAAATGGCGGAGGTTCCCGGTGCACTCGGCCTTCGGCCATGTCCAGCCCATGCGTCGGAGGCCAGATGCATCGGAAATAGCAATGCTTGCTATAGGCATTGACTTGGGTCTCTTCCAGACAGACGGTGGTTCACGCAGGTTTTTTTTTTTTTTTTACTGTTTGACGCTCAAACAGGTTGTTGTTTTTTTTCAAACTTAGAGCTCGAAGAGCCTTCAGGCTCAGCTCTTAGACGATCTAACGGTTATGGGAGTCTGAACTGTATGGGGCTAAGTGCTGTCCTGCGTTATACCAGTGAACTGATTGGAGGGCCTGGAGCGACACTGGGGGGGGGGGGGGGGGGGGTCGGTGGTCTGGTCAAGTGTTAAGTTGGACTTGTAGAACTTAAGACATTACTCCCTGTGACTTGATAGCTAAAGTCCATGTCTAACTATGTGTGTATAGATGTAAATAAATACTATATCTATTATTACCCATCCCTTTCGTTGAGTGCTTGCCATAGATTTACAACAATATGTTACATAGGTAAAGTTTGAAAAAAAAAATACAACAACATTACTTATTTAATGCCCTGGCTATAATTCAAAAAACAGAAATGGAAAAGTGGTTTGAGTGCTGGGACAAGTCCCAAAAAGCCCGTGGAGTCTGGGAGCGCATGAGGCGCCCTGACCGCACTTCCCCGTGGTGGAGGCTGTCCAGGCCTGAGCAAGCTATTATAGTACAGTGCAGGGTAGGCCACTGTCCTGGTGGCTCATATTTCTCAAGGCTATGGCCAAATTTCCCCGCTGCGGGGAAGAAGAGGAAACCGTGCCTCATATTCTGTTTGACTGCCCCAGACTTGCTGATCTCCGTCTCGACAAGTCTGGGAAACCAAAAATTCTCGACCTGTATGGCGACATTTATGCACTACGCAAGACAGCAGGGTTTCTGTCCAGGGCTTTTGCAAGAGAGGATTTGAGCCTCTCAAGCCCTCACTCTAATGGAGTTTGATGATGATGATGATGACTTATTTAAGACTAAATTCTTACAACTGCTTTACAAAAGAACACCTTGTTTCAGCTTTTTGAAGTTGTACCCTGACATTTTGTGAGTAGGGTTAAGAGATGGGCGCGTCCAGTCAAGGCATAATTTATATAAGTCTGTGTGTAAAATGTTCTTTAAAATAGAAGAACCGAAACTATTCAAGGCTTAGATTTCATTTTAGTTGTTTTTTATCAGTTATCTTATCTTATTTAATACAGACGTTACTTCAAAAAAGAAGATGATTACGTCCTACGCGTCATGCATTTAGTAAGGCATATTAAGTGATGACCTAAATTCTGCCAAGTCTCTGGTTTTCCTCACAAGCTCAGGCAACCCATTCCATGCTCTAATAGCACTAGGGAAGAAGAGCATTTGTACAAATTTGTTCTAGTATATGAAACGAGGAATGTGCCTTTATCTTTGTGTCTTTTTGAGTATTTTATTAGATTTTGTCTCTGTATTTGAAGATTATGGTTCAGTGTTTTATGCTTAAGTGCTATTTTACTTTTGACCCTTCTCTCCTGTTACTCTAGTGACCACTCTAGTCAAATGTGAATATTCGTTTGTTATGAATCTCACTGCTCTATTTTTGTGTCTATTCCAGTTTCTTAATGTTTTCTTGAGGTAAGAATGTATTTCTTGATAAGTTTAAAACGATCAATAGCCACATCGTCACTCTCTTACCTGCCTCAGTTCTTCAACAACATACTTTAAACTTGTGACGGTCTCTGCAAGGGACTCCATCTTGTCTTGAAGACTGTACGGTGTCTCGGGATTAGGCCTTTCAATGGACATATCCGTTAGGCTCTCAAATTCGTCATTCCTATAACTCACCTCACACAGAAAGGAACCTCTGAAACAAATGAGCGAGTTATGAATAGCCAGCTGGACTCTAGCCATAGAGCGGTTAAAGGATTTCTCTGTTAAGGATATCTCAGAAGCCATGACCTGTTTCCCATATTTTGCGAAGATCGTGGCCAATTTAGATGCGTTTTGACCAATATTGATCAAGTCAAACTTCTCTACGTATAGTTCGCCAGTGCTAAGCGCTTTTTCACAGGTAAGCAAACCGCAAGTGAAATTGTTTAAGAACCCTGGCTGCTGTGTATCGTATGTCAGTAAAACATCTGAAATGAAAGACCAAAAACATCGGTAAATTAGCAATAAAACAAGCAAAACGAAAAAAAAAATTCTTTAAAACAAAACATTAAAAAACTTATCTAAGGGGAAGAACTCTATCAATAATGTGGAAGTTATTCCCTTATTCGATATCAAACGACATAATTACAAATAATTAGTTGAATAATTGGTAATTTTTTTTATTCATGTATGTTTTGTTAGGGACAATAAATAATTGTTTAAAGTATCTACTTGATCGGAGAGTGCGTGAGGGAGTAATAGCGTTAACAATTATTTAAGGGGACTAAACCCAACAAATTTAGTCATATATGTGAATACTGAAGTATTTGTTTCCATTTTTGCTATTAAACAAGATCACGAATTAACAGTAATTGTTTTACTGACTACTTTTTTAAAAATTGATTCATGTCTTGTCTATGTCAATGAATAATTGTTTGGGAGAGATAACCTGCACACATTTTACCAGACAGACAGACAGACAGACAGAGTGAATTAATATAAGCGTTGTAAAAAAAAGTCAGCGAATAGAAAAGATTAGAAAGTGATAGCTGTAGTTTAAAATCTTAACATCACCATGGCAACCGTAAAATACTACTATCAAATAGCTTCTATTATTTTCAAAAGAATGAAAAAGAAAATATGTCATGAAATTATTATCTACATGTGAATCAAACTTCTCTTGGTAAATTTTTATAATGTACTTTTACAAAATGCAGAGAATGTCTTATTTTGTTTTTGCAAAGGTTATATCAACTTACTCTCTCTGTCTGTCTAGTAAAACGTTTGTACACGTTATTTCTCCGACACCCAATCTCGGATCAAGCTTAAAAATTTGCACAATTATGTCTTTTACCTGACAATACAAAAATCAATTTTAAAAATTAACCAATTACTTTATTAACTATTATTAATTAATCAATTGGTTTTGGTATCTCGAACAAGGGAAAGAAATTGTACTTGACTGAAGTGGTGGTATAAGCTGAATTAGTCCCCTTTATAAGTCGCCACTCTAAATCGAAACAAACAATATATAACTATAATCTTAAGTGCCTCATTGGCAGGGTGGCCTCGATTTAACATTTAGGATCGTTTTCCCTAACCCCCCCCTTGTTTTTTTTTGTTTTGTTTTTTTTTGTAAATGCTTCTAAAAACCCTTATTACGGTAAAATCTACCCAGATATCTCTTTTATTGAGAAAGCTAAGAGTATGAAATAGCGCTTAACAAAAACAATTGGTAAAAAAAATCATTTCTAATGGTAGAGATTTACTATTGTTTGTCTAGAACTCTAGATCTATTACAAATTTAATGACATGTCTGATCCAAACTAATTGATACGATTACGTTTAATAGAATGTTGTTGTTGTTTTAAAGTATTTTTTATATTTTTCTTGTTAAAGTATACATCTAGAAGAAATAGAAACTTACTTGAGTTTGCCAATGCAACTAAAAACGTGAAGAAAGCAAAGCTTAATCGTAGCTGCGACATTGTCACTCGACTAGCGCCAGACGTCCTTGTAATCAACTGTTTACAAACACCAGGTCTGTAGTTCCTTATATCATATTACAGAGCAACAGTTCAACACGCAGAAGAAATGTTTTGCAATGTAGGCTATAGCAAACCTTTAGCAAAACATTATGACTTAGCAAGGAATGTGATAACCCAGCGTTTCTCAAACTGCGGGGCGCCACGTCCTACCAATGGGACACGTCATCATAAACGGTTCAATGAAAGGGGGTGGACACAGTAATTAATCTTTTAAGATGCATTCTTTTTTATTTACATAGTCCCTGTAAATGTATGTTTGAATATGAAACATGTAAAATGAATGTATTAACCCTTATAGTGCTGAGCCGTTTTACAATGAGTGCATACAAAATGGAATTACAATTCTGATGTTCGGAGGCTAACCTACCACGCGCGTTTAAAGGGTTAACAATGTATTAAAAATGTAACTATATTAAGGAGGAATCTTTAAGTGCGACCATTTCAAATGTTCCCACCGATGGGTCTGCGACAATAATGACTAAAAACGTTTTGACACAAACATTTCAAAAGAGCTCCAATCACGTGATTTTTCTAGATTTTCAGATGTCAAGGTCGAATGTTTTTTTTGGCGTACATCGCTAAGTCACGTGATTTCTGAGTGGCAAAGAAAAATGTCCGCGACAAGACGTCAACAGGGTAATTATTTGACTACCGCACACGCCCTGACGTACGTGCGCTGTAAGTACCACAATATTCCTGGCAGAATTGTATCGGCCAGTGCTGCCCTCTTCTTCTTTATTACACTTAATTTGACCTGCCGATTGGGTTTTTTCGATCTTTTTTTTTTTAAAAAGCGCTCCCTCTAGAAGCCAGGAGAACAGATTTACTTAGTTCCTGGTTGAAAAAAAAATAAACAAAAACTTCAATCTCACTGATCCCATCCATTGTCAGTTTAACCTTTTTTTTTTTACATGCGCTCTTCATGCTAACAAGAACATAGTGACGTGTAGACGCCAGGTGAGTGAATGTCTCGAGGTCTTTCCGTAAATGGCGGTACATACATGGAGAGGTCTTTCTGTAAATGGCGGTACATACATGGAGAGGTCTTTCTGTAAATGGCGGTACATACATGGAGAGGTCTTTCTGTAAATGGCGGTACATACATGGAGAGGTCTTTCTGTAAATGGCGGTACATACATGGAGAGGTCTTTCTGTAAATGGCGGTACATACATGGAGAGGTCTTTCTGTAAATGGCGGTACATACATGGAGAGGTCTTTCTGTAAATGGCGGTACGTACATGGAGAGGTCTTTCTGTAAATGGCGGTACATACATGGAGAGGTCTTTCTGTAAATGGAATTACTTTCAGACGTGACACGTGATAACGTTTCACTGTATAATACATTGTATTAATTGTGTTACGATCTTCTCTATCAGGCGTTCTGTCAACACTGTCAATGTTAGTCAACAATCACAAAGAGGAGTGGCTCAACCAATGGGCATCAGGAAACACAGGCAGAGCCATGTACAAAGAAATGACTACGCCTAAAAAACTGGACAGTATTAACTTCCTCCCCCGCAAAGAACAATCGACAATCTTCCAACTAAGAACAGGACACACACCTCTATTAAATTACCACCTGAACAAAATAAACTCCGCACAACTCCCCCTTTGCAGACACTGCGCCCACCCCTTTGAAACCGTAAACCATATCCTCTTTGAATGCCCCTCCCTAATCCACCTTAGGCAGACCCTACTTCCACTACAGCCCATTATAACCAACACCCTGTACGGCAGTGCTGAACAACTAAAAAAAATAGCAGACTTTTTTTTCCTTGGCACAGTCTGCAAAAGAGCTCACAGCTCAGCAGCAATAAAGCTGGCTAGAAGAAGTAGAAGAAGAGACACTGTTAAACAGCACAGCACATCTAATACAAAAACTTGACAACAAGAGTTTCAAGTAACAATGTGGCGGTTTAATGACAAATACATCAACAGCCAATAAAACACAATTGGCTAGACTAACTTCAAATGTTTTAACACAATAAAACTGCCTAACTAATCACTACAAGTCTCTCTAGCTCGTACAGCTACGACTCAAGGTATCGCACCGTCCTTACTGCCTTGTTGTCATGCACTCTACTGTCTATTGTTACACATTGTCTCTCGACCGTGAAGGCTTTCGATCACATGACCTTAACAAGGGTCATAATTGCGTGTACTAACAGCAATGTCTCTTGTTCAACAGTTGTTTACCTGTGTGGTTCGCCTTAGACTCGTGTGTCAGAAGGTCACACAAACTTTGACCCTTTCAGTCCGCCACTGGAGTTTAAACAATACGTTTATTTACAACTAGTCGACCGGTGGCGTAGCATACTCCGCTATTTTGCAGGGCCAACCTTAGGCCACTGCAACCTATGCGACCTCAGTGGGCCCAGTACTTTATAGGACCCGCGCTAATTTTAGGTGTATAAATTATTACATTAAACCATTTTATAACTTAAAACAGATTTCCCGCGCACTCCTGTCGATTTACCTGGAAATCTCCCGAAATTGCAAAATATACGAAAAAGTCCTTAAAATAGACGGAAATACATAGAAAAAAAATTGTCATTTTGGGGTATCATTCAATATGGAAAACGTCAATGCTACGCGCTATTAATAAAAACGGCATTATGCATTAGCCGTAATTTTGTAATCAGATGAAAAAAGCTTCTCGCGCCTCAAACTAATGAAGAATTACTTAAGGTCAACAATTCTCAAAGATAGATTGAAACATTTGGTAATTCTTGCTATTGAGCGGGATCTATGTGGGAAACAAAATTATAAGAATATACTGTATGACTTTGCTACACGCAACGCTAGTAAAGTAATTCTGTACGTAGTAAAGAATGAATAAAATGCATAGACTTTTTTATTTTCTAATACAAACTCTTAAATTTCACTTATTATCCGCTTCCCTACCCAAACTTGGCCCGGCGAAATCCGTTTCGAATAGGGCCCCACAATGCTTAAGTCCGCCCCTGCTATTTAGTGTTTGTAAAATGTTTTACATGTTTCGGATGTTCCTTCAGAGTTGACGATAGTTTACTTCCTAGTCCAAACCTCCCGCATGGGATGGGAGCGGGCAGGGTTTGACAGTCCAGCGCGCAGCCATCTTTAGCGAGCTGTGATAACGTGTTCTCTCCCCCCCCCCACCCCCCGGGCTTGTTTTTTTTTTCGTGGGGTGACTATCCGCAGAAATAAGAGAGTGATCTTTCCCTTACTTCTTGTTTGACCTGTTTAGGGAAGAAGAGAATTATAGAGAGAGAGATAGATATAGGATATATCCAATGTCCATGAATACAATACATGCACTATAATCCATACCATCTTGAAATACATTGTAGATATTTATACTTTCTACATGACTATAAACTCTTGTACTGCATGATTACTTTTCTACATTGCTAACCTCCCTTGTTACATGGTCACATCGCTAAGTCCACTATATATAGAGAGGTAGATATAGGATATATCCATCTTGAAATACATTGTAGATATTTATACTTTCTACATGACTATAAACTCTTGTACTGCATGATTACTTTTCTGCATTGCTAACCTCCCTTGTTACATGGTCACATCGCTAAGTCCACTAAGTGACTTCACCAAACCTATTACACCGACAGGCTTTCAACAACTGGTTACTTGACTTTCAACTAACTTCAACTGACTTAATTTCCAACTGATTGCCAGAGCCTATGTGGAAAGTTCAAATCTTGGTAACCAGCACCATTTCCAACAAACCTACATGCTGTAACGTACATAAAAGCATGAGAACAAAAATTATATGGCGGTGTAAAAGGTCGAAAACTGTTCGGGAAAAAGAAGCGATCTTAAATTGGTTTTATATTTCAGTGAAGCTTCTTTGTAGACCTTGGATTGCCTTCTTTTGTCTGATTTCAAATTGTAAAGTATGGAACAGTGCAATACATAGGGGTGCACCGGATAGTACTTTTTGATATCCGGCCGGAGCCGGATATGACCGGATAGTAAAATTTGATATTCGGCCGGTGCCGGAGCCGGAGCCGAATACCTAAGTGTTTTGTAAATAGCTTGTATTGCTGAGCATTTTACGAAACTGTTAAATAACATACCTATATTTGTTGGTATTATTTTTGTTCCTTTTATATACCTTATTGTTTTAAACTCTCTTGCTGATTGATTTATTAAAGATTAACAGTATTTATAAACATAAATTAATCTGTGTAGCATGAGCGTGTCTGTGTGTATGTACGAGGCCACCAACTATAAAGGCTGTGTGTTGGAGGGTCAATGTAAAATATGTTAGTATATATTTAACTAGTTACTAATGTTCAATAATTTCTGACCAACAACTGGTCATCAGACTTGTAATTTTAAGTCCAAAGACTGCTTCTGGTTCTGGCTTCAAGGGCTTAATACTGATAGCTATTAATTAATAGTTGGAATCTGAAGCGTAGTAGGTCATATATTTATTAATCCATTTGCGGCAAACAATATTTTATTAACAGCAGGAACATCTATTATACCTACTCATAGCCTGAGCTTTAAATGTTGCGAAGCATAGATTTAATTGTAGTCTGTAGGCCTATTATTGATATCAATGTTTAGATCTACTGTTATATAGATCTATAAGAATTAGGAAAACCAACTATAAAAGAAACAAAATCACCCACACCCTCCATACCAAAAAAAAAAAAAACATAAATAGACTGTGTGTTCGACTGATTGTAACAACCTGATCAGATAGACGTAGTGAGCCTACACATGTAGTCCTAGTGTAGTGTGTATAGTTGATGGTGTTGACCTTCACGCGTTTTTTTTTCCTTGGGCATACGCAATAATGTTTAGTGTGCAGGCGAAAAAAGATAACACATTGGCATGATCAGTCAAGCATATAGATATAGTTACCGAGGTCAAGTGTTTCTTAACATTCCAGCATATTTTTCTTTGTTTGCTAGATCTTATTGTGGTGCTTTAGATCAATTTATTTTCTGCGATGTTAAATTTAACTGTAAGGTTTTCCTTTATATATTAAGTCAATAGAATTAAACAATGAAATTAGTTTTCTTTCTAAAGGTTTTAATACAAGGGGGAAAATACATACACGCACACATTTGTTTTATTTTATTGTGCAACGAACGTGTGTTCAGCGCACTAAATGACATTTCTCTCCAAGTAAACAAACTGAGTGTCACCATCTAGTGACCTCTAGACAGTCTCAATATGTCTTAACAATTTGCGTTAATCCATTCTGGCTTAAGAATGGTCAATGTCTATATTCTCTATCAATACATTGTCATGGATTAAACAAATAAGAAGTTGGGGGTGTTGAGTCTCTTGAGCCCTCCCTTTAAAGATACCCTTGGTCAGTGTCTGTTTGGCTTGTAGTCCTGACTCATACGTGAGACTTAACTCAAAGATAACAAACTTATTACCCGTCCAATAGTATAAAAGGTGTGGTTTGTGGTCCAGACCCTTGATTGACAACCTATCTCATAATAAACTAACTCATACCAAATTAACCTTATACAGATTTGGCTTGTAGTCCCGCCTCTAATAAAAATTCTAATCCAAGTAAACAAACTCAGTTCCCTCATAAGATGTGACCTCTAGACAGTGTCGATACGTTGACATCTGGCTTAATGTGGTCAACTGCCTATTTGTGAACTCAATGTTATGGACTAAACAAACAAAAGGAGGTGGGGGTAGCTCATCTCTACCTCTGGAGATATACCCGCACATCTAGACAGATTATCAGCGTGACGTAGTTAAGGAATATGACATGTTTAATAGACCACTCAAAGGTCAAGACAAGCCAGTGTGCCAGACATCGCTGCTACGTATGTAATACGAATTTATAATGTAAAGTCTAGTCCCCCCCCCAAATAACAAACCTAGTTCCCTCGTGTGACCTCTAGAGAGTGCTTACGTCCATCGTATCTGACTTGGGGTCACCTGTCAATCAATGAACTCAATGTGATGGGCTAAACAAATAAAAGGGGGAGGGAGTTGTTCATCTAGAAATATACCTGGTTACCTTAGAGGTGTGGCTCTTGTAGTCCAGACCCCCCCCCCCCAATAAAGATTAACTACTAAGTAAACAAACTCAGTTCCCTCGAAAGGTGTGACCACTAGAGAGTGTCTATACGCTGACATTAAACCTACGTCCATCGTATTTAACTTGTGGTTACCTGCCTATAAAAAACTCAATGTGATGGACTAAACAAATAAAAGGGGGTGGGAGTTGTTCATCTCTACCTCTGGAGATATACCCGCACAGCTAGACAGACGTCTGGTCAGCTTGACGTAGTCAAGGAATGTAACATTTTAACATGTTAACTAACTTACTCAAAGGTCAAGACAAATTGAAAAAAGTGCCAACCATTGCATCTCTGTATGTAAAGCGCATTTATGATGTAAAGTTTCATCTCTATTTATATTAAGTTATTAACATGCATTGTCTTTATAATAAACGATGTTTGGTGCATATTCATAATGTCTCTTTTTTAAGCACATTATTTTGTTTTCATATAAACATTAATACATTCTATAACAGACAGTAATGGAACGAGGTCCACTTTATGCATATTAAATAGGTGTATTTTTACTATCCGGTTTACTATCCGGTAGTGATATCCGACCGGAGCCGGATAGCACCGGATAGTAAAAAATGCCGGATATTCGCCAGAAGCCGGAGCCGGAGGGACTATCCGGTGCACCCCTAGCAATACATGCCTTCAGCACCACCGGCTCATTGATTGCCCAGTCCAACGCTATTTGCCCAAATACCCACAAAGCCGGCACATTCATTAAACCCTTAGATGTGTTAAGCTAAGTCTATGATTATGCGTTCTGACCGTCTGCACATCTCATAACTCCAACTCAACTGGAAGAGCAGAGCTAACGTTATTACGACTTCATTTTGCTTGGGGATTTATATTTGCTTTAGGAGTCACAAAACTCCCATACGACATAATTCCCAACTAATAAACTGAAGAGTTTTAAAACAAATGAAAACGAGGGCGCATACGCTTTATTTATAACTAAAAAATAGGGTGGGTTGAAAAAGAGAAAATATTGGAATATCATTACGGAACTCCGTATTTATTTGACAAATGACCTCTGAAATAATGAACAAAATTTTAAATTGTTTTTGTATTACAGGAAGTGCCCCATTTTTAAATTTGAAAATTGTGTTAACCAGCATTTTCAGCTTGATGCATTCTATTATTACTTGCTTAATTTTAAGATTTAGTAACTATATTATGCTTTTAATTTGTATGCCTGTTGTTTATTTCTATTGCACGTTATTTATTTAGAACAATAAATTGAATGTTTTGTAACTTAATGGCTACAAGAAGCGTAACAGGGCACTCAGTATTTGGCGGTGCCGGTGAAATTCCTCAAAATGTACTGCCAACAAATCGTCAAGTTGCGCAGCTTTTCTTGCATATGAAAAAAAGAAAGAATGATTCCAACAAAGACAAATACAGACAGAGCTGTATCAGATGCTGTTATCAGTCTGTGGAACAAAGCTTCCATTCCAACGATGCACTACCGATCTGTAATCAAACGTGTGGAAACAATGATTTCAACAGGTTCAGAACTGTCTCGTTCTAAATCAAGTTCAGCACGTCAGTCTACCTTTCTGGCCACTTTGGACTCATTGTTTGATATAGCTGCATGTAAGTGCAGTATGTCTTATGACAATTCTACAAAACAAGTAAGCATATCTTGTAATTGTCCTAGAAATTTGAAAGTTCCACCAGATGAACTGTTGTTTTTATATGATCAAAGAAACTCTCGCAAAATGTTTATGGCAAATATAGACTTCCAAGCAACAACCAGATTGCAGAAGCGTTTACAACGAAAAATTGAAGAAGAAACAAGATGTATAATGCCAAGAAAATTTTCAAGTGCTGAGAGTAACTTAAATCTTAGTGAAGAAGAATCTAGTAACTGTTGTGCAAGTGACCAAAGTGTTGCAGAGGACAGCGATGACGAGGTACTTCATGATAGTGATGATAAATCCAGTAGAATTGATGATGTAGCTAGTGATGATATATCCAGTCGTAGTGATGATGATGTAGCTGAAGGTCAGATGCGAATACCCCTTCCAAATTTAGCAAAAGAAGCAGACAGATATGGCATATCAGACAGAGCTGCAGCATCCCTAGCAACAGCAGTGCTTATCGATGTTGGCTTCATAACCAAACAGAATCAAAGCTTTGTGATAGACAAGAATAAAGGGTTAGCAACGTGATATGCGACAGTCACCAAAAGGTATCACAAGTATTTACTTTGATGGTAGACGAGACACCACTTTGGTCAAAGTAAACAGAAGTGACAAGTGGTATGGTGGTATGGTGACACTACTGTTGAAAGTCATTATGTTCTAGTTGAAGAACCAGGTAGTAGCTATCTGACACATGTGACGCCTTCATCAGGCAGAAGTACTGATATTGCTAACAGTATTGTAACTGTAATTAGAGAGCAAGATGCAAGTGATAGTATCTTAGCAATAGGCTGTGACAGTACAAATGCAAATGTCGGCAGTAAAGGTGGAGTAATCCGTCATCTAGAGGTGGCTTTAGGACGTCCTCTGAATTGGTTCATATGCTTGCTACACACAAATGAACTACCACTGCGCGATCTGTTTACAACACTGGATGGGCCAACATCTGGAGCAACGAGTTTCAGTGGTCCCATTGGTCGTGAACTTCATCATTGCGAACTGAAACATATTGCTAATTTTACAAAGATCACAAGTCAACACAGTATGCCTGTGTTAGATGAGGATGTGATAGCTGATCTCTCATGTGACCAGAAATATTTATATGATATTGTAACAGCCATTAGAACTGGCGTTGTTTCTGAAAATTTATCAGCTAGAAAGCCTGATCCCCAAAATCACTCACGATGGCTTACTTTTGTCAACAGGGTTTGCCGCCTGTATGTTGCTACAGACAATCCTTCTGCTAACCTTTGCATCATCACACACTTCATTGTAACTAACTATGCTGCAAACTGGTTCAACATAAAGCACAATCCCTCGTGCACATATGGCGCAAGACATGTCTATCATGCAACTCAACTTCTCAAAGAACTTTCCAGTGAAACTGCTGCTATTGTCAAGCCCTACATTAGTCGCAGTGCATATTTTGCTCACTCCGAAAATATTCTTATTGCTATGCTGGCTGATTCAGACAAAAGTATTCGCTCAAGAGCAGTTGATATTATACTCCAGCAAAGACTCCAGGCATCTACAGCTGCAATACGTCTGTTTAAAGTTCCGCCGATTAACTATGATGCAACAAACTACGTTGATCTGATTAACTGGGAAGATATCCAGGAGCCACCACTCACGATGAAGCTGACAGATGATGATATTGCTAAATTCAGCAATGAGCCACTCACTTTGAATTACAAGAACCACACTCAAGGAGTGGAACGTTGCATAAAACTGCTTACAGATGCCTCAAAAGCTGTTTAAGGTTTTGAGGCCAGAGATGGTTTTATTCGTGCACGAGTAAATTCCCGCAATTTAATGCCTCGTTTTGATTCAAAACAAGATTATTGTGATAACTTTTTGCAGTAACGATTTGTTAGAAAAGGACATACCTATATTCTGTGAGTAATTACCATTGCTTGACTGTTTATATTTGCATACAATATTGATTTACGTTAGGTGTGTCTCATTATTTGATAAGTCTGCTGTGGTTGTCAATACTATTAAAGCGAGTATTTTCTAAATTAAAAATGGGGCACTTACAAGTGTGCAGAACTAATTTGTTTGTGATTTTCTTTGGTTTCACATGCAAACGCAAAGTTTTCCTGAGTTCCGTGCCACATTTTTATTTTCAACCCACCCTAAATTAACTATGAACTAAATCATTGTTCCAATCTTTATTATAGTCAATCTAGCTGCAAACAGTTCTTCAGTCCTGTATTGTACAATGTCTGACTGGGTTTTAATCCTGTCTTCTATAAAGTCTGGTTAATCCTTCATGTAGTATTGCATCTCGAGCATGATTATAAAAAAGCAAAATATAAATATGTTCCTCCTTTATGCTGGGACATTAGCATACAGGAGTAAAAAAAACAATATTAAATTATTATTGGGGAATCAGGAAATGGTCCTAATCGTCTCATCTCCCAAAGCTTACAAGCCAAGTGACAGGCTCGAAGGAAGACTAGATCTCACACTTTATGTGCTGTGATTGTCGTCTTAGCTTTGACAGAGATTAGAACACAATATGGAGGGAGCCTACATACGACAAATAGGATTAGTGATGTCATAGGTCACGTGCAGACTGCCACGTTAAAATGTTGTCTTAGAGCAACGCCATTTTATATCCCAGCGTTCTTCTTTTGCTCGGCAATAGAAGCACTTTAAAACCAACTTTGTTAATAACATTCAAGATGAATTTCTACTGGACAGTGTCGGTCTTCATTGGCTGTTGCCATCTTGCTGGTATTTTTTTTTATTTATTCTCCAAATTAGTTGCCTATTTTGGATTTGAAAGGCAGGCAATGTCATTAATTTTAGTTCAAGTTATTTCAAGTTTTCAAGCATAGCAAAAAAAAATTTTAAAAAGTAAGTTTTTGTTAAACACGAACTCGCAGTCGGCCCCTGTGAGTCAGTCGTACTCACAAATTACATGACAGACTCACAACTACATCTCCAGCGACACCGTCCGTTAAAAGAAAAGAATTAAGATGCTTAATTAGGGGCCTACCTTGTTTAATACATTGAGATTTTTTGAGAAAAAATAATTTATTGGAAAATATTATTATCATTGTATCAGCATCAAAATCAGACTGATGTGCTTCTTGGTCAAGGCGACATTCTTCTGTCGTAGATCTTTATGTTGATGACTTTTGCGTAACAAAAAAAAAGATCTTAAACAAGACGCCTTACTTAACACATGACGCCTTACTTAACACATGACGCCTTACTTAACACATGACGCCTTACTTAACACATGACGCCTTACTTAACACATGACGCCTTACTTAACACATGACGCCTTACTTAACACATGACGCCTTACTTAACACATGACGCCTTACTTAACACAAGACACCTTACTTAACACAAGACGCCTTACTTAACACATGACGCCTTACTTAACACAAGACGCCTTACTTAACACAAGACGCCTTACTTAACACATGACGCCTTACTTAACACATGACGCCTTACTTAACACATGACGCCTTACTTAACACATGACGCCTTATTTAACACAAGACGTCTTATTTAACACAAGACGCCTTACTTAACACATGACGCCTTACTTGATAAAAAGAGGGTCTTCAACAAGACGTCTTACTTAAGACAAAACGTCTTACTTAAGACATCAGACTTAACACAAGACGTTTTACTTAACACAAGACGTCTTACACAACACAAGGCGTCGTATACGACACACGTCTTATACGACACAAGATGTCGTACTTAACACAAGATGCCCTACTTAAAAGAAGACACTTGTTAAACATAGCCCACAGAAACAGAAGATCTTAACATCATCTGCCCTGTAGAGCTCATGATTTTCAATGGGTATAAAACCAACTCTCTTATCTAAAATAGTATTTTTTTTTTTAACAATCAGAATCACGTCCGAGTTTCAACAAACATCTTCAATGGAAATACATTTTTTTCTTGTGGGGAAAAAAATAAATTGATTGGCATTGCGCCACTTCCCTTGTCAGGTTGTCCCGCTCCCGCATTCAACTTTTGGGAAACGCTGGTCTAGATTTTTACAGAATTAAGACATACACACATGACTAAGGACAAGATTGCACCGAATTGGATGTAATTGTCTTATGGAGTTATCCCCCCTCGGTATCAACTCATACAAGAAACAAGATCTCAAATCTAATGGCCGGGATTTAAGGCATTCTCCTAGTCTTAGTTTCTTGCTGACTTAATGGACACAAAACTAAATGGTTTGATTTTCATCAGCTCGGTTTTCAAAAAAACAGAAGACCTAGTTATATAGAAGACCAGGTATTAAAACTATCTCTATCTAGTTATCTTATCTTATATAATACAGACGTTACTTAAAAAAAGAAGATGATTACGTCCTACGCGTCATGCATGTAGTCATGCATATTAACCAATGACTTAAATTCTGCCAAGTCACTGGTTTTCCTGGCTAGCTCAGGCAACCCATTC
The DNA here is from genome assembly GCA_036873155.1 of Biomphalaria sudanica. NCBI lineage: Eukaryota > Metazoa > Mollusca > Gastropoda > Planorbidae > Biomphalaria > Biomphalaria sudanica. The sequence continues at coordinate 1,355,358 of JAZGLO010003416.1, read as the reverse complement.
CATGCTCTAATAGCACTAGGGAAGAAGGAGTATTTGTACTAATTTGTCCTAGCATATGGGACGAGGAATGTGCCTTTATTTTTGTGTCTTTCAGAGTATTTTATTAGATTTTGTTTTTGTATTTGAAGATTATGGTTCAGTGTTTTATGTATAATTGCTACTTTACTTTTGAGTCTTCTGTCCTGAAGGCTTCCTAAATTTAGTGATTTTACTAATGGTGTTACTCTAGTCAAATGTGAATATTCATTTGTTATGAATCTCACTGCTCTAATTTGTGTTTGTTCCAGTTTCTTAATGTTTACTTGAGTTGAGGGGTCCCAAACGGTGGATGCACATTCTATTATTGGCCTAACCAAGGTTAAATAACATTTTAGTTTTATGTTCTTATTTGATTTATAGAAATTTCTTTTAATAAACCCTAATGCTTTGTTGGATTTTTTTATAGTTTCATCAATATGTGGATTCCATGACAGTTTTTCATTTATTATAACACCTAGGTATTTTGCGTTTTTAGTCTGTGTTACTGGTTTGCCATGAATAAGATAAGTGGAATTAATTTGTTTTAGTTTTTTTTTGTTACTCTTAACAACTGACATTTTTCTGGGTGGAAAGACATGCTCCAATTTGATTCCCATTTCTGTAATTCATTTAATTCTCTTTGTAAAATATCTGTGTCTTGTATTGTTTTTATTGTTCTATATATTATGCAATCGTCTGCAAATAATCTGACTTTTGTTCCTGAACTAATGCAATTTGGTAAATCATTTATGTAAATTAAAAATAGTAGTGGACCCAAGACTGTTCCTTGAGGTACACCAGAGTTTACTGTTATTGGTGTTGATTTAGAGCCATTTAATATAACAGTTTGGTCTCTCCCTATCAGAAAATTTTTAATCCACTGATGCAGTGGACCATTAATGCCGAAATATTTTAATTTTTTAAGCAAACTATGGTGGTGAACTTTGTCAAAAGCCTTGGAAAAATCTAGTAAGATAGCATCTATTTGTTCACTATTATCTAAACCTTTTGAAAAATCATCAATTAGTCCTAGTTGTAAGCTCAACTATCAAAATTAATTATATCTATCTAGATATAACCCCAGGTATCAAAACTAATTATCTCTATCTAGTTATAAACCCGACTATTAAAACTAATTATCTCAATCTAGTTTAATGCCTAGCTACTAAAACTAGATATTTAACTTAGAAAAATAGAATGTAATGGCAACCTTAATGCCACTACCTTCATGTATGATCACATCGTAATTAATTTATTTTAAATTGTAACTTGTGTACTTTTTACTAAAAAGAAAAAAACGCCCATTTGAGAGGCCAATAGTCAAAAAAAAAAAGAGGCAGAGCCCAAAATAGAGGAAAAAATAGAGGAAAAAATAGAGGGAAAAATAGAGGGAAAAATAGAGGAAAAAATAGAGGGAAAAGCTCAATGATTCCTAGGATGTAAATAGCTCAAAAAACTGACGTCAAAACATAGCTATTTACATAGGCATAAATAAATATAAACTGGCCGATTAAAGAGTTTTATGAAACAAAAATGTGTAACTTGCAATTTTGTGTACTTTATTATACAGCATTTATGAGCAGTATAAAAGTTAAGTGTTCATGTCTATTTCAGCCACACACCTATATATATTTTGTAAATAAGGAGGCAGTGTAGTTTTGTTTAATCTCTAAGAATGAAGATCATGCAATTTTTCATAATTCGGAAATCCGAATACAATAGATATACATGTTTTCAAGTTACATGAAGTTACTTCCTTTGGCCAGTCTATATTTATTGATGTCTATGGTTATTTATCTCAATCTAGCTCTGTACCAAACCCTTTAAAATTTATCCTCACTATTTAAAAGATTCCAACTCCTTAAGTAGCAAGCCTAGGTAGGCCTACTTGTCTCACAAGTAGACGAAATATCCTACATTCTACATTTCTAGTAGCAGTACAGAAGTAAATAATATATCAAATATTCTTAATATTTTTAACGTAGATGGCCACCTGGTTGTGTTGTTTGCGCAATGGTCCCGAGTTCCAACCCTTTGGGATTGCATCCGCTGCCGTCCTGCATAAAATTTGGACTAGGATGTAATAATTATCATTTCTGACCAAAACAAACCTCCAAAACTTTTCAAACAAATCGGCTTCTGTTTTCTTACTAATCCTGCTGTTAATTATACATCATATCTATTGTAAAACCCCCATTCTTTTATTGTGTTTTTTTTTTATAGTTTGTTTGTTTTGTTTTTACAGTTTCCCAACTATTTTTTAATGGAACGACTATAGTGAAGGAAAATGTTGGCAAAATAAAACTGAACTGCTCTTTTAAGGTGAAAATAAAATAGTTTTGTTTCGTTTCGTTTCACCTTTTAGTAAGTACTAGATTTATATCTCTGTGGGTTGTTTCGTTTTGTGTCACCTTTTTATAAGTACTAGATTTATATCTCTGTGGATTGTTTCGTTTTGTTTCACCTTTTTATAAGTACTAGATTTATATCTGTGGTAAATTACTATTTCACTAACAAAATCAGTAGCGCTTTTGGACGCCTTCAGGCGAGAGTTTGGCGGATTAGATCGCTCCGCCTGCCTACAAAAATCAGTGTCTACCAAGGCGGTGGTTCTTTCAACCCTTCTATATGGCTCTGAGACATGGACACTATATAAAAAACAATTAAGACTTCTTGAGCGCTTTCACCAAAGATGCTTGCGCTCCATCATGGACATACGGTGGCAGGACCGCAATACAAACAGCGATGTCCTTGCGAACGCCGGTATGGACAGTATAGAGGGACTTCTTTGGTCCGACAGTTACGCTGGGCATGGCACGTATCCCGTATGGAAGACGAACGTATGCCAAAGGCAGTCTTTTTTGGTGAGCTAAAAGGTGGTCGACGTAACAGGGGCGCCCCACGGAAACGCTTCAAAGACCAGCTAAGGCGTCAACTTTCCTTGGCTGACATAGAAGAGAGCACCTTGGCTGCATGCAGCGTCGGAACGAGACAGCTGGAGGTCACTCACGAAGGCCGCGGAATACATTTTTGAGACCAAAAGAAAATCTGCTGCCGAGGACAAACGCAGACGACGAAAAGAAAATCTAAATCGACCACCTGCGGACAATGGTTATGCTTGCGTTGGATGTGGCAAAATATGTAGGTCACAGCTGGGGCTGTACTGGGAAATACTGTATTCCTCACTAATCTTCGGACTCTTTGGACTCGAAGACAAGCCTTATTATTAACATCATCATTTCTTAGTCAATGACTAATATCCAACGAGTTAACAAACATCTTATAAGATTAAGACTGATTTATTGATCCTTTCCAAATTCGTTGTGATTACAAGGACTCTTTTCTCCAATAAAAACAATACGACAGAAATATTCACATAAATAGAACAGACACATTTTCTAGTCATCGAGTAGCGTTGCTATAGCCAACTAAAGCTGCACTCACTTAATGTGTCTATGGGACAATGTTTTGAGGACTTGCAATATTTACTTAAGCTCTATCTGCTTGATAGTTTATGTAATAAATCTGTTGGCACAGTTGGTAGGTTAGCACTAGCTTTGGCAGCACCAGCCTGTGGAAAAGAAAAACTTTTTAAATACTTTTAAAAACAAACATTATAAGTGTACCTGCATCAGTTAGTTTGGATCAGTCATGTAATTAAATCTTATTTATATAATACAGACGTTACTTCAAAAAAGAAGATGATTACGTCCTACGCGTCATGCATTTAGTCAGGCATATTAACCGATGACCTAAATTCTGCCAAGTCTCTGGTTTTCCTGGCTGGCTCAGGCAACCCATTCCATGCTCTAATAGCACTAGGGAAGATGGAGCATTTGTACAAATTTGTCCAAGCATATGGAACGAGGAATGTGCCTTTATCTTTGTGTCGTTCAGAGTATTTTATTAGATTTTGTTTCTGTATTTTGAAGATTGATAATGGTTCAGTGTTTTATGTATAATGGCTACTTTACTTTTAAGTCTTCTGTCCTGAAGGCTTTCTAAATTTAGTGATTTTACTAAAGGTGTTACGCTAGTCAAATGTTAATATTCGTTTTTTATGAATCTCAATGCTCTATTTTGTGTCTGTTCCAGTTTCTTAATGTTTTCTTGAGTTGAGGGGTCCCAAACAGAGGATGCATGTTCTATTATTGGCCTAACCAAGGTTAAATAACATTTTAGTTTTATGTTCTTATTTGATTTATAGAAATTTCTTTAAATAAATCCTAATGCTTTGAATGATTTCTTTTTATAGTTTCATCAATATGTGGATTCCATGACAGTTTTTCATTTATTATAACACCTAGGTATTTTGCGTTTTTAGTCTGTGTTACTGGTTTGCCATGAATAAGATAAGTGGAATTAATTTGTTTTAGTTTTTTTTGTTACTCTTAATAACTGACATTTTTCTGGGTGAAAAGACATGCTCCAATTTGATTCCCATTTCTGTAATTCATCTAATTCTCTTTGTAAAATTTCTGTATCTTGTGTAGTTTTTAATGTTCTATATATTATGCAATCTTCTGCGAATAATCTGACTTTTTCATGCAATTTGTTAAATCATTTATGTAAATTAAAAATAGTAGTAGACCTAAGAGCTACGTCTGAGTTTATTGTTATTGGTGTTGATTTAGAGCCATTTATTATTACAGTTTGTTCTCTCCCTATCAGAAAATCTTTAATCCACTGATGCAATAGACCATTAATGCCGAAATATTTTAATTTTTTAAGCAAACTATGATGTTGAACTTTGTCAAAAGCCTTGGAAAAATCTAGTGAGATAGCATCCATTTGCTCACTATTATCTAAACGTTTTAAAAAATTATCGATTAGTCCTATTAGTTGTGTTTCACATTATCTATATTTCCTAAAACCATGTTGGTATGGAGTAAGGACATTATGTTTGTCTTAGAGGTTTATGTTGTTGCTACATATTATGTTTCTAGAATTTTAAATGTATCTCGGGCAAGGGAAAGAAATGGTACTTGACCGAAGTGGTGATATAAGCTGTATTATTCCCCTTGCTATTACCAATATTTTTACCAATGTTTTTTTTGTTTGTTTGTTTAGCGCTATTTCATGATTTTAGCTTTCTCAAGGCGCTATAATGCTATCACTATCACTTGTTGGGAAAATTTCGGATGGTGGGGGGGAGGAGAAAGAAAGGGTTATCTGGGTGAATTGCACCATAAGTGGTTTTTACAACTACCTGAATTGGAACTCATGGCTTACGCCTTCTCAGTCCAGGATGCTAATCACTCTGCCAGTGAGGGTTCTTATGACATAGAAGATTCTATGCTTTATATATTGTTTGTTTCAAACTTACGTCAAAGCGGGGACCAATAAAGGGGGACTATTACAGCTTATTATATTATTTCGGTCAAGTACAATTTCTTTCCCTTGTCCGAGATACCAAACAAAATAATGAATTATAAATTATAAATGATTAATTAACTAATTGGTCAGTTTTCGTTATTGATTCTTGTGTTGTAGGGAAAAGAAATAATTGTGCAAAATTTGAGCTTGATTCGAGATTGGGTGTGGGAGAAATAACGTGTACAAAATTTTTAACAGACAGAGTGAGTTGATATAACTTAATATAAGCTTTGTTAATAGGCATCGAAATTTAGGACAAAAAAAAAAATCATGTTCTCTTTGCACATGGAATGACATTTGTTGCAATGACATCTATCGAAGACTTAGCTATACCGCATCCCTAAACGACTCTTGTATGGCCAACTAAGCGAAGGAAAGCGCTCGAAAGGTGGTCAAAGAAAGCGCTTCAGGGACACCCTCAAAGCTTCTCTGAAGGGGTTTAGCATAGACCCAGGCACCTGGAAGACAGGGACACAGGACAGAGCATCATGGCGTCGCGCTGTGAAAACTGGCGCACAGGTTGCTGAGAAAAAAAGAACCACGCTGGCAGAAAAAAAACGCGAGAGAAGAAAAGCAAGACAAACGACACTAGCTCCAGCTGGAAAAGCCTGCCCAGTGTGCGGCCGAACATTCCGGGCTCACATAGGTCTCACCAGCCACATGAGGAGGCATAAAACCCCAGTGCAAAGCCCTCATCCCCCTGGATGGCAAAGTGGTCATCATCGAACCACGATGGACGAACTATATATATATATACGCGAGACAGATCTAATTCAGACAAATCTGACATTGTTTCCACGAGTACCCGAAGTTCAGACGCAACCGTTTTGGCGCAGCAGTTTTGGCGCGAGAAGTCCTGGTGATAATTTTACAAAAAGAACTTTTTTACATTTAACATTTATTTTTCACTATAATTATATTGGAGGATATATTGTAGGATATATATTTTTACAATTTCACCCACCCACACCCCAAAAAATTGTTTTTAAAGTTGGTTTTTTTTCTATTTTTAAAATAATATCTCGAACTATGCTTTGTTAGGGGAGAGTGTGGTGCCTGAGTGGTAAAGCGCTTGGCTTCCGAAGCCAGGAGTCTAAATATCCACACACATTGTATATGTCAAGATGTAAAGAAATGAGAAACACTAACATATAGGGAGGCTGGTGACAACGCAGACCCACTTTTGACCTCCATATTTTGCCAAACTCGACGAAGACAAAGCTGCTGGGGGTCTATTTTAGTTATCTTTTCGCCATTTGCGTCTGTCTTTTATGTTGAACCAGGTCAGAGTAATTAGATTCTAATATGTGATAATTGCTTTTAAAGCAGTGGTTCCCAAACTTTTTTGTCTCGTAGACCCATTGGAAATTTTCGTAGACCCCTGTGGGTCTATATAGACCACCTTGGGAATCACTGTTTTAAAGTCATACTAATCTTGTAAATTTTTGTTTTCCAGAAAACGGATGCCTTTGCTTACCCAATAGAACGTCTGGTCATTATGAAAGGTAATGACATGCAATAAAGCAAACTTAGTGTCACAGTCCATTTCTAAAAGGTGCAGTTGTAATAAAGAGTGTGTATTGACTAGGGGTGCACCGGATAGTACTTTTTGATATCCGGCCGGAGCCGGATATGACCGGATAGTAAAATTTGATATTCGGCCGGTGCCGGAGCCGGAGCCGAATACCTAAGTGTTTTGTAAATAGCTTGTATTGCTGAGCATTTTACGAAACTGTTAAATAACATACCTATATTTGTTGGTATTATTTTTGTTCCTTTTATATACCTTATTGTTTTAAACTCTCTTGCTGATTGATTTATTAAAGATTAACAGTATTTATAAACATAAATTAATCTGTGTAGCATGAGCGTGTCTGTGTGTATGTACGAGGCCACCAACTATAAAGGCTGTGTGTTGGAGGGTCAATGTAAAATATGTTAGTATATATTTAACTAGTTACTAATGTTCAATAATTTCTGACCAACAACTGGTCATCAGACTTGTAATTTTAAGTCCAAAGACTGCTTCTGGTTCTGGCTTCAAGGGCTTAATACTGATAGCTATTAATTAATAGTTGGAATCTGAAGCGTAGTAGGTCATATATTTATTAATCCATTTGCGGCAAACAATATTTTATTAACAGCAGGAACATCTATTATACCTACTCATAGCCTGAGCTTTAAATGTTGCGAAGCATAGATTTAATTGTAGTCTGTAGGCCTATTATTGATATCAATGTTTAGATCTACTGTTATATAGATCTATAAGAATTAGGAAAACCAACTATAAAAGAAACAAAATCACCCACACCCTCCATACCAAAAAAAAAAAAAACATAAATAGACTGTGTGTTCGACTGATTGTAACAACCTGATCAGATAGACGTAGTGAGCCTACACATGTAGTCCTAGTGTAGTGTGTATAGTTGATGGTGTTGACCTTCACGCGTTTTTTTTTCCTTGGGCATACGCAATAATGTTTAGTGTGCAGGCGAAAAAAGATAACACATTGGCATGATCAGTCAAGCATATAGATATAGTTACCGAGGTCAAGTGTTTCTTAACATTCCAGCATATTTTTCTTTGTTTGCTAGATCTTATTGTGGTGCTTTAGATCAATTTATTTTCTGCGATGTTAAATTTAACTGTAAGGTTTTCCTTTATATATTAAGTCAATAGAATTAAACAATGAAATTAGTTTTCTTTCTAAAGGTTTTAATACAAGGGGGAAAATACATACACGCACACATTTGTTTTATTTTATTGTGCAACGAACGTGTGTTCAGCGCACTAAATGACATTTCTCTCCAAGTAAACAAACTGAGTGTCACCATCTAGTGACCTCTAGACAGTCTCAATATGTCTTAACAATTTGCGTTAATCCATTCTGGCTTAAGAATGGTCAATGTCTATATTCTCTATCAATACATTGTCATGGATTAAACAAATAAGAAGTTGGGGGTGTTGAGTCTCTTGAGCCCTCCCTTTAAAGATACCCTTGGTCAGTGTCTGTTTGGCTTGTAGTCCTGACTCATACGTGAGACTTAACTCAAAGATAACAAACTTATTACCCGTCCAATAGTATAAAAGGTGTGGTTTGTGGTCCAGACCCTTGATTGACAACCTATCTCATAATAAACTAACTCATACCAAATTAACCTTATACAGATTTGGCTTGTAGTCCCGCCTCTAATAAAAATTCTAATCCAAGTAAACAAACTCAGTTCCCTCATAAGATGTGACCTCTAGACAGTGTCGATACGTTGACATCTGGCTTAATGTGGTCAACTGCCTATTTGTGAACTCAATGTTATGGACTAAACAAACAAAAGGAGGTGGGGGTAGCTCATCTCTACCTCTGGAGATATACCCGCACATCTAGACAGATTATCAGCGTGACGTAGTTAAGGAATATGACATGTTTAATAGACCACTCAAAGGTCAAGACAAGCCAGTGTGCCAGACATCGCTGCTACGTATGTAATACGAATTTATAATGTAAAGTCTAGTCCCCCCCCCAAATAACAAACCTAGTTCCCTCGTGTGACCTCTAGAGAGTGCTTACGTCCATCGTATCTGACTTGGGGTCACCTGTCAATCAATGAACTCAATGTGATGGGCTAAACAAATAAAAGGGGGAGGGAGTTGTTCATCTAGAAATATACCTGGTTACCTTAGAGGTGTGGCTCTTGTAGTCCAGACCCCCCCCCAATAAAGATTAACTACTAAGTAAACAAACTCAGTTCCCTCGAAAGGTGTGACCACTAGAGAGTGTCTATACGCTGACATTAAACCTACGTCCATCGTATTTAACTTGTGGTTACCTGCCTATAAAAAACTCAATGTGATGGACTAAACAAATAAAAGGGGGTGGGAGTTGTTCATCTCTACCTCTGGAGATATACCCGCACAGCTAGACAGACGTCTGGTCAGCTTGACGTAGTCAAGGAATGTAACATTTTAACATGTTAACTAACTTACTCAAAGGTCAAGACAAATTGAAAAAAGTGCCAACCATTGCATCTCTGTATGTAAAGCGCATTTATGATGTAAAGTTTCATCTCTATTTATATTAAGTTATTAACATGCATTGTCTTTATAATAAACGATGTTTGGTGCATATTCATAATGTCTCTTTTTTAAGCACATTATTTTGTTTTCATATAAACATTAATACATTCTATAACAGACAGTAATGGAACGAGGTCCACTTTATGCATATTAAATAGGTGTATTTTTACTATCCGGTTTACTATCCGGTAGTGATATCCGACCGGAGCCGGATAGCACCGGATAGTAAAAAATGCCGGATATTCGCCAGAAGCCGGAGCCGGAGGGACTATCCGGTGCACCCCTAGTATTGACGAATGTTACTAAAAAAAAAATATCGATTGCATTTGCCTGGCATAAAAGAGGAAAAACTGCTGATGGAAAGAGACACAGAGACATGATTATTGAATGGCGAGCAGTGGCGTAGCTAAGAATTTGGGCGCTCGGGGTGGAGGGGGCTTGGTCTCTTAAGGGGCCCCTTGCATTTTAACATTCGACATCATGACAGGAGATAATGGCGTAATATTTAATATAAAACAAATTTCGGACATTCATTTGTGTCCCCCCCCCAACCGGGAGGATTTTCACATTTTTGACCCCCCCCCCTTACCCTAGCTACGCCACTAGTGGCGAGAACAGTCGATTCGAAATTCATCGATATTTATATATAGCCTTTTTATAGCTTTTATTTTTCCTTTAGCGCTACTTTCATGCTTATAGCATGCTCAGAGCGCTTTGGTCCAATCTTGTGTTTTTTTCCGTGTTTTTAGTGGATCAGTAAACACAACTCTGCTCGAGTCGGGTGTCGAACCTCGACAAGCCAAGCCAAGTTCAAGCGTACTTAGCCTCTTGACCACGCTTCTCACAATATAGATATATTAAAAGCTTTTATATAGCACATTTTTCAAGGTTTAGCATGCTCAGTGCGCAGTGGTCTAATCTCTTTTGTGGTCCAGTGGGAAGAGGGAGTATCTTGGAGAAGATTTCCCATGCTGCCTTTAGATCACAAGGTCTGACAGGTACTGATGATATACGATCGTTGTTGGGCTATAGCTCCTTTCTCAGGTCAAGGGTCGAACTTGCTCCCTTTTATGACCCTTGACCTTAGGGCAGGTTTTTACTGAGAGGCTGGCTCTTTACTGAACCTTCTTTTCGGAGGTTTCCATCAACAAGATTATCATTTAATTGCATCCGTTTGTTGAGCCTCGCTTGGGTTCCACCATCGCAGAAAGGGCGGAAGCCGAAAACACAAGAGATTCATCCATGTTCCTATCTTGTACCGCCACTAACCGTGAAAGAGAAGTCGAGCGGCTCTATAAGAAATGGCGTGGTTGATTGTGCATTGCTTGATCGATAGAACGTGACACCACTGGAGGATATGTTTCTTTTCCCGTTCGCTTTTCTTCCTTAAGAGACATTTCCATGATGGCGCCACACAAAGGGCGGTAAAGCGTCTTGGGGGCGTGGTTGCTCCAGACACGCAGTCAAACTAAACCGTCGTCGGAAAATTATTTTAACACACATTTTTCGAAACAAAATTATTAACCTTTTTTTTTAACCTTTTATTTACATGTAGATAGATAAATTGAAGTTTCCCTTTCAGACCTTGCGATCAATGAGGCTGATGATGTAAAGGTCATCTGTTCCTGTTGCCCATGGTCAACGAGGTTGTCATTTGACCAGCACAATAACCAACCACCTTTACTTGTGTCTAACTAATGTCAAGTACCCATTGGTGTTGAGTGGACTCAGAGGTGCCCTAAAGATCCCAAAATTAAAAATACCCGTCTTCACTAGGATTTGTTCACGGAACCCCTCGGTTTGGAAGCCAAGCGCTTTAGCACTCAGCCACCGCGCTTCTGGTATAATTATTTACAACCACGAATAAAATTGTGAGATGTCGAACAAACATTTTTCACCTCACTTCAAAACTACAGTCTGCTTACGTCATCATGTCGCTCTTCTCAGGCTTCCCACTCCTATTTCCACAGATTATGTATTCAACCCCTATGTAAACTCATCTGTGGTAGTCTTACTCAATGTTACATCAGATGACATCAGCCAATACAAACACCAATACACACTGTATTACAGGTACTTTTAGTTTCTATGAACTAATTAATTTTACTATCTGTTTTAACAGGGACATATTTTGATTTAGCTTCTTTGACTTTAGACTCGAGTGCCAAAAGTGAAAAAAAGGACTGGCATATTGCAGCGGATGGACATTTTGATGATACTTTGGAAAATGCTGACTTAAATATAGAAATCGAATATCCCACAAAGGCGCATGCTGGGACTAATTACACCTGCGTGGCTTATGGGAAAAATGAGAGTGACATAGAAGTTTCTTTATTGGGTCCAGCTTTGCGAGTGGTCATTGAGACTCCTTCCATCAATGACGTATCTTTGTTTGTTGCTTCGAAAATTCGTAAGTTGGCAGATGCATTACAGAGAGGCAAGCAAGATGTGCATAATTTCACGCTAGTGCAGGTTGAAATGATGCACGAGATGAACAGGCTGTCAACTAACATTAAACATGTTGAGAGCGTGAAAGAGTTAGAGATGAAGAAAGTCAGCCAGGGACTGGACGAGATCAAGCTACAAATAAACACTCTGGGTAGTAATATCACAATTAATGGACAAGTGAATGGACTATATATAACGAAAGTCATCCAGGATCAGGACAAAATCAAGAAAGAAATAGACAGCATGGCTATTAATATTACAAGTAATGAAGAGCAGATCAAAAATGTCACGCAGAAACAGGACAAACTCCAGCAAGATATAGACAGCCTGACTATCAGCATTGAAAATGTTGACAAAGAGAAGGAACAAGATATCAAGAGTGCCAGGCAGGAACAGGCTCAACTCAAGCAAGAAATATACAACCTGGCTATTAATATTACAAGAAATGAACAAGAGAATGAAGAACAGATCAAAAAGATCACGCAGAAACAGGATGGACTGCAGCAAAAAATTCACAGCCTGACAAGCAGCATTGAAAAAGTCGACAAAGAGAAGGAACAAGATATAAAGAGTGTCAGGCAGAAACAGGATGAACTCAAACAAGTTATAGACAAACTGGCCAAGAGCGTTGAAACCATTGATAACAGTAATAAACAATATAAAGTCAGTGATACACAGGCATTGGCTAACCTCGATCAAAAGACGAGTACGCTAGCTAGCAACATTGTAACTGTTGACAAAGCGACTAAACAAGCGCAGTCTCAGATACTAGAAATTAAAAATTCACTACTGCAAAACAGTCGCACCTATAACGGCCCTTACATTGAAAGGGGATATTACTCCTGCGGCGCCTATTCCAAAAACTTCCCAACCAAGTCAGATGACGTCCGAACGGAAGAGGTGCAAGTAACCTTTAAAACCGCGTTCAAGAATATGCCCTTAGTATACCAAACAGTCCTGTTCCAGGATATCAATTCCAACAAAAATGTCCGATTTACCGTAGGCACTGACAGAGAATCCAAAACCGGCTTCACGGGGATGTGCTTTACATGGTCCGATTCTATCATTAACCAACTTGATGTCGAATGGATAGCAATTGATGTCCCCTTCACATCGCGTGAATAGCCCTTTCATGAGCATATACCCAGGGAACCAACTGAGACCACTCAAATAAATAAAATACAGGTAAACAAAATACATGAACGAAATAAATAAACGAAATAAATAAACGAAATTAAAGGATGAAATAAAATATTTAACACTCAATATTCTTTGTTTTATTCTGTTCTTTCTTGTTTTACGAAACATCTTCTTATGTAAAATATGTATGTTGTCTATTCAATTGGTTTTTTTTTTTTTATGAATTTGAATGTAAATAGATGTCTAATACGAAACCGATCCGTTTTTTTATTCCTTGTCAAGGTAGAACCCGACTTTGGAAATTCGGGGCTAAAAGCTATGTGGCCATGTGATGACTGTATTTGTATATAGTATTGTAAATAGCACGCTAAAAGCTATGTGGCCATGTGATGACTGTATTTGTATATACTATAGTATTGTAAATAGCACGCTAAAAGCTATGTGGCCATGTGATGACAGTATTTGTATATAGTATTGTAAATAGCACGCTAAAAGCTATGTGGCCATGTGATGACTGTATTTGTATATAGTATTGTAAATAGCACGCTAAAAGCTATGTGGCCATGTGATGACTGTATTTGTATATAGTATTGTAAATAGCACGCTAAAAGCTATGTGGCCATGTGATAATTGTATTTGTATATAGTATTGTAAATAGCACTTGATGGAATCTTGGTTGTAAAATATAACGAATTCTAGGTTTATTTATTACTATTACATTTGTTCTATTAGTTTCGAATATTTGTTTTTTGGCGTCGATCCTCAAAGTCTTAATCTAAATATGTGAAGAATGCAAAAAAACGCTTTTGGCGTCTGGGCTTCGCCCAGACCCCACTAGGGAGCTTGCAGCGCTCCCTTAGACCTACTGTTAAGGCCTCAACATGGCTGTTTGTTTGTTTTTCGAATAATTGGGGTTTTTTGCGGCGATCCTCAAAAAGCCGTAATCAAAATATGGGGAGTATCTTATCTTTTCAAGGAACAAATTGGTTGTATTTGCAATTTTGTAAAGGCCTGTAAATTCATATTAGAATATTTTTCAAGTGAAACATTTTCCGAAGGATGAATAATGAGCTGTAGATGTCAGTAGAATGCGTTTCTGCTGTGAAGAATGCAAGAAAACGCTTTTGGCGTCAAGAGAGAGGCCTCAAAATGGCTGTTTATTTTTTTATTTTATTTTTTTTTCGCAAAGGTTTAAATCTAATGTATATTTATTTATATGCAGTACGCGCGTTTATTCTTAGGCGTTACGGTTGAGGTTTGGAAAAAAATCGCCCCCCCCCCCCCCACACTGCAATGTTCTGGACCCCGCTAGTGGTTTATGGTAATTGACAAGAAAACTTACTGCAACTTGACATTTGTGTGGAATCATAGATATTATTTCAATTGTGACGTCGTGACGAAATTACAAAGCAATTTCGTTGAAGTAAATACTACTCCATCGTTTACTTGAAGACGTTCCGTAGACAGAAAGAGTTTATTGAACTCATTAATAGCGAAGTAGCGAGATGTTCTGGAGACAGAAAGAGTTTATTGAACTCATTAATAGCGAAGTAGCGAGATGTTCTGGAGACAGAAAGAGTTTATTGAACTCATTAATAGCGAAGTAGCGAGATGTTCCGGAGACAGAAAGAGTTTATGGAACTCATTAATTGGGAAGTAGCGAGATGTTCCCTAGACAGAAAGAGTTTATGTAACTCATTAATAGCGAAGTAGCGAGATGTTCTGGAGACAGAAAGATTATATTGAACTCATTAATAGCGAAGTAGCGAGATGTTCCGGAGACAGAAAGAGTTTATTGAACTCATTAATAGCGAAGTAGCGAGATGTTCCGGAGACAGAAAGATTTTATTGAACTCATTAATAGCGAAGTAGCGAGATGTTCCGGAGACAGAAAGAGTTTATTGAACTCATTAATAGCGAAGTAGCGAGATGTTCCGGAGACAGAAAGATTTTATTGAACTCATTAATAGCGAAGTAGCGAGATGTTCTGGAGAAAGAGTTTATTGAACTCATTAATGTTCCGGAGACAGAAAGAGTTTATGGAACTCATTAATAGCGAAGTAGCGAGATGTTCTGGAGACAGAAAGAGTTTATGGAACTCATTAATAGCGAAGTAGCGAGATGTTCTGGAGACAGAAAGAGTTTATTGACCTCATTAATAGCGAAGTAGCGAGATGTTCCGTAGACAGAAAGAGTTTATGGAACTCATTAATAGCGAAGTAGCGAGATGTTCCGTAGACAGAAAGAGTTTATTGAACTCATTAATAGCGAAGTAGCGAGATGTTCCGTAGACAGAAAGATTTTATTGAACTCATTAATAGCGAAGTAGCGAGATGTTCCCTAGACAGAAAGAGTTTATGGAACTCATTAATAGCGAAGTAGCCAGATGTTCCGTAGACAGAAAGATTTTATTGAACTCATTAATAGCGAAGTAGCGAGATGTTCCCTAGACAGAAAGAGTTTATTGAACTCATTAATAGCGAAGTAGCGAGATGTTCCGTAGACAGAAAGAGTTTATTGAACTCATTAATAGCGAAGTAGCGAGATGTTCCGTAGACAGATTTGTGATTTGTGATTTTGGGCACATCGGCACAATTTAGGCCATGTCGTGCCTGCAGTCCCTCAAGGGCCACTCTCCCTCCACACAACAAAGGTCAAATTCTATACCGTCAAATAATTAAAATCAAGGTCTATTTACAATTAAAATAGTAGAGGTAGTAAAAATTTAATAATTTGGTAAAAATATAATGTAAAAAGTAGAAATCAGATCTTCGTAGACAATCCCACTTCCCGGATAAAGCCCAGTACCTTCCCAGGGTCGACATTATTGAATAGTGTTTTTAAATTAGTGGCTCTAAAATATTTTCCCCTGACATCCTGGTATCTGGGGCAGTCAATGAGGATATGTTCCACGGTGAGGCGAGAGTCACAATACTCACAAAGTGGGGGCTCTTCTTTCTTCAGCACAAAAGAGTGCGTGATGTAGGTGTGGCCAATCCTAAGTCTAGACATGGTCGTGCTACCACGCCTTGTCAGACCCTTAGATGTGGACCGCCACCTGACATCCGCCACAATCTGCCTGAGTTTATTGTGAGTCTCAGCCTCCCATCGATCCTGCCACTCTTGGTAGATGGCAGTGGCAATACTTTGTCTCAGGTCTGAGCAGGGAATTTGAGTTCCTGATACCGCATGATTTAGGGCTCTCTTTGCTTCTCTGTCTGCGGCTTCGTTTCCCTCAATGCCCACATGGGAGGGGACCCAGATGAAGGTGACATCCGTATGGTCGGCTGTTATTTGGTCCAACAGCTTCAGGCTCTTATGTACCAGTGGAATGTCAGTCTTCATCCGCCCCAAAGCTTGCAATGCAGATTTGGAGTCGGAGCAGATTATAAATTTCCTCCTTTCTGATGCTTTGACGGCCATAAGTGCAAGCGATATTGCATGCAATTCGGCCGTAAAGATGGAGCAGCCATCGGGGAGTCTACGGGAGATTGTTTTGTTCCGAAAGGAGCAGGCACACGCGACCTTTCCATCCATTTTGGATCCGTCTGTGTAGATGGTGCCACAATCTCCGTAGCTCTCTTGCAGTTCCCTAAAGTGGACTTGTAGTATGCTTGGGTCTGTATTTTCTTTTTTGAAATTAAGGAGGGATAAATTTAATTTGGGTTTATTCATTAGCCAAGGAGGATTCTGAGGGGTTTCTATTTTAGAGATTTGGTTAATGGGTGGGGTTAAATTTTGGATGGGTTCTCTCATTCGAAGGCCTAACGGCTGTATGACATTAGGCCTTCGATTGTATAATTCTACCTCTGTGGGGTTAAATATGGAATCGAAAGCAGGGTTCGTAGGGTTGGATTTTAGCTTGACTATATACTGCATTGCAAGCTTTTTCATTCTTATATCCATGGGGAGTTCTCCAGCCTCCACATGGAGGCTTGGGATAGGTGATGTACGAAACGCGCCGAGACAGAGACGCAGGGCAGCATTTTGTATTGGTTCCAGTATTTTTAGGTACGACTTCCTTGCTGCTCCATATATTATGGATCCGTAGTCTAGCTTGGATCGAATTAGACTCCGATATAGCAGCAGCAAAGTATCTCTGTCAGCTCCCCAGTCCGTATGGCTGAGCACTCTAAGTATGTTTAATGACTTTTGGCATTTTTTCTTAAGTTCCTTAATGTGGGGGAGAAAATTAAATTTGGAATCTAGAGTGAGGCCTAAAAATTTTGTAGTTTTCACGACAGGGATCTTCTTTTTGTGTATAAATAGTTCAGGGTCTGGGTGGAGTCCCCTAAAATTACAAAAAAGCATACTAACTGTTTTGGAGTCCGAAAATTTAAAACCATTATCGTTTGCCCAATTTTGAATTTTGTTTAAACATAACTGTAATTTTCTTTCTAGGGTGTTCATGTTTTTCCCATAAGTAAAAATGACAAAGTCATCAACATACAAAGAGCACTCTATGCCAGGGGACAGAGCATTTATGATGCTATTTATTTTTATGTTGAACAGGGTGACTGACAGAATGCTGCCCTGGGGTACACCCATTTCCTGGTCATGAGTGTCAGAAGTGGTGTTGCCCACTCGAACCTGAAATTTTCGGTCTTTCAGGAATTCCCCCACAAAACGGGGGAGATGTCCCTTAAGCCCCATAAGCTCCAGATCACGTAGAATGCCATGTTTCCAGTCCGTAGACAGAAAGAGTTTATTGAACTCATTAATAGCGAAGTAGCGAGATGTTCCGGAGACAGAAAGAGGTTATGGAACTCATTAATAGCGAAGTAGCGAGATGTTCTGGAGACAGAAAGAGTTTATTGACCTCATTAATAGCGAAGTAGCGAGATGTTCTGGAGACAGAAAGAGTTTATTGAACTCATTAATAGCGAAGTAGCGAGATGTTCCGTAGACAGAAAGAGTTTATGGAACTCATTAATAGCGAAGTAGCGAGATGTTCCGGAGACAGAAAGAGTTTATTGAACTCATTAATTGGGAAGTAGCGAGATGTTCTGGAGACAGAAAGAGTTTATGGAACTCATTAATTGGGAAGTAGCGAGATGTTCCCTAGACAGAAAGAGTTTATTGAACTCATTAATAGCGAAGTAGCGAGATGTTCCGGAGACAGAAAGAGTTTATTGAACTCATTAATTGGGAAGTAGCGAGATGTTCCCTAGACAGAAAGAGTTTATGGAACTCATTAATAGCGAAGTAGCGAGATGTTCCGTAGACAGAAAAAGTTTATTGAACTCATTAATAGCGAAGTAGCGAGATGTTCCGGAGACAGAAAGAGTTTATTGAACTCATTAATTGGGAAGTAGCGAGATGTTCCCTAGACAGAAAGAGTTTATGGAACTGATTAATTGGGAAGTAGCGAAATGTTCCGGAGACAGAAAGAGTTTATTGAACTCATTAATAGCGAAGTAGCGAGATGTTCCCTAGACAGAAAGAGTTTATTGAACTCATTAATAGCGAAGTAGCGAGATGTTCCGTAGACAGAAAGAGTTTATTGAACTCATTAATAGCGAAGTAGCGAGATGTTCCCTAGACAGAAAGAGTTTATTGAACTCATTAATAGCGAAGTAGCGAGATGTTCCGTAGACAGAAAGAGTTTATTGAACTCATTAATAGCGAAGTAGCGAGATGTTCCGGAGACAGAAAGAGTTTATTGAACTCATTAATTGGGAAGTAGCGAGATGTTCCCTAGACAGAAAGAGTTTATTGAACTCATTAATAGCGAAGTAGCGAGATGTTCCGTAGACAGAAAGAGTTTATTGAACTCATTAATAGCGAAGTAGCGAGATGTTCCGGAGACAGAAAGAGTTTATGGAACTCATTAATAGCGAAGTAGCGAGATGTTCTGGAGACAGAAAGAGTTTATGGAACTCATTATTAGCTAAGTAGCGAGATGTTCCGTAGACAGAAAGAGTTTATTGAACTCATTAATAGCGAAGTAGCGAGATGTTCCGTAGACAGAAAGAGTTTATTGAACTCATTAATTGGGAAGTAGCGAGATGTTCTGGAGACAGAAAGAGTTTATGGAACTCATTAATTGGGAAGTAGCGAGATGTTCCCTAGACAGAAAGAGTTTATTGAACTCATTAATAGCGAAGTAGCGAGATGTTCCGGAGACAGAAAGAGTTTATTGAACTCATTAATTGGGAAGTAGCGAGATGTTCCCTAGACAGAAAGAGTTTATGGAACTCATTAATAGCGAAGTAGCGAGATGTTCCGTAGACAGAAAGAGTTTATGGAACTCATTAATAGCGAAGTAGCGAGATGTTCCGTAGACAGAAAGAGTTTATTGACCTCATTAATAGCGAAGTAGCGAGATGTTCCGGAGACAGAAAGAGTTTATTGAACTCATTAATAGCGAAGTAGCGAGATGTTCCGTAGACAGAAAGATTTTATTGACCTCATTAATAGCGAAGTAGCGAGATGTTCTGGAGACAGAAAGAGTTTATTGAACTCATTAATAGCGAAGTAGCGAGATGTTCCGGAGACAGAAAGAGTTTATTGAACTCATTAATTGGGAAGTAGCGAGATGTTCCCTAGACAGAAAGAGTTTATTGAACTCATTAATAGCGAAGTAGCGAGATGTTCCGTAGACAGAAAGAGTTTATTGAACTCATTAATAGCGAAGTAGCGAGATGTTCCGGAGACAGAAAGAGTTTATGGAACTCATTAATAGCGAAGTAGCGAGATGTTCTGGAGACAGAAAGAGTTTATGGAACTCATTATTAGCTAAGTAGCGAGATGTTCCGTAGACAGAAAGAGTTTACGGAACTCATTAATTGGGAAGTAGCGAGATGTTCCGGAGACAGAAAGAGTTTATGGAACTCATTAATTGGGAAGTAGCGAGATGTTCTGGAGACAGAAAGAGTTTATGGAACTCATTAATTGCGAAGTTGCGAGATGTTCCGTAGACAGAAAGAGTTTATTGAACTCATTAATAGCGAAGTAGCGAGATGTTCCGTAGACAGAAAGAGTTTATTGAACTCATTAATTGGGAAGTAGCGAGATGTTCTGGAGACAGAAAGAGTTTATGGAACTCATTAATAGCGAAGTAGCGAGATGTTCCGTAGACAGAAAGATTTTATTGACCTCATTAATAGCGAAGTAGCGAGATGTTCTGGAGACAGAAAGAGTTTATTGAACTCATTAATAGCGAAGTAGCGAGATGTTCCGGAGACAGAAAGAGTTTATTGAACTCATTAATTGGGAAGTAGCGAGATGTTCCCTAGACAGAAAGAGTTTATTGAACTCATTAATAGCGAAGTAGCGAGATGTTCCGTAGACAGAAAGAGTTTATTGAACTCATTAATAGCGAAGTAGCGAGATGTTCCGGAGACAGAAAGAGTTTATGGAACTCATTAATAGCGAAGTAGCGAGATGTTCTGGAGACAGAAAGAGTTTATGGAACTCATTATTAGCTAAGTAGCGAGATGTTCCGTAGACAGAAAGAGTTTACGGAACTCATTAATTGGGAAGTAGCGAGATGTTCCGGAGACAGAAAGAGTTTATGGAACTCATTAATTGGGAAGTAGCGAGATGTTCTGGAGACAGAAAGAGTTTATGGAACTCATTAATTGCGAAGTAGCGAGATGTTCCGTAGACAGAAAGAGTTTATTGAACTCATTAATAGCGAAGTAGCGAGATGTTCCGTAGACAGAAAGAGTTTATTGAACTCATTAATTGGGAAGTAGCGAGATGTTCTGGAGACAGAAAGAGTTTATGGAACTCATTAATTGGGAAGTAGCGAGATGTTCCCTAGACAGAAAGAGTTTATTGAACTCATTAATAGCGAAGTAGCGAGATGTTCCGGAGACAGAAAGAGTTTATTGAACTCATTAATTGGGAAGTAGCGAGATGTTCCCTAGACAGAAAGAGTTTATGGAACTCATTAATAGCGAAGTAGCGAGATGTTCCGTAGACAGAAAGAGTTTATGGAACTCATTAATAGCGAAGTAGCGAGATGTTCCGTAGACAGAAAGAGTTTATTGACCTCATTAATAGCGAAGTAGCGAGATGTTCCGGAGACAGAAAGAGTTTATTGAACTCATTAATAGCGAAGTAGCGAGATGTTCCGTAGACAGAAAGATTTTATTGACCTCATTAATAGCGAAGTAGCGAGATGTTCTGGAGACAGAAAGAGTTTATTGAACTCATTAATTGGGAAGTAGCGAGATGTTCTGGAGACAGAAAGAGTTTATTGAACTCATTAATAGCGAAGTAGCGAGATGTTCCGTAGACAGAAAGAGTTTATTGAACTCATTAATAGCGAAGTAGCGAGATGTTCCGTAGACAGAAAGAGTTTATTGAACTCATTAATAGCGAAGTAGCGAGATGTTCCGGAGACAGAAAGAGTTTATGGAACTCATTAATTTGGAAGTAGCGAGATGTTCTGGAGACAGAAAGAGTTTATTGAACTCATTAATAGCGAAGTAGCGAGATGTTCTGGAGACAGAAAGAGTTTATTGAACTCATTAATAGCGAAGTAGCGAGATGTTCCGTAGACAGAAAGAGTTTATTGAACTCATTAATAGCGAAGTAGCGAGATGTTCCGTAGACAGAAAGAGTTTATTGAACTCATTAATAGCGAAGTAGCGAGATGTTCCGAAGACAGAAAGAGTTTATGGAACTCATTAATAGCGAAGTAGCGAGATGTTCCGGAGACAGAAAGAGTTTATTGAACTCATTAATTGGGAAGTAGCGAGATGTTCCCTAGACAGAAAGAGTTTATTGAACTCATTAATAGCGAAGTAGCGAGATGTTCCGGAGACAGAAAGAGTTTATGGAACTCATTAATAGCGAAGAAGCGAGATGTTCTAGAGACAGAAAGAGTTTATTGAACTCATTAATAGCGAAGTAGCGAGATGTTCAGTAGACAGAAAGAGTTTATTGAACTCATTAATTGGGAAGTAGCGAGATGTTCCCTAGACAGAAAGAGTTTATTGAACTCATTAATAGCGAAGTAGCGAGATGTTCCGTAGACAGAAAGAGTTTATGGAACTCATTAATAGCGAAGTAGCGAGATGTTCCGGAGACAGAAAGAGTTTATTGAACTCATTAATTGGGAAGTAGCGAGATGTTCTGGAGACAGAAAGAGTTTATGGAACTCATTAATTGGGAAGTAGCGAGATGTTCCCTAGACAGAAAGAGTTTATTGAACTCATTAATAGCGAAGTAGCGAGATGTTCCGGAGACAGAAAGAGTTTATTGAACTCATTAATTGGGAAGTAGCGAGATGTTCCCTAGACAGAAAGAGTTTATGGAACTCATTAATAGCGAAGTAGCGAGATGTTCCGTAGACAGAAAAAGTTTATTGAACTCATTAATAGCGAAGTAACGAGATGTTCCGGAGACAGAAAGAGTTTATTGAACTCATTAATTGGGAAGTAGCGAGATGTTCCCTAGACAGAAAGAGTTTATGGAACTCATTAATTGAGAAGTAGCGAAATGTTCCGGAGACAGAAAGAGTTTATTGAACTCATTAATAACGAAGTAGCGAGATGTTCCCTAGACAGAAAGAGTTTATTGAACTCATTAATAGCGAAGTAGTGAGATGTTCCGTAGACAGAAAGAGTTTATTGAACTCATTAATAGCGAAGTAGCGAGATGTTCCCTAGACAGAAAGAGTTTATTGAACTCATTAATAGCGAAGTAGCGAGATGTTCCGTAGACAGAAAGAGTTTATTGAACTCATTAATAGCGAAGTAGCGAGATGTTCCGGAGACAGAAAGAGTTTATTGAACTCATTAATTGGGAAGTAGCGAGATGTTCCCTAGACAGAAAGAGTTTATTGAACTCATTAATAGCGAAGTAGCGAGATGTTCCGTAGACAGAAAGAGTTTATTGAACTCATTAATAGCGAAGTAGCGAGATGTTCCGGAGACAGAAAGAGTTTATGGAACTCATTAATAGCGAAGTAGCGAGATGTTCTGGAGACAGAAAGAGTTTATGGAACTCATTATTAGCTAAGTAGCGAGATGTTCCGTAGACAGAAAGAGTTTACGGAACTCATTAATTGGGAAGTAGCGAGATGTTCCGGAGACAGAAAGAGTTTATGGAACTCATTAATTGGGAAGTAGCGAGATGTTCTGGAGACAGAAAGAGTTTATGGAACTCATTAATTGCGAAGTAGCGAGATGTTCCGTTGACAGAAAGAGTTTATTGAACTCATTAATAGCGAAGTAGCGAGATGTTCCGTAGACAGAAAGAGTTTATTGAACTCATTAATTGGGAAGTAGCGAGATGTTCTGGAGACAGAAAGAGTTTATGGAACTCATTAATTGGGAAGTAGCGAGATGTTCCCTAGACAGAAAGAGTTTATTGAACTCATTAATAGCGAAGTAGCGAGATGTTCCGGAGACAGAAAGAGTTTATTAAACTCATTAATTGGGAAGTAGCGAGATGTTCCCTAGACAGAAAGAGTTTATGGAACTCATTAATTTGGAAGTAGCGAGATGTTCTGGAGACAGAAAGAGTTTATTGAACTCATTAATAGCGAAGTAGCGAGATGTTCCGTAGACAGAAAGAGTTTATTGAACTCATTAATAGCGAAGTAGCGAGATGTTCCGTAGACAGAAAGAGTTTATTGAACTCATTAATAGCGAAGTAGCGAGATGTTCCGTAGACAGAAAGAGTTTATGGAACTCATTAATAGCGAAGTAGCGAGATGTTCTGGAGACAGAAAGAGTTTATGGAACTCATTAATTGGGAAGTAGCGAGATGTTCCCTAGACAGAAAGAGTTTATTGAACTCATTAATAGCGAAGTAGCGAGATGTTCCGTAGACAGAAAAAGTTTATTGAACTCATTAATAGCGAAGTAGCGAGATGTTCCGGAGACAGAAAGAGTTTATTGAACTCATTAATTGGGAAGTAGCGAGATGTTCTGGAGACAGAAAGAGTTTATGGAACTCATTAATTGGGAAGTAGCGAGATGTTCTGGAGACAGAAAGAGTTTATTGAACTCATTAAAAGCAAAGTAGCGAGATGTTCCGGAGACAGAAAGAGTTTATGGAACTCATTAATTTGGAAGTAGCGAGATGTTCTGGAGACAGAAAGAGTTTATTGACCTCATTAATAGCGAAGTAGCGAGATGTTCTGGAGACAGAAAGAGTTTATTGAACTCATTAATAGCGAAGTAGCGAGATGTTCCGTAGACAGAAAGAGTTTATTGAACTCATTAATAGCGAAGTAGCGAGATGTTCCCTAGACAGAAAGAGTTTATGGAAGTAGCGAGATGTTCTGGAGACAGAAAGAGTTTATTGAACTCATTAATAGCGAAGTAGCGAGATGTTCCGTAGACAGAAAGAGTTTATGGAACTCATAATAGCGAAGTAGAGAGATGTTCCGTAGACAGAAAGAGTTTATGGAACTCATTAATAGCGAAGTAGCGAGATGTTCCGGAGACAGAAAGAGTTTATTGAACTCATTAATAGCGAAGTAGCGAGATGTTCCGTAGACAGAAAGAGTTTATTGACCTTATTAATAGCGAAGTAGCGAGATGTTCCGGAGACAGAAAGAGTTTATTGAACTCATTAATAGCGAAGTAGCGAGATGTTCCGTAGACAGAAAGAGTTTATTGAACTCATTAATAGCGAAGTAGCGAGATGTTCTGGAGACAGAAAGAGTTTATTGAACTCATTAATTGGGAAGTAGCGAGATGTTCTGGAGACAGAAAGAGTTTATTGAACTCATTAATAGCGAAGTAGCGAGATGTTCCGGAGACAGAAAGAGTTTATGGAACTCATTAATTTGGAAGTAGCGAGATGTTCTGGAGACAGAAAGAGTTTATTGAACTCATTAATAGCGAAGTAGCGAGATGTTCCGTAGACAGAAAGAGTTTATTGAACTCATTAATAGCGAAGTAGCGAGATGTTCCGTAGACAGAAAGAGTTTATTGAACTCATTAATTGGGAAGTAGCGAGATGTTCCCTAGACAGAAAGAGTTTATGGAACTCATTAATAGCGAAGTAGCGAGATGTTCCGTAGACAGAAAGAGTTTATTGAACTCATTAATAGCGAAGTAGCGAGATGTTCCGGAGACAGAAAGAGTTTATGGAACTCATTAATTGGGAAGTAGCGAGATGTTCCCTAGACAGAAAGAGTTTATGGAACTCATTAATAGCGAAGTAGCGAGATGTTCCGTAGACAGAAAGAGTTTATGGAACTCATTAATAGCGAAGTAGCGAGATGTTCCGTAGACAGAAAGAGTTTATTGACCTCATTAATAGCGAAGTAGCGAGATGTTCCGGAGACAGAAAGAGTTTATTGAACTCATTAATAGCGAAGTAGCGAGATGTTCCGTAGACAGAAAGATTTTATTGACCTCATTAATAGCGAAGTAGCGAGATGTTCTGGAGACAGAAAGAGTTTATTGAACTCATTAATTGGGAAGTAGCGAGATGTTCTGGAGACAGAAAGAGTTTATTGAACTCATTAATAGCGAAGTAGCGAGATGTTCCGGAGACAGAAAGAGTTTATGGAACTCATTAATTTGGAAGTAGCGAGATGTTCTGGAGACAGAAAGAGTTTATTGAACTCATTAATAGCGAAGTAGCGAGATGTTCCGTAGACAGAAAGAGTTTATTGAACTCATTAATAGCGAAGTAGCGAGATGTTCCGTAGACAGAAAGAGTTTATTGAACTCATTAATAGCGAAGTAGCGAGATGTTCCGTAGACAGAAAGAGTTTATTGAACTCATTTATTGGGAAGTAGCGAGATGTTCCCTAGACAGAAAGAGTTTATTGAACTCATTAATAGCGAAGTAGCGAGATGTTCCGTAGACAGAAAGAGTTTATTGAACTCATTAATAGCGAAGTAGCGAGATGTTCCGGAGACAGAAAGAGTTTATGGAACTCATTAATTTGGAAGTAGCGAGATGTTCTGGAGACAGAAAGAGTTTATTGAACTCATTAATAGCGAAGTAGCGAGATGTTCTGGAGACAGAAAGAGTTTATTGAACTCATTAATAGCGAAGTAGCGAGATGTTCCGTAGACAGAAAGAGTTTATTGAACTCATTAATAGCGAAGTAGCGAGATGTTCCGTAGACAGAAAGAGTTTATTGAACTCATTAATTGGGAAGTAGCGAGATGTTCCCTAGACAGAAAGAGTTTATTGAACTCATTAATAGCGAAGTAGCGAGATGTTCCGGAGACAGAAAGAGTTTATGGAACTCATTAATTGGGAAGTAGCGAGATGTTCCCTAGACAGAAAGAGTTTATTGAACTCATTAATAGCGAAGTAGCGAGATGTTCCGGAGACAGAAAGAGTTTATGGAACTCATTAATTTGGAAGTAGCGAGATGTTCTGGAGACAGAAAAAGTTTATTGAACTCATTAATAGCGAAGTAGCGAGATGTTCCGGAGACAGAAAGAGTTTATGGAACTCATTAATTGGGAAGTAGCGAGATGTTCTGGAGACAGAAAGAGTTTATTGAACTCATTAATAGCGAAGTAGCGAGATGTTCCGTAGACAGAAAGAGGTTATGGAACTCATTAATAGCGAAGTAGCGAGATGTTCTGGAGACAGAAAGAGTTTATTGAACTCATTAATAGCGAAGTAGCGAGATGTTCCGTAGACAGAAAGAGTTTATGGAACTTATTAATAGCGAAGT
This sequence comes from Biomphalaria sudanica, assembly GCA_036873155.1. NCBI lineage: Eukaryota > Metazoa > Mollusca > Gastropoda > Planorbidae > Biomphalaria > Biomphalaria sudanica. The sequence continues at coordinate 1,328,687 of JAZGLO010003416.1, read as the reverse complement.
AGCGAGATGTTCCGGAGACAGAAAGAGTTTATTGAACTCATTAATAGCGAAGTAGCGAGATGTTCCGGAGACAGAAAGAGTTTATTGAACTCATTCATAGCGAAGTAGCGAGATGTTCTGGAGACAGAAAGAGTTTATGGAACTCATTAATTGGGAAGTAGCGAGATGTTCCCTAGACAGAAAGAGTTTATTGAACTCATTAATAGCGAAGTAGCGAGATGTTCCGGAGACAGAAAGAGTTTATGGAACTCATTAATTGGAAAGTAGCGAGATGTTCCGGAGACAGAAAGAGTTTATGGAACTCATTAATTTGGAAGTAGCGAGATGTTCTGGAGACAGAAAGAGTTTATTGAACTCATTAATAGCGAAGTAGCGAGATGTTCCGTACACAGAAAGAGTTTATTGAACTCATTAACCCTTAAAGTGCTGAGCTGTTTTACAATGAATGCATAAACAATGGAGGCTAACTACCACACGCGCCTTAAGGGTTAATAGCGAAGTAGCGAGATGTTCCGGAGACAGAAAGAGTTTATGGAACTCATTAATTTGGAAGTAGCGAGATGTTCCGTAGACAGAAAGAGTTTATGGAACTCATTAATAGCGATGTAGCGAGATGTTCTGGAGACAGAAAGAGTTTATTGAACTCATTAATAGCGAAGTAGCGAGATGTTCTGGAGACAGAAAGAGTTTATGGAACTCATTAATAGCGAAGTAGCGAGATGTTCTGGAGACAGAAAGAGTTTATGGAACTCATTAATAGCGAAGTAGCGAGATGTTCTGGAGACAGAAAGAGTTTATTGAACTCATTAATAGCGAAGTAGCGAGATGTTCCGTAGACAGAAAGAGTTTATTGACCTCATTAATAGCGAAGTAGCGAGATGTTCCGTAGACAGAAAGAGTTTATTGAACTCATTAATAGCGAAGTAGCGAGATGTTCCGTAGACAGAAAGAGTTTATTGAACTCATTAATTGGGAAGTAGCGAGATGTTCCCTAGACAGAAAGAGTTTATTGAACTCATTAATAGCGAAGTAGCGAGATGTTCCGGAGACAGAAAGAGTTTATGGAACTCATTAATTGGGAAGTAGCGAGATGTTCCCTAGACAGAAAGAGTTTATTGAACTCATTAATAGCGAAGTAGCGAGATGTTCCGGAGACAGAAAGAGTTTATGGAACTCATTAATTTGGAAGTAGCGAGATGTTCTGGAGACAGAAAAAGTTTATTGAACTCATTAATAGCGAAGTAGCGAGATGTTCCGGAGACAGAAAGAGTTTATGGAACTCATTAATTGGGAAGTAGCGAGATGTTCTGGAGACAGAAAGAGTTTATTGAACTCATTAATAGCGAAGTAGCGAGATGTTCCGTAGACAGAAAGAGGTTATGGAACTCATTAATAGCGAAGTAGCGAGATGTTCTGGAGACAGAAAGAGTTTATTGAACTCATTAATAGCGAAGTAGCGAGATGTTCCGTAGACAGAAAGAGTTTATGGAACTTATTAATAGCGAAGTAGCGAGATGTTCCGGAGACAGAAAGAGTTTATTGAACTCATTAATAGCGAAGTAGCGAGATGTTCCGGAGACAGAAAGAGTTTATTGAACTCATTCATAGCGAAGTAGCGAGATGTTCTGGAGACAGAAAGAGTTTATGGAACTCATTAATTGGGAAGTAGCGAGATGTTCCCTAGACAGAAAGAGTTTATTGAACTCATTAATAGCGAAGTAGCGAGATGTTCCGGAGACAGAAAGAGTTTATGGAACTCATTAATTGGAAAGTAGCGAGATGTTCCGGAGACAGAAAGAGTTTATGGAACTCATTAATTTGGAAGTAGCGAGATGTTCTGGAGACAGAAAGAGTTTATTGAACTCATTAATAGCGAAGTAGCGAGATGTTCCGTACACAGAAAGAGTTTATTGAACTCATTAACCCTTAAAGTGCTGAGCTGTTTTACAATGAATGCATAAACAATGGAGGCTAACTACCACACGCGCCTTAAGGGTTAATAGCGAAGTAGCGAGATGTTCCGGAGACAGAAAGAGTTTATGGAACTCATTAATTTGGAAGTAGCGAGATGTTCCGTAGACAGAAAGAGTTTATGGAACTCATTAATAGCGATGTAGCGAGATGTTCTGGAGACAGAAAGAGTTTATTGAACTCATTAATAGCGAAGTAGCGAGATGTTCTGGAGACAGAAAGAGTTTATGGAACTCATTAATAGCGAAGTAGCGAGATGTTCTGGAGACAGAAAGAGTTTATGGAACTCATTAATAGCGAAGTAGCGAGATGTTCTGGAGACAGAAAGAGTTTATTGAACTCATTAATAGCGAAGTAGCGAGATGTTCCGTAGACAGAAAGAGTTTATTGACCTCATTAATAGCGAAGTAGCGAGATGTTCCGTAGACAGAAAGAGTTTATTGAACTCATTAATAGCAAATTAGTGAACAATTATTTCTCGTTATTGTCACTTACACAAATCAAGTGTTGCAGTTTTATCCTAATTAGTCTGTATCGCATTTTTTTCCTAAAATTCAAATAATACTTTTTGCGAAACTTAGTTTTGCAGCTTTTTAGTCATGATGTCTAAATAAAGAAGTAGACTTAATGCAGAAGATGACAGTGGGTGTGATCTTTCAAAGAATGCCTCGAGAATCTCTAATCTTTTTTAAAAAAAAAATTTAAAAACTCAGCCGCAACAATGTTGTAGAAATGTAGTTTACTATTGTCCCGATCACTGACCATACTCCGTCATGCTTTTCAAATAAATATGAAACATGGTTATGGCGAATAAGAAATAGAAAATTAATAGATGCAAGTAATTCTAGATGAAATTTATTTCTTTGTAATTTAATTAATAATAAGTAGAAATATCTATTTGAGGACGTTATTAAACGCTAAGCTTTGGCAAAGCATATCACTCTTAGAGGAGATTTCCATTTTAGAACAGAAGGAAGTTACTTAGGCTTATGGAAGTTACTTATGTTTATGGACGTACATAGTTGTTGTGTTCCTAATGTGTTACATAACACAAGACTATGAAATGCTCTAGTTATACTATATCCCAAGAATAAACGTAATCAACGATGATGCCTTTAACTTTTCACTACCCGGTCTATCAGTGTTTCTCTAGACGCCTTTAACTTTTCACTACCCGGTCTATCACTATTTCTCTAGATGCCTTTTAACTTTTCACTACCCGGTCTATCACTATTTCTCTAGATGCCTTTTAACTTTTCACTACCCGGTAAATCACTATTTCTCTATATTTGAGACGTAGAGATTTTTGTACATGAAGGCCATCCCATAAATAGCTTTTTTTTTTTTGGTGTACTCAGTGTAACGACTAGAGGAAATGTTGATTTGTGCAATGTTTAGCACCTCAGAATCACATTTTGCTCAGCTCTTCCCTTAGAAATGTTGATTTGTGCAATGTTTAGCACCTCAGAATCACATTTTGCTTAGCTCTTCCCTTAGAAATGTTGATTTGTGCAATGTTTAGCACCTCAGAATCACATTTTGCTTAGCTCTTCCCTTAGAAATGTTGATTTGTGCAATGCTTAGCACCTCAGAATCACATTTTGCTTAGCTCTTCCCTTAGAAATGTTGATTTGTGCAATGTTTAGCACCTCAGAATCACATTTTGCTTAGCTTTTCCCTTAGAAATGTTGATTTGTGCAATGTTTAGCACCTCAGAATCACATTTTGCTCAGCTCTTCCCTTAGAAGTGGTGATTTATTTGGCAACATGGAAGTTTAATTTAGCGCCTTTGATCTTATTTGGTTTACTGTGACAATCACCACTATGACATTATTATGTGCTAAAAAATGAAATAAGTCATTGAAAGAAATTGAGGGGGTTTCTTTTAGAATTAAGGCAATGTCTAAACTACATTCTGAAAACACAGTGTCAAGATAAAATCCCCAAGACATTTGCACCATCGGTAGCAGACATTTTGGTTTGCTTGGATATGTGCATGCATGCTACAAAGAAGATTTCCACAGACATGTTGCAAGTTTTAATGAATGCAGGAGAACTGAAGGCCACCCACTACAAAGATAAAGTAAAAGTTCCCCCATGACCTTGCGATCTATAGGGCAGATGATGTAAAGGTCACTATTTCAATGGCCGACAGTTAAGGAGAGTATCAAGTGGATAGCACAACGACTAAACACTTTACTTTCCACAACTAAAGTCAGGTACCCATTAGAGTTGGCTGGACTCAGAGGTGTCCTTAAAAATCCCTTAACTTAAAAATCCTAGTCTTCACAGTCTGGGACCGCTTGGTTCGGAAGCCAAGACCTTTACCCCTCTGCTACTGCACCCCCACCCCACTACTAAGACCTATTGAAAAACTTCAAGATTGATATCAACAGTTGAGGAGAACAAATCTAAGGATAGGGCCAACATGTAGCATTAAAGAAAGATCCTGGGTTGGGAACACTTCAGGAGCAGGAAAAGAAGGCTGAAACTTTGCAGGATCTGAGGAACATAATTGCACATCTTGTGTCTCATGGATTATTCCCATAAGATAATAAGATCATCTCTCAAAACGTAATGTCACTGAAGCCAAACACAGTTTAACTTCAAAACATAATGTCACAGAAGCCAAACACAGTTTAACTTCAAAACATAATGTCACAGAAGCCAAACACAGTTTAACTTCAAAATGTAATGTCACAGAAGCCAAACACAGTTTAACTTCAAAACATAATGTCACAGAAGCCAAACACAGTTTAACTTCAAAACGTAATGTCACACAAGCCTAACACAGTTTAACTTCAAAATGTAATGTCACAGAAGCCAAACACAGTTTAACTTCAAAACATAATGTCACAGAAGCCAAACACAGTTTAACTTCAAAACATAATGTCACACAAGCCAAACACAGTTTAACTTCAAAACGTAATGTCACAGAAGCCAAACACAGTTTAACTTCAAAACATAATGTCACAGAAGCCAAACACAGTTTAACTTCAAAATGTAATGTCACACAAGCCAAACACAGTTCAACTTGCAAATAAAAACATTAAATTGCTAGACTGCTCAACTGTAGAACAAGTAATAAAAGTAAACACCATAGACATCAACAAATATAGACTGGAAAAGGGAAATAACTTCATGCAACTTGAAAACATGTACATCTATTGTTGTCGGATTTCCGAATACTGAAAAGTTCCATGATCTTCAGTCTTAGAGATTAAACAAAACTACACTGCTGTGTATAATAAAGTACACAAAATTGCAAGTCACAAATTTTCGTTTCATAAAACTCTTTTATCTTTATAGTCTTTATTTATTTATGTCTATGGTAAACAACTTTCTCCTTGCTTCCTACTGGAGACACACAATTTCAATACAAATTAACAAGTACAATCCAACAAACTTTCAAAGGGAGAAAAAGCAATTTTTTTATAAATGCCATCTGTTGAATTTCATAAATAGTTACAAAATAATGACAAAATTGAATCATATGCAGTGTGAAAACAATTTTTTAAAAGTAAGAAAATCAACAATCCTTTTTGTCCAAACATTTACAACAATGTGTAGAAATGCTCCAAACAGGAAATGCTGAACTTTCAATATTTAACAAAAACTCATCATTCAATAAGTCTTTGAATATGGGATCAGTTTTATACGAAAACAGATTAACAAATTTAACAATAACAATATATAAAAAGCAGTAACTAAATAACTGTCATTTCCTAGCAAAGCCCATTCAGGCTTGTAAGAAATCAAGCTGGCTAGTAAAATGTAACTAACAGGAAGAACACATACAACAAAAATGACTAGAGACTAGGCTTTTCAATATATGATGATAATCTGACATACACATTATGATAAGCTGATAAGTAAGAGGTGATATCAGTAAAAAAAAATTCTTTTTAACACGCATACACACATTCACACACTCACACATCAACATATATTATAAATTATACAATATTATTACAAGATATAAAAATGGACTTTTAAAAAGAAAGGATCTATACAAATGAATAACAGAATGAAATTTAGAAGTGCAGAAAATTTTAAATATTAATATTAAGCTTCTTGAATGGACTATCACCTTTCTAGGCAACTGTGCTGTTGGAATGATTGCCTACTATCACAGCTCTGTCATTGATCTCAGACCAAAACTTCACCGTGTGAATGATGACAGTCTTTGTCCAAGCCTTTGAATGGGACCAGCCTCTGAGTTCTCTTGTGAAGATACATTCAGTGTTTGAGATAATAGCAGGCGCTTTTCTGTTTAGCAGGAAAAATAAAAAAGCTGCATTACTTGGCATTAAGAAAAATAAAACTAAAACTTGTTTGTTAAATAGATGTATCTAAATCGTTTATAACCCAAAAAAAAAAAAAAAAAAAAAAAGTTTCTAGTGAAAAAAGTTTATATCATATTGTTGTAACCATATTGGCAAGGCAATAGGATTAACTGTGTACGATCAGCTGACACATGTGGCATATGCCAGTAATACAGCTTAGCGTGCTATGTCGATGGACAAGGGACAGTACTGGTATGAACATTGCACATAAATATAACCCATCATGTGATCAGAAGCCTTTGTGGACCAGAGACAGAGTGTGCTAGGCAGTGCAGGACAGCGAGGAGACCGGTACTGTTAGTCAGCCATGAAGTTGATCCTGGTGGAGTCCTCAAGTGAAACGGACGAGTCCAGGATGAGATAGAAAGACAGTAGAGCTAAGTACGGTGATGCACAGTGTAACATTTGTAATAGTTTATCGTTTTGGCAATTGTGTAGTATTGACTGTTATTTATTTATTACTTAAAGTACCAGATTATTTGAAACTCTTGTTGTCAAGTTCTTGTGCTAGATGTGTTGTGATGAGCAGTGGCTACAGAAGGCCTGATTAGGAGAGAGAATCGTAACAACATAATAGTATTCGAGGAAAAACGTTTCTAAAGAAAACTTACGTCGATATAATTTTTTAAACCCTTCCCGGCCAGTTATTCTGGACAATGTGTAAAAGATCATTGGAGTAATGGCCACAACACATGTTATAGCCACTACTGGCGTGACATCACTGCTACGCCTGCTACAGTTCAGTTTTTCACTCCAATAAAAGCGAGTGTGGTTCATCTGAATGTAAAAAAAAAAATTAAAATTAAACTAATTGTGAAAGAATAATTAAAACAAGTAGAAAAACATTGTATAGAAAGATAATTACCATAATCAGATGATATATCCTGCTTAAGAAATAAAATGAACCTGTACCTTTCTGTCAGGGAACCACGACACTCAGAGGAACAACAACACTCAGAGGAGCCACAACACTCAGAGGAACAACAACACTTACAGGAGCCACAACACTCAGAGGAACAACAACACTCAGAGGAACAACTACACTCAGAAGAACAACAACACTCAGAGGAACCACAACGCTCAGAGGAACAACAACACTCAGAGGAGCCACAACACTCACAGGAGCCATAACGCTCACAGGAGCCAAAACACTCAGAGAAACAACAACACTCAGAGGAGCCACAACACTCAGAGGAACAACAACACTCAGAGGAGCCACAACACTAGAGGAACCACAACACTCAGAGGAACAACAACACTCACAGGAACCACAACACTCAGAGGAACAACAACACTCAGAGGAAAAACAACACTCAGAGGAACAACAACACTCAGAGGAACAACAACAATCAGAGGAACAACAACACTCAGAGGAACCACAACACTAAGAGGAACCACAACACTCCTAGGAGCCACAACACTCCTAGGAGCCACAACACTCAGAGGAACAACAACACTCAGAGGAACAACAACACTCAGAGGAACAACAACACTCCTAGGAGCCACAACACTCAGAGGAACAACAACACTCAGAGGAACCACAACGCTCAGAGGAACAACAACGCTCAGAGGAGCCTCAACACTCAGAGGAGCCACAACACTCAGAGGAACAACAACACTCAGAGGAACAACAACACTCAGAGGAACCATAACACTCAGAGGAACAACAACACTCAGAGAAACAACAACACTCAGAGGAGCCACAACACTCCTAGGAGCCACAACACTCAGAGGAACAAAAACACTCAGAGGAGCCACAACACTCCTAGGAGCCACAACACTTACAGGAGCCACAACACTCAGAAGAACAAAAACACTCAGAGGAACCATAACACTCAGAGGAACAACAACACTCAGAGAAACAACAACACTCAGAGGAGCCACAACACTCAGAGGAACAACAACACTCAGAGGAGCCACAACACTTACAGGAGCCATAACACTTACAGGAGCCACAACACTTACAGGAGCCACAACAGTCAGAGGAACAAAAACACTCAGAGGAACAAAAACACTCAGAGGAACCACAATGCTCAGAGGAACAACAACGCTCAGAGGAGCCACAACGATTACAGGAGCCACAACACTCAGAGGAACAACAACACTCAGAGGAACCACAATGCTCAGAGGAACAACAACGCTCAGAGGAGCCACAACGCTCAGAGGAGCCACAACGCTCAGAGGAGCCACAACGCTCAGAGGAGCCACAACTTTCAGAGGAGCCACAACACTCAGAGGAACAACAATACTCAGAGGAACAACAACACTTAGAGGAACCACAACACTCAGAGGAACCACAACACTCAGAGGAACAACAACACTCAGAGGAACCACAACACTCAGAGGAACCATAACACTCAGAGGAACAACAACACTCAGAGGAACCATAACACTCAGAGGAACCACAATGCTCAGAGGAACCACAACGCTCAGAGGAACCACAACGCTCATAGGAACAACAACGCTCAAAGGAGCCACAACGCTCACAGGAGCCACAACGCTCACAGGAGTCACAACACTCAGAGGAACAACAACACTCAGAGGAACAACAACGCTCAGAGGAGCCACAACGCTCACAGGAGCCACAACGCTCACAGGAGCCACAACACTCAGAGAAACAACAACACTCAGAGGAGCCACAACACTCAGAGGAACAACAACACTCAGAGGAGCCACAACACTAGAGGAACCACAACACTCAGAGGAACAACAACACTCACAGGAACCACAACACTCAGAGGAACAACAACACTCAGAGGAAAAACAACACTCAGAGGAACAACAACACTCAGAGGAACAACAACAATCAGAGGAACAACAACACTCAGAGGAACCACAACACTAAGAGGAACCACAACACTCCTAGGAGCCACAACACTCCTAGGAGCCACAACACTCAGAGGAACAACAACACTCAGAGGAACAACAACACTCAGAGGAACAACAACACTCCTAGGAGCCACAACACTCAGAGGAACAACAACACTCAGAGGAACAACAACACTCAGAGGAACCACAACGCTCAGAGGAACAACAACGCTCAGAGGAGCCTCAACACTCAGAGGAGCCACAACACTCAGAGGAACAACAACACTCAGAGGAACAACAACACTCAGAGGAACCATAACACTCAGAGGAACAACAACACTCAGAGAAACAACAACACTCAGAGGAGCCACAACACTCCTAGGAGCCACAACACTCAGAGGAACAAAAACACTCAGAGGAGCCACAACACTCCTAGGAGCCACAACACTTACAGGAGCCACAACACTCAGAAGAACAAAAACACTCAGAGGAACCATAACACTCAGAGGAACAACAACACTCAGAGAAACAACAACACTCAGAGGAGCCACAACACTCAGAGGAACAACAACACTCAGAGGAGCCACAACACTTACAGGAGCCACAACACTTACAGGAGCCACAACACTTACAGGAGCCACAACAGTCAGAGGAACAAAAACACTCAGGGGAACAAAAACACTCAGAGGAACCACAATGCTCAGAGGAACAACAACGCTCAGAGGAGCCACAACGCTTACAGGAGCCACAACACTCAGAGGAACAACAACACTCAGAGGAACCACAATGCTCAGAGGAACAACAACGCTCAGAGGAGCCACAACGCTCAGAGGAGCCACAACGCTCAGAGGAGCCACAACGCTCAGAGGAGACACAACGTTCAGAGGAGCCACAACTTTCAGAGGAGCCACAACACTCAGAGGAACAACAATACTCAGAGGAACAACAACACTTAGAGGAACCACAACACTCAGAGGAACCACAACACTCAGAGGAACAATAACACTCAGAGGAACCACAACACTCAGAGGAACCATAACACTCAGAGGAACAACAACACTCAGAGGAACCATAACACTCAGAGGAACCACAACGCTCAGAGGAACCACAACGCTCAGAGGAACCACAACGCTCATAGGAACAACAACGCTCATAGGAGCCACAACGCTCACAGGAGCCACAACGCTCACAGGAGTCACAACACTCAGAGGAACAACAACGCTCAGAGGAACAACAACGCTCAGAGGAGCCACAACGCTCACAGGAGCCACAACGCTCACAGGAGCCACAACACTCAGAGGAGCCACAACATTCAGAGGAACAACAACATTCAGAGGAGCCACAACACTCAGAGGAACCACAACACTCAGAGGAACCACAACACTCAGAGGAACCACAACACTCAGAGGAACCACAACACTCAGAGGAACCACAACACTCAGAGGAACCACAACACTCAAAAGAACCACAACACTCAGAGGAACAACAACACTCAGAGGAACCACAACACTCAGAGGAACAACAACACTCAAAGGAACCACAACACTCAGAGGAACAACAACACTCAGAGGAACAACAACACTCAGAGGAGCCACAACACTCCTAGGAGCCACAACACTCAGAGGAACAACAACACTCAGAGGAAATAAAACACTCAGAGGAACAACAACACTTCGAGGAACCACAACACTCAGAGGAGCCACAACACTTACAGGAGCCACAACACTCAGAGGAACAACAACACTCAGAGGAACAACAACACTCAGAGGAACAACAACACTCAGAGGAACAACAACACTCAGAGGAGCCACAACACTCCTAGGAGCCACAACACTGACAGGAGCCACAACACTGACAGGAGCTACAACACTCAGAGGAACAACAACACTCAGAGGAACAACAACACTCAGAGGAACCTCAACGCTCAGAGGAACCACAACGCTCAGAGGAGCCACAACGCTCACAGGAGCCACAACGCTCAGAGGAACCACAACACTCAGAGGAACAACAACACTCAGAGGAGTCACAACACTCAGAGGAGCCACAACACTCACAGGAGCCACAACACTCACAGGAGCCACAACACTCAGAGGAACAACAACACTCAGAGGAGCCACAATACAAATACCAAAACACACATGAGTTCACATGTGTAACACCATCATGTAATGTTGAACTCACCCTGTCCACTACATCCATACAAATGTTGTTGCTGTTACTGCTGTCATCCTTGTCCCCACTGCTTGAAATGTGTGGTGACATGTGGTTGAAGTAGCTGTTCAACTTACTGTACATATCTTGACAAGCATTGCAAACATTGACATTGGTAGCTACATAGCCTTCATCTATCTGTAAACAGATGAGACATATAGATATAGAAGCGCAGAGTCGTGTCTTGCAGTTAGATATGTTGCACATTTTACATTATTATCGAAACACTAACTGAATGTGTTTATCCTATGAGTATGAGTCCTATTATATTAATTAGTGTATGTCTAGATTTTAAATTCATCTCATTCCTATGATGTGATCCATAGTCACTTCCTGACTGAAGTAGGCAAAACAAATATTTTTACTTATTTTTAACAGCTCAAATAAATCCACATCATTAACTATAACAATTGCAAAGTAAATTCACTGACTTGATGGCCTCCTATAGTCACTGAAATGACATGAAAGCCTGAGCAGTAGCTATAGTCAGAACACCCATACAACAGTTCCCACCTCTCCATGCAACTAATGTGTCTAAAGGAACGTCATGTGCTGATACAGTCTGAGATCAGCCACATTGATGGTTCTCCCAGGGTGTAGGACTGGTTGCTGCAAGCTTCCTAAGGGTCATCAGCTCCTGGTTTTTACTAAGGGTTGACTCCTGAAGCTTTTTCCATGTTTGGGTACAGCCACAAGCCAGCTTAGGTTTGGATTCAGCTTTCTTTCACCAAGGTGGGTAGCCAGCCAAGGCTAACAAGCCCTCCTGCCCAAGTCTTAATGGTTAAGGTGCCAGTTGCTCAACTTTGCCCCTTCTCCAGTCAGTATCTGAGCCACACGTGAAGGCCATGAGTAAGACTGGTTCGTTGTCAGAGGCTATTAGAGACACGTGCCGTGGGAAGAATTTTATCTTCTCTTATATAATACAGACATTACTTCAAAAAGAAGATGATTACCTCCTACGCGTCATGCATTCAGTCATGCATATTAACCAATCACTGGTTTTCCTGGCTAGCTCAGGCAACCCATTCCATGCTCTAATAGCACTAGGGAAGAAGGAGTATTTGTACAAATTTGTCCTAGCATATGAGATGAGGAATGTGCCTTTATCTTTGTGTCTTTCTGTGTATTTTATTAAATTTTGTTTTTGTATTTGAAGATTATGGTTCAGTGTTTTATGTATAATTGCTACTTTACTTTTGAGTCTTCTGTCCTGAAGGCTTTCAAAATTTAGTGATTTTACTAAAAGTGTTACTCTAGTCAAATGTGAATATTCGTTTGTTATGAATCTCACTGCTCTATTTGTGTCTGTTCCAGTTTCTTAATGTTTTCTTGAGGGCTCCCAAACAGAACATACATATTCTATTATTGGCCTAACCAAGGTTAATTAACATTTTAGTTTTATGTTCTTATTTTATATGTAGTAGAGCTCTTATTTCCATTACCACTTCTGACAAGAACAATGTAAGGGTCCCTCCATAAAATGCTCATTTTTGTTGTTAAGAAAGATTCCAAATCTGACTACTATTAGGATGAGGTGGAAGCAACACTGGAAGAAGTGCTTAGATCTAAAAGATTATGCATGTATGAAAACAAAACCTTTCATTTTCAGGTCCAAAAATGTTCAGACCATCCTCATAGGCATAGAGATTTATGTAGTTAATGCAGGTGTTTACCATGCCACCAATACACTAACTGCAGTGCAAATTTAAGATCCTACTATATTAATTAATGTATACCTATATTTTAAATTCTAAAGAAACATCTTCAGAAGTTCACTAACTCTATGAAATCCATTTCATCAACTGTAACAACTGCAATTCAACAACAAAACAAGCTATAATCTAATGGACTAACTATAACATTTGTAAATCTAATTGACGATATTGTAAATGTACTTCATCCACTTTTACAAATGTAAATCAATGTACAAATACCACAGAAAATATTCCGTCTTTAAAAGGTCCTCTTACCTTGTCCGTCTGGTTCATGCACAGTGTAAGGTTGTGATAGAGTATCAAAAAGTGTGTCACGTCTGGGTAAACTGAGTAGGTCACACATCCTGTTGTCGCATTCAGTGTGATGTTCTCAGCATAACCTTAAAGACATAAGTAACATCATGAAATTTAGTTTAAAATCAAGTAGAGATCAATATCGATCTGTTTTAATTAGCTAACTTCATATGGGATGTGGGGAGTAAGATATCTTGACAAAACAAGACCAAGGCTTAATCAAGAGCAAATCATAGTTTCATTTTGTCAGTGAGGATCAACATAAATACTTGCAATTAACAGAACTAATGAGAGAAGTGAAAGAAGGTCATCCTGAAATTGTGATTCCACAGCAGCCCTCACCACGTTTTTAAGTCAAGACCATGAGTTAAGCAGAGGAACAGTGGCTGAGTGATTAAGCGCTTGGCTACTGAACATGGGGTCTTGGGTTCTTATTTCGGTTAAGACTGGAATTATGAATTTCTGGATTTTTTTAAAGACGCCCCTGAGTCCACCAAACTCTAAAGGGTACCTGGCTTTAAAAGGGAAAGTAAAGATGCTTGGTTTCTGTGATACCCTGCTTGTCAACCATTGGCCAAAGAAACAGATGACCTTAACATCATCTGCCCTATAGATCGCAAGGTCTGAAAAGGGAACTTTACAACCAGTTCAGCAGCCAAATATAAACCAATAAACAAACATGTTCCATGGGGTTTAAAAGTGCCTAGGTATTATTGTTTGCAAAAAAAAAAAAAAATATCTATTTTACTTGTTTGGTTCAATTAGTGCTATTTAGATGCCATATTTAGATGCTAGACAGAAAATACTATGAACTAAAGTATGACAACTTCTTTGAAGGAATGTCTCTAATTTATTTTAAAAAAAAGCTACATAGCCAAAAGTAAATCTCTGCTTTTAAAATTCCCACGCTGAGAAATGGACATACAGTGTGTGTGTGTGTGTGTGTGAGTGCAAGTAGAGCTGTGTGAATAAAAAACTGAGTTTATGTTGTTGTAAAGAAGGATTTGAATCTGTCATTCAAGTATGCAAGTAAAGTTAATACCTTTCCATATAAGGAGAGTTCTGGATTAGCTTTAACAGAGCTACATCACAATCCAGATCCAACAACATATCAGAGTGAATACTATACAGTACAATTATTATGAATCAAAAACTTAAATATTCTGCTAAGAACAGCTGCTGACAAAAAGGAGTGGAGGGACTTGGTTACTTGAGCTATCACAGCAACCTTACAATGAAAGTCAAGGGACAGATTCATACCATTCAGCATGATAGCCAAATATCACAGCAACCTTACAATGAAAGTCAAGGGACAGATTCATACCTTTCAGCATGATAGCCAAATATCACAGCAACCTTACAATGAAAGTCAAGGGACAGATTCATACCATTCAGCATGATAGCCAAATATCACAGCAACCTTACAATGAAAGTCAAGGGACAGATTCATACCTTTCAGCATGATAGCCAAATATCACAGCAACCTTACAATGAAAGTCAAGGGACAGATTCATACCATTCAGCATGATAGACAAATATCACAGCAACCTTACAATGAAAGTCAAGGGACAGATTCATACTATTCAGCATGATAGCCAAATGTTTAAATTAAATTTTGTTTACCATCACAAGCTGAATTCATCCAAATCGTATCCATGTTAGATTGAATAGTTGGAATAATTTGAATACTGTCCGATTCGAAATATTGCATACGGCAGTCTTCCAAAGTCTGAAAAGATAATGCCAAAGTTGTTTTAATATTTTACATATAACAAAAAAAAAAAAAAAAATTTCATCTACTATATTGAAAATTGGGAAAGAGATTATGACGATTAGCAAAACTTTTTTGATTATTATTATAATAGCTTTTATATAGCGCTACTTTCATGCTTATAGCATGCTCAGAGCCCTTTTATTCCAATCTCATTTGTGGACCAGTGGGGGGGGGGGGGGGTTTGGAGGAGGCATCTAGGGGTTGGTTTTCTGTGCTGCCTTTAGGCACTCAGTAAACACAACTCTGCCCAAGTCGGGAGTCGAACCCCAAGCCCCCTTCTAGGTAGCCAAGCCAAGCCAAGTTCAAGCGCACTTGCCCTCTCGAACACGCTTCCCACTTATGGCAAAGTTTCAGTATTTTGGGTTTTGCTACAAGGATTGGATTTGCCTCTTAGCATAAATAAAAAGCATTATTGGATTTCATGGATTCTTACATCTGGCAGCTTGACTAGCCACTCTGCTGAACTTGTGCACAGCACACTTCTACTAATGGGGACAAGTGTTGATCTAACCAACAACATTTCCTTACGTTGAGTAAGTTGGGAATTCTCACAAGAAATGTCTGTCATGACTAATATTCTACAAAAGAAGGAAAACTAGCTGTGTATTTATATTTGTGTACATTGATGCGAAGAAGATAAACAAAGAGCAGGGGGGAGGAGGACTGATAAAAGATCTCCTTAGGTCCAAGGAAACAAAGTGTTGAGAGATGTTTGCTCTCCGCTCAAAATTATTTCATTGAAGTATATCTTAATGTTAATTTTATGTTTTAAATAACAAAATAGTCTAATTATTAAATTATGTTTTTGAATATAATTAAAGTTAGAGTAGACATAAATTTTTTTTCTATAATTAATATGTGATATAATGTATAAGAATCAATGTCATATATATATATATATATATATATATATATATATAGTTCATTCATCGTCATTCAATAATGATCACTTTTGTCATATGAGGGGGGGGGGGGGGGTTGACTAAGTGACTTGCGCTGAAAACATTGATTAAAGTGAGGAGGATTTATGCAACACATCGACCTCACTCTCTCGCCCTAAAGCCCATCAATGTAATATTCTTTTTACAACCCCAGTCTTGTTGATCTCGTCCTGACAGGTCTGGGAAACAACAAATTCTCGTCATGTATGCATTATGCAAAACAGCAGGGTTTCTGTCTAGGGCTTTTGTAAGAGAGGATTTGAGCCTCTCAAGCCTTCACTGAAATGGAGTTGGATGCTGACAGAGTTGGAGAGATTGAAACTGAACATAAGATAATAGCTTACCAGCAAATCATTATAAATACTTGATGCAACTTCATAATGTTCAATGCACTTTTCACAGAGTCTAAACGGCTGAGCATTTCTCAGCTCACAATGAGTGAAATTGTTGACTGCTTTGATATACTCTAGATAAAATGATTCGCATATGTCAGTGGCTTCTAACAAGTTGAAATTTGTGCTGCCATTCATGCTTCTCCATACTCTTTCAGTAGGCCCAATATTGCCGTCTGCTACTGTGTAAATACTTAGAATCGAACACAAACACACAAATACAGTTTTAAGTATTGGGGACATAGAGTGCCACATATCTAGACCTGGGAAAAAAAAAAAGGGAAAAATGGAATGTTAACAAGAAAGTTGTTCAATAATCTTATCTTCTTATCTTATATAATACAGACGTTACTTCAAAAAAGAAGATGATTACGCCCTACGCGTCATGCAT
The DNA here is from genome assembly GCA_036873155.1 of Biomphalaria sudanica. NCBI lineage: Eukaryota > Metazoa > Mollusca > Gastropoda > Planorbidae > Biomphalaria > Biomphalaria sudanica. The sequence continues at coordinate 1,311,844 of JAZGLO010003416.1, read as the reverse complement.
TTAGTCATGCATATTAGCCAATGACTTAAATTCTGCCAAGTCACTGGTTTTCCTGGCTAGCTCAGGCAACCCATTTCATGCTCTAATAGCACTAGGGAAGAAGGAGTATTTGTACAAATTTGTCCTAGCATATGGGACGAGAAATGTGCCTTTATCTTTGTGTCTTTCAGAGTATTTTATTAAATTTTGTTTTTGTATTTGAAGACCATGGCTCAGTGTTTTATGTATAATTGCTACTTTACTTTTGAGTCTTCTGTCCTAAAAGCTTTCTAAATTTAGTGATTTTACTCAAGGTGTTACTCCAGTCAAATGTGAATATTCATTTGTTATGAATCTCACTGCTCTATTTTGTGTCTGTTCCAGTTTCTTAATGTTTTCTTGAGTTGAGGGGTCCCAAACGGAGGATGCATATTCTATTCTATTTCTTTTAATAAATCCTAAGCTTTGCTTGATTTTTTTATAGTTTCATCAATATGTGGATTCCATGACAGTTTTTCATTTATTATAACACCTAGGTATTTTGCGTTTTTAGTCTGTGTTACTGGTTTGCCATGAATAAGATAAGTGGAATTAATTTGTTTTAGTTTTTTTGTTACTCTTAACAACTGACATTTTTCTGGGTGAAAAGACATGCTCCAATTTGATTCCCATTTCTGTAATTCATCTAATTCTCTTTGTAAAATATCTGTGTCTTGTGTTGTTTTTATTGTTCTATATATTATGCAATCGTCTGCAAATAATCTGACTTTTGTTCCTGAAGTAATGCAATTTGGTAAATCATTTATGTAAATTAAAAATAGTAGTGGACCCAAGACTATTCCTTGAGGTACACCTGAGTTTACTGTTATCGGTGTTGATTTAGAGCCATTTAATATAACAGTTTGTTCTCTCCCTACCAGAAAATCTTTAATCCACTGATGCAGTGGTCCATTAATGCCGAAATATTTTAATTTTTTAAGCAAACTATGGTGGTGAACTTTGGCAAAAGCCTTTAAAAAATCTAGTACGATAGCATCTATTTGTTCACTATTATCTAAACCTTTAGAAAAATCATCAATTAGTCCTATTAGTTGTGTTTCACATGATCTATATTTCCTAAAGCCATGTTGGTATGGTGTGAGGACATTATGTTTGTCTAAGTGGTTTATGATGTTGCTACATATTATGTGTTCTAGGATTTTACATGTAATGCTGGTAAGTGATACTGGTCTGTAGTTTCCTGGGTCAGATTTTTCTCCTTTTTTAAATAGGAGATGATCTATATGATCTTTCAATAAAAATTACAGCTGTCTGTATGCTAGAGTATAGAATTACTGTCTGTATGCTAAAGTATTGCCCCCTTGAGGGGCGTTTTCAAGATTTTGGGGGATGCTGAGAGCCAATGGGGCAGTACGGGGGCGCTGGGCATAAGTGGGAAAGAAGCAACTAAAGTTGTACTGAAACAAAACAAATAAAAAATTGTTCAAAATTAAAGCTGACAAACTAAATATAGACAAATTATAGTTCGCTTGCTTCTAATTTAAGAACAGAAACAACGTTGGAAATTGAGTTCGGGAATCCCATAATTTCCTATTTTTAAATTCTTACTCTTTTGCTGTAAGAGGAGGATACCTGTTGTCCTTAGATCTTGCTCTTAAAGGTTAATGATTTGATAAAAAAACTAGGTAATACGCCTTTTAGATTATAGTTTATTTTATCTACATATGTTAATACAGATACGTAAATGTTAATTGAAAAAAACGTTAAAGCTAACATTCATATAGAATAATTTAACCATTTTTTAAACAAAAAGATTATGGTTCAGTGTTTTATGTATAATTGCTACTTTACTTTTAAGTCTACTATCCTGAAGGCTTTCTAAATTTTGTGATTTTACTAAAGGTGTACTGTTACTCTAGTCAAATGTGAATATTCGTTTGTTACGAATCTCACGAGTCACTGCTCTATTTTGTGTCTGTTCCAGTTTCTTAATACTTAGTGATTTTAAAGACCAACTGAAGAGGTTTTTTTTCGAAATTGAGATAGCGGTTGATTTAGATAGTAGATAGCATCAAAGTTGGTTCCTAAAATTTTGAGATTTTAGAAAAGCGTATTTATATTAGAAAAAGTCATTTGAAAGTGTAAAAAATAACGAGATTTGAAAATCAGCTTCAATGGCCGAAAGCGGAAGAGACGTCTTGTAATGGACTGAGAAAATGTAAATAAAAATAGACATGGCTGGATACTGACAATATTGATAGCGATTCAGATGATATACTTATATCTAACTCTAGCTGTCAAACAATTTTAAATGATACTTATCATGGGATGCACCAAAATGCCCTGAAGATAACTCTTCTACTTTTTCAAAATATATTATAGAGCAGACTATTTAATTAATATAATTATAGATAGATTAATAGAGATAGGACTATTACACTACTCAGTCTCAAGTCACTACTACGTACTAGGACTAGTCACTAGAGTAGACTGACTAGAGTCACTAGATCTATCATCTAGGACTAGGTATACTACAGTATATTATACAGTATATAAGTTTATTATAATTTTTATTATAACAAAACTAAATGGCTAGATGATACTAGATCTAGGTCTTTCTTCCTCTAATTCTAGCTAGGCCTTCTAAGTTCTAACACTTTTACTAGTCACTCACTAGATCTAGCTTATAATATATAATCTGTGGCATTTTACGTCTCGAGAGACGATCTTTTCCCTTTGCAACTTCTTGTGTGACTAAAGAGGCCAATCCTTGATACACAGCTGCGATCGCAGGTTGGGCATATATAATCACCAGGCGCCGTTGCATTATATATTATATAATACTTTACTTCCCTTAGCCTTAGACCTTACAGGGACACACACACAAGGCAGTGCGGCTATTGACCTATAGCTAGGGGTTTGGTTTGTGGGCAACAGGGCGTGTCCGCACGCCGACGGGCCATGCCTGCCTCACATCTTGGGGCCAAACCTCCTCCGAGACCCTTGCAGTTTAGCCTGAGGCTTCGCAGCCTCAGTTTCCATCTGCCACCACGAGGAGGTACTGCATAGGACTTGCTGTGGAGAGGCTATGTACTGGCAAGAGAGACTTACAAAACTGCTCCCCTTTCACAGATGCTAGCCAGCGGTGGCAACAAGTCAAGCTACCACACTAGACGCTTCACACAGCCATTTGACAGAAAATCCGGTCCTGGAGCCCCGTAGGCGGGGGGACAGTAGTAAGACTACTGCTCTCTGGCAAACTCCTGCAGCCACCTGTCCCCAAATTGTGATGGCTCGCCATCCCTTTGGACCCGGTCAGTATGGAAGAGAGGCGTGTGCTGACGTGTGGGCAGCCCAGCACTCGCAAATTTACCGCCCAGGCTTTCCCCCAGCAATGGAGAGGTCACTCCATCTCTGACAGTAATGTCTTTGGAAAAACACGGAGAGTGGTAGTTACCGGTGATAAGTTCCTAGCTGATTGGCGTAAGCTGGAACGCCAGGGACCACTCTTGACGGTAGGAGGGGCTTTTTAGCCTCACTGGATAGCTACTGCCTGCCTTAAGCCGAGCAGCCCTCGGACAGTAAAGTGCTATCCCGCCACAGCTTGCCGCACCACTGGGTGCTTGGTGCTAAGACAAAATCAAAAAGCAAGCTGCTCACCCGCACCTGCAAATACAATCAAAAGAAAACCCTCAACATTAATGCGTTTAGCAAGCTGGAACATACGGACAATGTGTCCTGGCTTCAATACTGACCCTGGAATAGTCACAGACATGCGTCAAACAGCTATCATCGACAGAGAACTCAGCAGACTAAACATTGATGTGGCCTGCCTGCAAGAAACCAGACTGGCAGACAGCGGATCTCTTACAGAAAGCAACTATACATTCTACTGGCAAGGAAAACCAGAACAAAGCCCTAGAATACATGGCGTCGGCTTCGCAATAAGAAACAGTCTCGTCCCTTGCATCGCGATGTTTCCCATTGGCAATGAAAGAGTATCACACATGAAATTTGCATCACCGCAAGGCAAAGTTAATATAATCTGTGCTTACTCACCAACCCTTGCTGCACCGGAAGAGGACAAAGACAGATTCTATCAAGCTCTAGAGGACGTAATTAAAAGTATTCCAAAATCCGAGCACCTCTATATAAATGGAGACTTTAATGCCCGTGTTGGTGGTGGAAATGATGCATGGCCACAATGCTTGGGACCTCATGGTGTTGGCAAAATCAATGACAATGGCCAAAGGCTACTCGAGTTCTGTAGCTCTCATGAACTGTGTGTAACAAATACATTCTTCTCTGGCAAGGAACGCCATAAAGTCTCTTGGCAGCACCCACGCTCAAAAAGGTGGCACCAGCTTGACCTCTGCATCACCCGAAGGATGGATCTGAAAAGTGTCATCCACACCCGTTCATACCATAGTGCGGACTGCAACTCAGACCATTCACTAGTGCTAAGCAAAATCAAACTACTTCTCAAGAAGGCTTATACTTCCACTCAACCCAGAACTAGGCGAATTAACGTCAACCATGTAGGTGACCCAGAGAAGTGTGCACTCTTTGGCGAGCTCCTGAACAGTTCAATCCCCTCGTTAAGTAATGAAGAAGACATCTCTATCAGATGGGAGAAATTAAGAGAAGTAATCTACAGTTCGGCAATCACCGCCTTTGGGCCTCAAAAACACAAAAATGTAGACTGGTTTGAGGCGAATCTAGCACAAATGGAACCTTGCATCGAGAAAAAGCGATCTGCACAACTCGCTCTCAAGACAAAGCCAAGTACAAGATCTTTGGAGGCCTTCAAAAGTGCTAATAAAGAGGCGAAACAAATGGCTAGAAAATGTGCTAACAACTTTTGGAGGGATACCTGCAACAGAATCCAAGACAGTCTCCACTCAGGAAATAGCAAAGCTCTATTTGATGGCATTAAAGCGGCCCTGGGTCCAACAGTGTCTAAGCCTGCCCCCCTTCTATCCAAATCAGGAGAAAAAATTACAGATCAAACCAAGCAGCTAGAACGTTGGACAGAACACTACCTCGAAGTCTATGCCACACGGAACACAGTAGACGATGTCGCACTGGCTTCTCTACCAGATCTTCCAGTACTAGAATGCCTAGATGATCTTCCGAGCCTCAGTGACCTTAAAAAAGCAATTAACTGCATAAAAAATAGAAAATCTCCTGGGAGTGATGGTATCCCAGTGGAAGTAGTGAAAGTCAACGAATCACTCCTGCTCCCTGAACTCTATATTCTCCTCTGCCGCTGTTGGGAAACAGGTCATGTCCCACAGGACATGCGTGACGCAACTATAGTCACAATATACAAGAACAAAGGGGATCGGAGTGACTGCAACAATTACAGGGGTATCTCTCTCCTCAGTATAGTGGGCAAGATCTTTGCTAGAGTGGCACTATCCAGGCTGCAAGTGATAGCTTCTAGAGTCTACCCAGAGTCTCAGTGTGGATTCAGGAGTGGTAGATCCACTGTAGACATGATATCTTCTCTACGACTACTGCAGGAGAAATTCAGAGAGAGAGACAGACCCCTTTACATCGTTTTTGTTGATCTGACTAAAGCTTTTGACATGGTCAGCAGAAGTGGCCTTTTCAAACTCCTGAGGAAAATAGGTTGCCCTCCCAAACTACTGCAGTTCATTGAGTGTTTTCACGAGGAAACTAAATGCACTGTCAAATTCAATGGAGCCCAATCAGCACCTTTTGAGGTTTGCAGTGGTGTCAAGCAGGGATGTGTGCTCGCACCTACTCTGTTTGGCATATTCTTCTCCTGTCTACTGCATTATGCGTACAACGACATAAACGAAGGTGTGTTTCTCCATACAAGATCCTCTGGAAAACTATTTAATGTTTCAAGGCTGCGGGCAAAAACCAAGGTTAGGAAGCTACTCGTCAGGGAACTCCTGTATGCTGATGATGCAGCTATTGTGGCTGATTCTGATATTCAGCTACAGTGCCTGGTTGACAAATTATCTGCTGCTTGCCAGAAGTTCGGCTTAAACATCAGTCAAAGCAAGACTAAGATACTTGTCCAAAACACAAACACTGCACCTCAAGTAAGCATTAATGGCCAACTACTAGAAATTGTTGATCACTTTTGTTACCTTGGCTCCATCATATCCAACAACACTCTACTGGATAAAGACATAAACAACAGGATAGCCAAGGCAATGGCCACCATGTCACGGCTGCAGAAAAGACTCTGGGACAACATATTGCTGACTAACAGTACTAAAGCCCTAGTCTACCGGACCTGTGTGTTGAGCACCTTGCTGTACGGAAGTGAAACATGGTCAACCTACTCATGGCAGGGAAAAAAGCTGAATGTTTTCCACCTCCGATGCCTAAGGCGGATCTTTAAAATAAGGTGGCAAGATAAGATAACCAATGAGGAAGTGCTACAAAGAGCAGGGTGCCAGGACATCCGCTCTGTTATCAGCAGCAGACGCCTTGGCTGGCTTGGCCACGTTCGTAGAATGCCAGAAGGTCGACTTCCACAGGACATCCTGTATGGCGATCTGATAGAAGGCAGGAGAGCCGCTGGTCGCCCACTTTTACGTTATACGGATGTATGCAAACGCGACATGAAGCTCTTCAAAATCGACACTGGCAACTGGGAAGAGGTGGCACTGGACAGATCCTCATGGAGAGAAGGCATAAAGGAAGGGTCAAAGATTGCAGATGCCATACACAACAGAAGCAGAAAGAAGGGTGAAAATGCAACGGCGCCTGGTGATTATATATGCCCAACCTGCGATCGCAGCTGTGTATCAAGGATTGGCCTCTTTAGTCACACAAGAAGTTGCAAAGGGAAAAGATCGTCTCTCGAGACGTAAAATGCCACAGAATACTTTACTTGTAATACACAATGTAATAATACTAATAGTTTATAAATTAGTAGATTTAAGACATTTAAGTAGATCTAGAGTAATCTAGACTAGCCTCTATGTTAAGTCTAAGCCCAGTCGCCAACATTTTAATTTTTTAATGCTTGAATTTGTATATCTCTGTAATAGTAAGACCTAGTGAGTAGTGTCCTAGCATAATTCATAGATATAAATATAATATTATATTAGTCAAGGACTAAACCTAAAGCCTAAGCTAAAACTATATAGAATATATTTATAATAGATCTAATATAGTAATTATATAGCCCTTTACTAGCCCTTACTATACTTATTAATAAAGCTAGACTTTAGATCTAAAAAAATAATAAGTCATCATTTATATTGGTAATATTAAATACAGAATACAGATCTATACTAAACACATGTGACATGTCTTAAACTTAAACAGGGCCGATCCTAACGATTGCGGGGCCCTATGTGAAACTAATTGCACAGGGCCTAGTCTGGGTGGGAATAAGGATAATAAGTGGAAATTAGGATTTTTTATTTTAAAAAAATTTGACTTTGAATTTTATTCAATCTTTACTAAGTACAAGATTACGATCAAATTAACTTTACTTTTTACTTTACGAACTTTGCAACCTATGGCATATTAATATGCCAGTCACTATTAAAGTAAATAAAGTATGGAAACTTCTGATTAAAGTGAAAATTTGCCTGATTATTACATTTTATTTTTTCGTCTATCATGCGAAGGATTAGCGTTTTCCGGAATGAATGACACCCACAAATGACAATTTTATCTATTTTCAGGAGATTTTTATGAGCTTTCATGAGATTTCCAGGTTTTATATATATTTATATCATATTGCACCTAGAATTAGCGCGGGGCCTATGAAAGTGCAGGGCCCACTGCGACCACATAGGTTGCAGTGGCTTAAGACCGGCCCTGGTCTTAAATATATTAGATTGCCTAGACCTAGAGTAGAGTAATTTATTATTATTAAGAACAATAAGAGTTAGATGTTAATGTTAGATCAGATAATCAGTATAACATATAATATAAATATATAACCACTAGTTCTATATATATGTATACATAATTAAATATAAATGTTAATAAATAAATTTTTAAAAATCTATTTTACAGAAAACATATATGACATGTGGCATACAGACAAGTTTACTAGATGGATCTTTCATCATTTTGGAAAAATACAAGAAGAGTTAATATTCCCTGTTTCTATTGTGAAACAAATCACAGAAGCATTCTACAATTTTATTTTATATAATAAATACCAATAAATGTAAATACAAAATCACATTTTAATAGAGTTCTTCATTATACACACAACATTATTTTAGTTATGTTCCTTTTCACTTGCTAGGTTTAGACAAAGTTTCGAATCAGGATTTAATATTATTATGTCATAGCCTAAAACTACAGCAGAATGTTAGTTAATGGCAGTGGTTAATGTTTGAACCTGAGACCACAGAGAAGACAGTTTGGAGCGCAAACCACACAACTTTCTGCGTTTTGAAACTTATTCAAATTTTGATCATTTATGTTACCGGTATTGCAGATTTGAATGTCCATTGCAATGATGAATTGATCTGTAAAGGGGTTACATTTTTCAAAAATAAGAGTTGGATCTCATTCTTTGAATGATGCTATTTATTAGAAATTGCAAGGTGGAATACATATTAGAGGCCAAAAGAAAATCCACTGCCGAGGGAAGACGTAGATGTCGTAAGGAACATTTAAATTGACCACCAGCTGAAAATGGTTATGTCTTCGCTGGACGTGGCAAAATATCTAGTTAGCAGCTAGGGCTGCCTAGCCATGGAAAATACTGCATTCCTCATTAATCTTTCGACTCGACTGCCAGCCTTATTTATTAAACACTTTAAATTATGAATAGCTCTACATTTTTAATAAAAATATTTTTAAAAATATATATTCAGTGATTAACTGGCAATAAATGGGTTACTAAAATTTAATAAAATGAGTTGCATAACTACATCTACAGTAGCCTATATGCATTACTTAATATTATATTGATACTACAATTTATTTTCCACTTCCCTGACTTCCCAGAGAAAAGAAAAAACAACAATTCCTTTTCCAGTAGGATAATCTCTTTCATTTATAGTCTAAACACAATTTAAAACTTTTTTACAGTTACAGATTAACTTGCTATCTTAACTAATGATTCTATTCCAATCAACAAATGAGTCAAGCGTGGGATAAATTAAAATTCTTCAATTTTAACATATAGATTTATAGAACTATTAAACTTAAGTATATAGGCCCGAATATATTTAAGTAAGAGTGTAACAAAATCCATATTTTGTATATTAATAATATTATAGAATTGGTAGATCTAGGTCTAATTTTGCCTTATAGATTAGTTTTTAGAAATTTAGATCTAGTTAGATCTAAATCAGACTACTTTTAAGTCTAGGTTATTTGCTAGCGTTGTACGGGGTTGTGACTCTAGATTCAAACTAAATATAATCATGTACTACAATAACTACATTGAATGAGCTCAACATTGTAATCAATGTTGTCATTGTTGTTGTTTAACCCTCCATATTGGGCCTATTTAGGGACGACTTTAGGTTAATAATCACTATTAAGTGTATAGATAGAGTATATAATTTTAAACTTTGTTTTTCTAGATCTAGGCCCAGCACCTCGATCGGATCAGTCTAGATAGATAGGTCTAATCTCTAAATATCCAATACTACTATTACTAGATTGTAACTAGATCTAGACTTCATCTAATTGAATTTAGATCTAAATGTAGGTCTACTTCATACATCATTAATGATCTGAGAAAAGAAGATCTAGCTCTTGATCAAAAGCAGTAGATGCAGAACTAGAATAAGCCTGAAGCAGAAACATAAGCCATAAATTGCGTAACTTGACTAAAACAAAACATGTGAACTGAGGCGCGCAGTACTGCATGGGCTGAAACGCTGTTCGCTTGACTAGATCAAGAATAAGCCGACAAACAGTAGATCTAACATGCAAAGCCATAAATTGCGTGATTTGACCTAATTTCCCCAACTCTAAAATCCACTCTTTATAAATTGGTGTGTTTTAGTCGCCTTTGTTTTTCAGAAACTGGCATTCCTGTAAAAAGGAATAGGGAAATACGCTAAGCCATAAACTGACAAATTTGACCTAATTTCCCCTAAACTACGTCATCGACCTTGGTTGTCTGGGAAATACTGATCTCGAATGGCTTCGAGATTGTGAAATTTAATAGTCCCTAAAACGCACATTAAATTGCTTATATCTAAATAATTACAAAGAATATATCATTTATATGTCTAATATTTCGTATGTATGTTTTTTTAAGCATTATGAAACTAAAAAAAAGTATTACACCGGTTTCCACGTCTGACCCCAAACCGGCAAAACCTCTTCAGTTGGTCTTTAAGTTAATGTTTTCTTAAGTTGAACTTGAGGGGTCCCAAACAGAGGATGCATATTTTATTATTTTCCTATGTTTTATGTTCTTATCTGATTTATAGAAATTTCTTCTAATAAACCCTAATGCTTTGTTGTTGTTTTTTTATAGTTTCATTAATATTATTATTAATATTATTAGATCTATTAAATAAGTGATTAAGTCATTCCTAAGTCTAAGACTTAAGAGATAAGTGGATTCCATGACCATAGGCTTAGCATGACAGTTTTTTATTTAAATTATAGCACCTAGACCTTTGCCTTGGTACTAGAGTTATAGTAGAGACTTACGTGTGTTGTTTTTTATTATTATTATTAAATTTAGATCTATATAGATAAAATCTGGTCGAGATTTTTCCAAATTAAACTTAAACGCGTTGCTGTTTCTCAGCTGATCATGACAAACTTATCTTGAAAAAATCCTGAAAACGGAAGTAGATATAAAAGTAAAGAAATCCGCTGCCGTGGAAAAGTAAACAAGACTTTATCACTCATCTATATATATTCCATAGACATACTCTGGTATTGGGCTCGATCAGTGGTCGCCAAATACGTCATCCAAAAAGAATCAAATTTCGCCAGATTTGAGGTTGATTCAAAGAACCATTGATTGTTGTTGTTTTTTTAACTTTTCTTTAGTAGAGACATTTTTTATGGAAATAATAAAGATTGAAAATAGAATCTCGAGCTTTTCTATGCTAAATATAAGTTAGTAAAGATGGCCAGACGTCCCGATTTAGGCGTGACAGTCCCGCTTTGGACAGTCTATCACGTCTTTTCAAAAAATCGATCAATTTCACGCTTTTGTTTTTAAAACTTTCTTAATATTGTAAGTTACTTCTCCAATCAGGGCCGGTCTTAGAGCACTGTAACCTATGCGGCCGCAGTGGGCCCCGCACTTTCATCGGCCCCGTGCTAATTCTAGGTGTATATTATTAAATTAAACCATTACAGCTTATATTACAGGGTTCCCACAGCCTCCTGATTTTCCACGGGCTCATGGAAATCTCCTGAAATCATAAAATATTTGGGGTAACATTCAATTACTTGAGGTCAACAATTCACGAAGATACATTGAACAATTTGGCATTACTGGCAATACTGGCTATTGCTTTTGAGCGTGATCTATTTAGGAAACAGAATTTAATTTTGATGATATTGTTATAACTCCTCCATGCGCACCGACATCTAAGCTAGAAGGTGCGCACTGTGATAAACTAGACTGAAAAGGATGTCAACATTCGGAAGAGAGGAGAACGATTTCCGCCCAAGTTGAGAGCCGAAGTGAAAAGACTGTGCCTAAGAAAGATGATGTTTTATGAACTCGTGATGTCGTGTAAATAAAGATATATGTGCCTTGTTGAGTTGCCTCACTTAAGTTATTACAATATGACTTCGCTACACCCAAGGCTCGTAAAATGTAATTGATCGTGATATTGTACTTAGTCAAGAATGAATAAAATGCAAATTTATTTTCAAATATAAAATCTTAATTTTCACTTATAATAATAATAATATTAATAATAATAATAATAATCATCATTTTATTGTCCGTAAGGAAATTTGTCTTACAATGTGTGCATTACACCAAACAAAACATTAAAACTATTTTTTAAGTACATTTACACAAGACTTACCCATAATTTACATGTGAAAAGTTTATATCAGATTATTTCTATTTAACGATTTGATTGCCAGGGGAGCAAAAGAGAGTTTGTCTTTCCTATCGATGTCTTGTATCTCTTTTGTGGTGGTAAAATCACAAAATCCTGACCCAACGCTCAAACAGCTGCCCAAATGGAGTTGTTTTTTTGCCAATGACTTAAATTTACCAAGAACATTTAGGATTCTATAAAGTTTATTTTTATTTTTAATGCTCAGATTGCCAAACCAGGCAATGATATTGAAACTTAAAATATTGCAGATATGAGCGTTATAAAACATATTCAAGGCCTTTTCGCTAACAACGAGGACATTTTTCTAAGTAATCGTAATCTTTGCTGCCCTTATTTGCTGATATAATCAGAAGTTGCAGAAAAAATTATTTTATTGTCTAGGATAGTACCAAGGTATTTAAAAGTCTGCACTTTTTCAATAGTCTCTCCAGCTACAGAAACATTATCATTTTCCTTCTTTTCCCTACGAAAATAGATACTCATTTCTTTGTGTTGTTTTTTTACATTTAATAGGCCTAATCAATAAATATTATCCTTATCCCTACCCAGACTGGGCCCCGCGCAATCCGTTTTACATAGGGCCCCGCAATTGTTAGGGCCGGCCCTGGGCCACGCACTCTTATAGGCCACGCGTTAACTCTATTTGTAAATTATTAAATTAAACCATTTTTGTTTTACTTATAACAGGGTTCCCGCGGCCTCATGATTTTCCAGGAGCTCCTGCAAATCTCCTGGAATTGCAAAGTATACGAAAAAGTCATGAAAATGTCATGAAATTATTAAAATATCATGAAAACGCATAAAAATGTCCTGAAAATACACAAATGTTATTTCGGGGTGTCATTCAACGTGGAAAACGCCAATCCTACTCGCGATTTTAAAAAAAGGCATTGACAGCATTCATTTGATAAAACTTTAATAATAGGGCGAATTTTAACCAAATCAGGAAGTTCCAATACTTAAGTTAATTGACTGTAATAGTCAATGGCATATAAATATAGATCTAAATCTATCTCGCTCTTAAAAAAAAAATCAAAAGCGATATTTTGCTAGTCGATAGTAAATCTGAAAGGCAAATCTGAACGTTTATGGGCTTTTTGTTGGACAACTATATAGTTACTATCTACTGTAGATGGCTCGTCAAGTTGATTTGACGGTGAGTTTTCCCTTATTAAACAAACGTATGAATAAAATGCAAAAACAAATTTATTTTCTAACAAAAAATTTTAATTTTCACTTATTATCCTTATCCCTACCAAGACTGGGCCACGCGCAATCCGATTCGCATAGGGTCCCCGCAACCTGTAGGGCCGGCCTGTCTCCAATATTTAAATACTTAATTGATGGATGCAGTCGGTAAAGGTACTTTTGTCTATTTCATAGTTGTCCATAATAACAGTTTTCAATCAAATTTGAAGCAATCGTTACTAAAGTTTTGACCTCTATATAATGAACAAAGTAAAGAAGCAGGCTAGTGATGCCCAGTTTTTGACAGCGTTCGTGGATGCTTCGAGCCCACAATAAATTGAAATTATTTCACCTGATGATACAATTTATTGCACCACCATTCGCTGGAATAAAAGATAAAAAAAGCAAATTCGTAAATTTAGAATATAGCAGAATTCTGGCTATGGAATGACCAAATACTTAGTTCTGAAGCCTTCGGTGGAGAGACTATTTAAATTATATCCAGCTTTGAAATCATATTTCTTTTCAAAGAGAAGTTTCCCCACAATAATAAAAAGTTTCTTTGAAAACCTGTGTGCTGAATACGGCTGCATTGTATACACAACATTGAGACAATAGGCCATGCAGAACTTTATTGCGGGACGGAATGTCAGTGGTCTTGAAGTATCGTCTGCCATTAATGAATCGGTTCAGAAATACAGGAAAGGAAGCATGAAAACTTGAAAAGTATTCTTCCTCAGTGAGTTATGCATGCGACTTACTATTTGGTTAGCCTAGTGATGTAGCAGCAACAATCGTACATTTTTTACGAAAATAGTGCAAATTATTTCAGAGAGAGAAGCCTGTTATTTGACGGTTAACGCTTTCAGATGATCGCATAGAAAGATGATCATCTTGCAAAACGCCTGCAATTATTTAAATTATAGTATTGAAGAGAGGGCGAGTGTTGACGTATGGGCAGCCCAGCACTCGCAAACTGCCGCCCAGGCTATCCCTCACCAATGGAGAGGCCACTCCATCTCTCATGAGTGTTTGTAGGCCTACATTGTGTTCTGTGTACATTGTGGCGTATTGTAATAACTTCTTAGTTGTTGGCATATTGCTCCACAAATATCTGAACCTGATCTCTTTACATCCCCTGATCGACTGTGTCCACCTTTCGCTCTGCAAATATCTGATCAACTTATATTACTTTAGATAACTTTATATCTAATAAACTCACTATGATAAACTGATTTAGAAACAAAAGTTTATGTTCAAGTTAATTAATAGAAAAAAAAAAACATTTCCTTTGGCTAAATAACTAATTGGTAAATTTCTTTTATTGATTCTTGTGTTGTCAGGTTAAAGAAATAATTTTGCAAAATTTCAGCGTGATCCAAGATTGGGTGTGGGAGAAATAACATGTACAAAATTTGTACCACACAAGACAGAGTGAGTTGATATAAGATGAGTAATGATTGCTCGTATATGTTGAACCAAATAAAGAATGAACAGCAACTTTTTTCAAAGTTTATGTTTTCATTATTTTATTATTTGCATAATAATTATATCACAGATAAATTTGGCAATTGTTACAATATAAAAAGAAACACTCAAGGCATATTTGAACACCAGCTCTGTTATCATTTCTTTTTCACTTCATTGTCCAGTTTACATTTTGACAAAGTCTCTAACGAAATCTTTATAACGACATTGCAAACACACAAATTCCGGACTTAAATCTACAAGCCCTTACAATCTAATTATTACAAAACAAAAGCAACAATTAAGCATGCATTGGCAGCATGATAAAATAATGTGAATTTCTTGTCACATGGAAACAGCTTGGTTTACCAGACCTAATGAAGGAATTGAGCTTTTTGTCACTTTTGTGACTTTTCTTTTGTTAACAATGGACCTCATTCACCAATCGTAAACAAATATTCATAATATTGATAAAAGAACGAAAAAAAAATCTGTCTTGTGATAGCCACTGTGTATTAAAATTAGATCGTAATTTGTATAGAAGAGATAGAGAATCATGTGGCTAAATATTGAGGTCCATTGAACAATGTGTTTATACAAGCAATGTTAATGTCACCCATTGCTGAGATCCAAATAGCACATAGAAATAATGGATAGTATGTAGATGGATACTTTTATATTGGCACACGTCAGTACAGTGTATAAGTATTTGGTGTTGGGTGTTTGGAGCTGGGATAGTCCTTGTACTTTAAGCTCCAAATATACATAGATCTGTCTCAATTGTCTCTTAAAGTGCTGATTTTAATTCATATCTTATTTCCGATTCCCATCTAAGAGCTGATTTAAATCTCCCAATACCAGCAGATGTGTACATCTACCAGCAGACCTACATCTACCAGCTGATTTATATCTCCCAATACCAGCAGATGTGTACATCTACCAGCCCATCTACTAGTTAAACAGCATCTAACAGCTAGCAGTAGATACAACTTGTTCTTAATTCTAATATGCAACAATTTATAGAAATCTTAAGAACATTGTTTAATTAGAATGTACCTATGGAAGAGCAAAAAAAATGTTTTTATAGATTTCACTACATACAAACAAAGTTTTAAACAATTTGTGTAATTACTTTCATGGTGTGCTCTTAATATAAAATGGAAACATGACATTATCCTGCTGTGGAGCTACATCTTATAAATTACAGACACTCTTCAAAACAAAATCATTGCATCCTACACATATCCATGTGTTAATCTAGTATGAATTAGAGACTAAATCTCTTTGACCTGGCTGATTCAGGCAGCCCATTCCATACTCTAATGGCACATATACAAGTCGAAAATAAGGAATTTACAAAACATGGAAATGTCTTTCTGTGTATAGGAATCAAAACATTGACGCTAATCTGCCACTCTAAATTTTCAGTGGAGCACTTTTAGTCATGTGCTTCTAAGGAAAACATTTTTCATTTATTCTCTTTCTGAAATGTCTCCAAAAGACCAAATACACAGTTTTGAGAGGATCACCAATGGAAAGTCAATACATTTTCTCATTAGATACTGGTGCATCAATCCACATAGAAGCAGCAAAAAGTTGATGGCATCCCTGCAACCAAATACACAAGACTATTACCCTTAACATCGTGTTGACTAGTTAGTTCTCCCTCATTCTCCCTCAGCAAGAAGGACAAGGTCAAGTTGAATCCCATTCTTTCAATTAGAGATTGTAAATAGAGGTTACTTATGTAATGAGGAGAAATCACATAATGTAATTATAAACTGTAACGATCAGGTTACTTAATGTTGAAGTTTTTTTCAACTAGAAAAGTTTTGATATTTCTTCAGATGCATAGTCCTGTACAAACAAGATGTTTATACCAGATTTCATGTACATGACACTAGTTATAGGATCAAAGTAACTATTACGTTTACAGAACCTGAGCATATTAATAGTGTAGATAACATTTACTTTAGGCTGAAAAATATTCAATAACAAAAAATTTGATCAACACTTATGGCTTATAATTTCATTTACATACAACAGACCAATGTTGTTTTTCCCTTGGTTTTTAAACCCAGAACTGGCAAGGTTTTAAGATATATATATAGCTTGTATCTAAAGTAGAACACAAAAAAAGATGTATGACAGTCACAAATGAGGACAGTTTTGAGCTAGATAAGATTCATGTAATGGTAACATGATTTACCAATGTTAGATTTGTTAGGCAGCATTACTATCATGATAGTATCCAATTATCTCTCACTAATCATCATACAACCTTTGCTGTACATGGTAAAGATGGTGCAATGGTGAACACAAGCAAATTTCTATTCCTCTCCTAGCCAGAAGACATCTGCTTTAGTGAATCAGTCAACGGTTAGGCTTTTACTCAAGCAATTGTTTAATGTCTCATCCATTGCGTTAGGAAGTTTTATTTTGAGTGAAGCAGCATTCTCCTCATTTCCACTAGGCCTTCATTGATTGGGCTTAGTATTTTTTTGTCAAAGTAGTATTTCTTTTATACCTAGAAACTAAAATGACTCAAGTCTTTTCCTTTCCTGCTGCATATCAAAGACAAAAGTCTGAATCAACTGAAGAAATAAGTTGACTTGAGGACATTGTTTAAATCAAATGTACCTAAAGAAGAATAAAAAGAAGTGTTATATCAATCTATATAAATATATATAGGCTATAAATAAAAGTTTTGAAATCAAATGTAACTATGGAAAAACACAAAAAATTGTTTCATAGATCTAAATAAATTAACAAAAAGTGTTAAGCAGTTTGTGTAGTTACTAGTTACTTTGTTCCATGACTCTTAAAACATTCCTGCATGTGAACTAAATGTGCCTATACAATTAGCCACTTAAATGTTTTCTTTATTGTCATTGCACAAAATGAACTACACTATAGGAGAAATTTATTTCACATAATGTACTCTTATAATAGTCTGTATAAAGTGGGCTAACAGAGACAAAGGCTTTGTGTACACACCAAAATTAAAATTGAAAAGAAATGAGATTTCAAACAGAAAACAAAAAAAATACATGGGACTTTTAGAACGACTATGTATTTCAGATCAATCTGTAGCCATCAAAAGGTCATGGAATAAGTTTAAAATGCTCTGTTGCCAAAAACTTCATGACAACATAACTATTTATAAACTATGAGTACTAAGAATGAAATCATTCATTAAAAGCATAACAAAACCATCTCGTTATAAAGGAATTAAAAACAAGATGGACTAGAAGATCAAAGAACTGTACTACCTCTTCTTGGAATATCAGTAAGCAGTTTCAATAATGAGGCTACATTTTTGTCTTTCAGTTCCTCTTGTCTGGAATAGATCAAATCATGTTTAAATAGATCGTGAAGTTCTAGTTTTTGTATAATGTCATTTTATTTGCCAGACCAACTAATCTATATAGTAATTTTTTATTTTTTTTTTGAAAATTTACTCCATAAAGTGAAAATAAAAACCTTGAGAATTTATCAAAAGGATGTAGGTAAATACAATCTAACAATATCTCAACACTGAGCTTCTTCAAGACATCAAAAGGATACAAATTTAACTTGACATTAACACCAAATAGATCTTCATTCGTTTATTTCAATAATAATTCAACAGAGTTCAACACATCCCTTTGCGAGTTAAAAAATTTAAGTACCAGCAAGTACCAGTAGACAGTTATTTTTAACATATATCTGGAAAGATCAATAACTAATGTGTAAGAAGACCATGTTGGATCAAGAACCAATTATCACAAACCTAAATCAAAGACATAATCAGCCAACTAGGCAATAAAAACAAAAATAATCTTTATATAAAATTCTCTTCTTTCCTCAAGAGTTTGGACGAGAAGCAAGAAGTAAAGGCAAGATCACTCTCTTATTTCTGCAGATAGTCACCCCACGAGAACACAAGAGTAGTGTTCACACTACGGATGGCTGCTTGCGCGCTGGACTGTTGTTTAAATTTATCAAACCCTGCCCGCTCCCATCCCCCTTTGTCCTGCAGAAGGTTTGGACTAGGACGTAAACTTTCTTCAACTCTGAAGGAACATCCGAAACATTGAAAAACATTTTACAAACAAACAAACATAATGTACCAATATGACAGAAAATAGTCAGCATTTAGCAGACACAAAGGGCACACATTTTAAAAAGTGAAACTTTTTATATACATTCCTAACATTTTTTATGGACCAAATGTGATACTGTTCAGAATTGGTGAAACAAATGTGGTGCTGTTCAGAATTGGTCAAACAAATGTGATGCTGTTCAGAATTGGTGAAACAAATGTGGTGCTGTTCAGAATTGGTCAAACAAATGTGATGCTGTTCAGAATTGGTCAAACAAATGTGATGCTGTTCAGAATTGGTCAAACAAATGTGATACTGTTCAGTATTGGTCAAACAAATGTGATGCTGTTCAGAATTGGTCAAACAAATGTGATGCTGTTCAGAATTGGTCAAACAAATGTGGCTCTGAACAAGCAAAAGAAAATAGTCTCACGAAAATAAAATGTTTGTTGAGCAACTGCCAATTTTTACTAATGGCTAGTCCTATCAGTATGTCTCCATACAGATGCAGGGTCAAACTTCTGGTTACTACACCAAAGATAAAACAATTGAAAAGGTCTACAAAAAGACTTAAATAAATTGTTCTATTTTGATAATTTGTGCCACGTTGGCAAATAAAAAAACAACTTCTTTCTTACCACAATCTAGAGCATTACCAACTAATAGTAATAGTACTTACAAATGAGGTAGTTGAGAGTATTTCTTCACTTGTTCAATCAAATGTTCAGACAAATCTTCCAACAATGGCTGTTTGTGCATGCTGACAAATTGTTCCCTGCAGATCTGAAAATTTCAAACAGCAACTTTAAGCTATTAGAACAGCCTGTGTGTGCACAAAAATAATAGTGGTAAGAATTCTGTTACATCAAATGATAATTGTAAACTTACTTTGTTCATAATAGGCACATCACATGCATGGGTCCAGTAGCAGTCATGAACAGAGACAAAAGTAGTACCAGCACTAGAGAAAAAAAAATCATTAAATAAATTTACATATAATTTTAAAACGTTGCTGAAAGTCCAAATCACTCAGATAATAGTCAAAGCATCAGTTACTTACTGCATACAATACAACGACGTTAACATCATGTGCGTAGAGTCCAGGGAATGGATAAAGTTTGGTGGGAAGGCATTCTTTTGTTTCATGCCATTAGGTTTACTGTTAGACATAGAAGAGAAATGTCAATGAGACCCTCAAACACATTATAAATCAATTACAGTATTAATCATAATCATTCATAAGTAATATGTATTACTACAAGTATTTCTATTCAAATATTTAGTTCTGTACAAATATGTTTGAATTATGTCTTTTCAACAACCTTTTTTTTTAAAACAAACTAGCCTCTACAGCTAACCAAGTATGTTAATGTATACAGAAGAATATTTGGTCTTGATACAAACGCCATTATTATTCAGAAATCATTCTACCACAATTGTATCTTATTACATTTCATACTTTATATAGCTCTTTTTACCCTAGCAAAATGCACAATTGCCTTATATCAACAGACATTATATAACTTATCAAATTATGAACTCTGATATTGCACATAACTTTTGAATATTACATGATTTAGTGATTGAATAACAAAAGTGACTATAACTTAGTGATTGAATAACAAAAAAGGATATAACCTAGTGATTGACTAACAAAAGTGGCTATAACTTAGTGATTGACTAACAAAAGTGGCTATAACTTAGTGATTGACTAACAAAAGTTCTCTGAAAGCTGCTCCTGTACTTACAATTTGTCATGTTTAGTTTCAGCCTTAGAAAGTTTCTTAAAGTAAGGTTGAAGAACAGGAAAACCAAGGGGAGTAACCCAGTCAACAGGAGCAAAAGTAGAAATCTGTCTAGCAGTTTCTGTCAACCAGTCCTGGTGGAAATAATAAAAAAATGTTTATTTCACACTACATTATCAATTTATCAAAACAAAACATTTGACATTCATTGAAACATTTCCGTGTTAGAATTAACAAGGATGAGAAACATTTTTTTTCTTTACTGCAGATAACTATAAAACTTCACCCAAAAGTTTTCTTGAAGTCAATGAACACATTTAAAAATGGAAGGCTATAATAGAAATCGTCTCGAACCTGAATATCTTTAGTGGCAGTAAACATTTCTCTCAGACAACTGAAGGTCGTATGGGTCAAGTAAATGCTTGCCGGCCATGCTTGTTCGATTGAGAAGTCTTTGATATCCTTCAATTGGCGGTGGATCTGAAGCTTAGCCCCAAACCGAGTCACTCCATAGACTGTAGTCATGATGGTTTGCTTAATCACCTGGATTTTGTCACATAGAACAGAGTTCAATTATAATCACTAAGTTACATTCCTTCTATAACAAAAGTTATGAAAAGAAACTGTCCATATTTGTTTATTTACACAATTTTAGCGTGTATAATTTTTTTTAAACAAACATTGAAGAGAAGGATCTAATTCTGGTTTCCATTAATATAATTATTTTGTAAAATCCTACCTTTCGTTTGACAAATCCTTCCAAAACTTTTGCAATTTCATTTCCCTGTTCAGCATCTCTCTTTCTAATTTTTTCAACCTGAATGGACAAATTTGAATGAATTATTTTTTTTGGTCAATATGAAGCTAAAACTACAATCAAACTGTGACCAGTAAATGTCAATCGAATTGCACATTTAAAAAAAAAAAAAAAAAAAACTTTTGAATGAACATTGGATGTTTTTATCAATTTTCATTTTGTTACTTTCTTCTGATCAATGTTATTGGAAGTAGACTTTTTAAATAACATTTGTTTTCTTTTTAAATGTGTTTTTTTTTGTTTGTAGAAACTCAAAAGATTTTTTGTCCAATGGGATTGAAAAAAAAAAAGAAGACAGGAATGAAGTATGGAAATAGAGGCTACTGGGTTAACAAGGGAAATATTCTTCCCTAAGACAATGACACAGCCAAGAGTCTGACAATAATATCATTCTTAAATCTATTGAGGGATACTGTTCTACACATAATTTGAATAGAAAAACACCTACAAAATGAAAAAATAGCCTAACCATCTTCTGAAATACATAAATGATCATATAATATCTACCTAAAACAATTATCAGAACAACTAGGGGCAAGGTGTCTTGCTTTAGTGTAAAGAAAAAAAAAATGTTTAGTTGTACGTACCAGTTCCACCACATCACTGTACACATCCTTCGGATTTTCAAAAGGATGGAGGTTAACAGACTCTGCTCCAGCTTGATCTCGGCCTAGAGCTGCATAATGCTGGAGGCCATTGCATGAGCCATCCTGTTGGATAAACATATTTCAGACCTTAATAAAGATTGAATTTGCGAATTTACAATAGCTGCCATACACATGGCAACCAAGACTTTGTTTTTTAAAAATAAAACAATAAAGGGATGGCAAAAATCACTTTTTTTTTCAAAACAAACATCAACTTCATTTAACATTTCTTCGAAGCCTTTGATAGATTGTCTACTTAAATATACTTCATAGTCAATCAGAATCCTGGTGAAGACTGGGATTTTAAATTGGAAGATCTTTGGGCACCTCTGAGTCCAACCAGGGTACCTGACATTAGTTGAGGAAAAGTAAAGGAAGTTGGTTGTTGTGCTGGCCTCATGAAACCATCGTAACTGTGGGCCACATCAACAGATGACCTTTACATCATCTGCCCTATAGATTGCAAAGTCTGAAAGGGGAACTTTACTTTCCTAATACATACATAGTCAAACATTCTCTACATGTTTCATTAAATAAACTTATTTCAAAAGCAACGACAAACGACACATTTCTGAATACAGCTTGACTAAAAACCTTACCTGATGAACTGGGAAATGACAAATGTAATCTTCCTTTCTGCCCGTGTATCTTTCAATTTTTGCTATCTCCATGCAGCATGCCAAGGCTTGCCAGGGCTCATCAGCCTTTTGCCACCATTTGTTACCCTGACGATTTAATACAAAAGTATTATGCAACATAAAAGGAAATGAACACATAAGTACTATAAACTCAAAGTGAAATTTCAACACAAACATTTGAACTATTTTTGAAACAAACAACAAATACTTTCAAATTATAGAATAAATTATTGATTAAATAAAAAATCAATTCAAATGAATGAATGCCAGTAAGATTTTTTATTAAAAGTCTTAGGAATATCAAAATAGATTCAACAAAAAAACATGAAGACAGAGCCGCTTCAAGTGCTTCTAAAAATGTATAAATCATTTAGCTACCTCGAGATTCAAACCCTGAACCTCAAATACCATTGAATTCAAAAACCGAGCTTAAACTACCATGACATTCAATCACTGAAACTTTACGCCCATATTCTAGCAGACAGAAATGTCTGGTTGTTTCTATTAAATCTTTTGATCTAAAAAAAAAGAAAAATGTGAGCAGCATTGTTTCTAATTGATTAAACAACCCCAATTTTTAACAGTTTTTTAGAGTCAAAAGTGTGATATTTACCAACCTAAACCTAGTCAGTACATTATTTAGAAGTTAATCAACACAATTGATGATATGGAAATATAAAATTATCATTAAATTAAAGTAAATCGATGGAAACAAATTTGTACTCATAAAGCTAACATGATCAATAGTATCTATTAACTGACTTGAGCATTATTTCAGATGTCTTGTTTTCTATCCATTTTGTTATGCTGAATTCATTTTGAGACCATACAAATATTGAAGAATATTATCTTATTTATTTTTAACCTTCACTTGATGCATATACCTGACATGATTGGTCAATGTAAACAAACGGAAGTATAAATGCGACCAATACATTAAGAAGTGACATCCTACAGTGGACTATAAAAGCTGCTACCCCACTTACTGCCATTGGTCTGTCAGCTGAATCCAGAATCAAGTCCATAATGCTGTTAGCATAGTCCAGTCTCTCTTGGTTGGAACATCTAGATAGTCATAGAAAATAGACACAAGAATTAGTGGATTTAATTTAAACATTCAACGAGTGATGTATAATTATGAAAAGCAGTCAAATAATCAAGTGTGACACGATGTATACTTATGAAAAGCAGTAAAATAATCATTTGTAACATCAAAAGTTATTCAAGAAATTCACAAATTTTGACTGAGATTTAGGCTTCCTGTGTTTGTACCCACCACACACCATTATTATTTAGACTTCCTGTTTGGAAGTGCTGTACCCACCACACATTATTATTTAGACTTCCTCTGTTTGGAAGTGCTGTACCCACCACTATTATTTAGACTTCCTCTGTTTTTAAGTGATGTACCCACCACACACCATTATTATTTAGACTTCCTGTTTGGAAGTGATGTACCCACCACACACACCATTATTATTTAGACTTCCTCTGTTTGGAAGTGATGTACCCACCACACACACCATTATTGTTTAGACTTTCTCTGTTTGGAAGTGGTGTACCCACCACACACACCATTATTATTTAGACTTCCTCTGTTTGGAAGTGATGTACCCACCACACACCATTATTATTTAGACTTCCTCTGTTTGGAATTTATGTACCCACCACACACACCATTATTATTTAGACTTCCTCTGTTTGGAAGTGCTGTACCCACCACACACCATTATTATTTAGACTTCCTCTGTTTGGAAGTGCTGTACCCACCACACACACCATTATTATTTAGACTTCCTCTGTTTGGAAGTGATGTACCCATCACACACCATTATTAACTGTGACGGCTAATGAACTTTTTCTTAGTGGCTACTTAACATACCGTTTTTTAAAACCTGTTAAATTCACCAAATGAATTTTCAGCCAATCATAACCTTTCTCTCCAAGTCGTTTCCCTTTAGCAAACAGTAGCATGCCTCGGACATTGTCACTTCCTGTAAAAAAAAATAAATGATACATTCAATGGTCTTACAAATTATGTACTAATCATAAGAAAATAAATTCATCGCTGATGAAGGTAATCATTAAAAAAATATTTTTTTTACCTAAATGGTTGAAATGAGGTGGCAGAGGATATGTCCGCCCTCTGAAATCCATGGAATGAGGAAACCAAAAGATCTCATCACGATACTGGAATCAAAGATAGATACCAATTGTTATTTAAAATAATGTTTCGTTAAAAAATGTCTTAAATGTCTATAACAACACAAATCATTTTTACCATTTGAAATAAAAAAAAGAATTCTTACTTTGTTGGCGATGGAGAGTCTATAAAGATCTGAACACCACAGTCCATGGACATCTTGCTTTTGCTGCTGGAGCTGCATCCTCTCTCTGTAGACTGTAGCTTTATCTTTCATGGTCATTTCTCTGTCGGGACACCACCACAGAAACATTTTAACCTTTTTCTTTTTAGCAAACAAGTACCACAACAATTTCAAACCACTTTACAAATCCAAAAGAGACTCTGTCTTACAACAGATTCAACTCAATACTCTGTTAGCACACACATTTCTACATTCTGATCAACTTACGCTTTGATAGTAGGCAATGGGGGGAGATCCGCAGCAGGTGGAGAAATTTTCAATAAGGGATTTCCATTGCTGTTAAATATCTCTATCTGAAGGTCCAAGACCTTAAACAAAAAAAGAATTTTACATTTACATTTTTTTTTACATCATACACAAACACACATCAAATGTTTATTAACAAAGCATTCCTTTATTACTACTACATTCACACTAGTACTGCAAGGAGAACTTGACTTATACCGGTTTATTTATTATCCAGGCACAAGCACTGAGAGTATTTAGACTGTCCAATACTGCCGGGAACTGGGAGTCTTTCACATTTTTCAGAATGTCCAGATGATGCATATCATAACCCATGCGGATAAGTGCAGCTAGAGAAAAATAATATAGAAAAACAAGTTATGCACTAGGGCACTCATGTCTTTAAATTGGCAGCTAGACAAAGTGATTATTCTGAAACAATTCATAAGGTAATCTTGGTTGACAACAAATACTTTGGTTTCAACTGAATGACAAAATGTACAGAAAAGTGGTTTTCAGTTTGTTCTGTTTTTTTTTAAAGTTATTTTACAATTTTAAGGTTGTTGTTTTTTTTTTTAAAGATTCAAATTTAAATGTGCACATTTAATAAAATTGGGGACCAAAATTACTTACGAGAACCAAGCATAAGTCCTCCAATGTTTTTAGACACCCAAGGCACAGGGGGAGACAACATGGGTACTATGCTAGGATCAAAGGTAAAAGATTCAATGCTATCAACCTTGAACAGCCTGGCCACTATGGGATGAAGCTGTCAGACAATAAGAAGAAAACAATAAATATAGTTTTGAATGAAAAATGGCTGATGTGATAAAAAGTCTTTGGAACTACAGGTACAAGCAAGATAAAAAGTCATTAGTTTTAGAAGTACATGTACAAGCAAGATAAAAAGTCATTAGTTTTAGAAGTACAGGTACAAGCAAGATAAAAAGTCATTAGTTTTAGAAGTACAGGTACAAGCAAGATAAAAAGTCATTAGTTTTAGAAGTACAGGTACAAGCAAGATAAAAAGTCATTAGTTTTAGAACTATAGATACAAGCAAGATAAAAAGGTACCTTTATTTCTGATGAGCTTAACATTGTGATATCTGGACGATATATGGTACTGAAAGCAGGAACCATTCTCCTAGAAAACAATGCAGTGTATTTAAAAACTATTGTCCTCTTCTCGCAAGAACACAAAAATATTGAATTGTTACAAAATAAATCTAAATTTTTATAGCTAGATTTTTTACTTGCAAGTTCTTAAATAAAAATAATCATGTTCTATAAAATAAATAAATAAAAGTGAGCATACTGAGGTAAGCTGGGCCGCAGTAAATTTGCATTAATTTTGAGATCATACAAAATCATATCCAGCAGAAAATTGCCAATCTGAAATGATTGAAGTACAGCCATGAACCAAAGTAACCAATGGAGATGTTGACGAGTAGCACACGCAAATAAATATGTATAGTAAATTAACATTTAAAGTCATTTGGTAGCCAAATCAATACAATTAAACAGGAAAAAAAAATTGTATAACATAAAAAACTTGAAAGACGCATTAAGACAGTCAAATAAATGTTTATTTCAAACATGTTCCAGCAAACTATTATTATTTAATACATACTGTACATTATAAAATACTCTACCTCCTTATGGATAGGACCAGGCCATTTCTTTTGAGATAAATCCTAAAAACAAACACAACAAAATGGTGTTATTTATGGTACACAGTGACAACTGAGATTTTCTTGTCATTAAAATATAATATGTTCATTATCATGTATAAATATTGCAACAGAAAG
This sequence comes from Biomphalaria sudanica, assembly GCA_036873155.1. NCBI lineage: Eukaryota > Metazoa > Mollusca > Gastropoda > Planorbidae > Biomphalaria > Biomphalaria sudanica. The sequence continues at coordinate 1,284,835 of JAZGLO010003416.1, read as the reverse complement.
TCTACTGCCTTATAAACTAACATCATTATAACTTTTCAAAGGTCCTTATTTTATTAAGTTAGAAATCATACTAGTAACTATCAGAGACTTGAATGAAATTAAAATTTTGAAATCAGCTTCAATTTTGAGACCTCTTTCCATTTTTTTATGACAGTTAATGCTAAATGTTTTTCATTTTTTATTTTTTTTTCTTAAGGGAAAATATAACCTAAAGTTTAGTATTCTAACACACAGGGAAGTGAAACAGACCTATATAAATATCTGACGTGGTCATATGTTCTATTTAAATGGGTGAGACAGACAAAAACAAAATCTCCTTATGACTGAACTGTTCTTACCATATTGACAGTGTCAAAGTTTTCACCCATAGCCCTCAGCCACATACACCTGTGATTGTCTAACACGTAGTCTTTGTCTAGGTAACTGTCCATATAATTTGTATACAAAGTTAAGATCTAGATATGAAAAGAGAAAAAAAAAACCTGCATAGCTATATCATTAAACAATTCAATAGATTCATATAGATGTGAATAATAAATAGTATGACCAGATAGATGTGGATATTAAATAGTATGACCAGATAGATGTGGATAATAAAGACTATAAACAGATAGAGATGGATATTAAATACTATGACCAGATAGATGTGGATACTAAATACTATGACAATATAGATTAAATACTATGACCAGATAGATGTGGATAATAAATACTATGACCAGATAGATGTGGATAATAAAGACTAAGCAGGTAGATGTGGATAATAAATACTATGACCAGATAGATGTGGATAATAAAGACTATAAACACTATATAATAAATACTATATCCAGATAGAGGGAGACGATAAAGGCTAAAACTAAATAGATGTGAATGAAATAGAAAATTACTTTGAAATCAAAGATTTTTGTCAAGCAAAATGCTAAAAGTTATTTTTAAACCATACCTACTTCACTCTTACCTTCTCATCCAAACCTGCCGCTGTCTTATAGGCAATATTGTACCTCCGATTGACAGCCTGCCCCAGCATACTTTTAATGGTGGTCTGTGCTGGACTGTAGCCTTCCGTAGATGAAAACAGCTCTCTGAGACACTTGAAAACAAAATACAAAGGTAAAACATATGTAGAGATAATTAATGCTAAGAAAGAAAGAAGCGCCTTGAATCAACTTGAAGTTCATTTTTTCTTTAATTTGTGTTATTAAAACTCATTTTTTGTTTTCTTTATAGAAATAATTTTTAACAATGTTGTTACTGTTCTCAAACTTATGAACAATTTTACTTACAGTAAAAATAATTTTCACATAATCCTCAGGAGGAAGTAACTTCAAATAGGGGTACAATGTCATGTTCCCATTATCTAGAGTCAGACAAAAAAAAAAAGTATGACAAAGAGTCACAAGTTCAATTAATTAATTTTTAAAAAGTCAACTGTAATTGTTTCTTTAAGTCTATTGCTTTGATTTTTTTTTTAAAGTTTAAACTGATCTTCTTTTTTTTTTGGCCCAAAGCTTTGATAACTTTTTGTTATGTCCATATGGATCAGAATTGTCAAACTTTTAAAATTGCAATCCCAGTTTTGGCCAAACAAGTGTTTATAAAGTAAAGAGTGAAGACATTTTTCATTTCAGGATTTTTAGGGTGCCCCTGAGTCCACCCAACTAACGGGTATCTGACTTAAGTTGGGGGAAAGTAAAGGCGGTGGGTCATTGTACTGGCCACATCACATGACACCCTACTCATTAACCGTTGGCCACAGAAACAGATGACCTTAGCATCAGGGAACTTTACTTTTACTTTACATAGTTACTGTCCATATTTGATTTGTTTTCAGCAAGCAGCTGGTTAAGACAGTCAACACTACATGCTGTATAAGCAAGTAGATCTACTTAATTGAAATTTACTAAACTTAGGATTATACAGTGTACGAAACTAAATATAATGTAATGTATGAGACTAATCTCTGGTATTCAAAGATGAAACAATACTGTCACAGACCCATTTAACATTGAGTGTTATTTGTTCACCTTGGGTCAAAAAATCGAAAAAGGTGATAGCACAAGAAAAATCTCTGAGTAGAAAGAGGAAGTGAGAATTACTAAATTCAATTCAAGTTAGTCGCTTTCCGTACTCAGGGCAGTACACATGTATTAAAGTTGCCTTTCGTTACCGCTGTGATGCGGATGTGATTTAGGATTGTAATTGTACTGGGTGTGAGATACAGATATTCTAGAGGACTTATTATTTGCTACTCGCTGTGATGCAGATGTAACTGTACTTTGTTATATTGGATTCTACTCATTATGTTTATATAACGACTATGTAGGATATCATTTCATATCTAACCAGTGATTTGTTGCTGGACATTTGAAGAACATGCAGCATTTTATCATGTAGTATTTTCAGTAAATAAACTTCATTATATTTGCTAAATCAGACTCAAGTCTGTGTATAATAGTTTTGTTTGTCAGGGTTAGTTTAGATTCAAAAGTTTCAACTAAAAAGAAAAAGGCCCAACTGACTGAACAAACAAAAACTAAATATGTAGTGCAACTCAATAACACACAAACCCAGGAGCACACAGACCTCAGATGTTACAAATACTTTAATAATTAGGAGCAACTGAAATGTTCCCCAATGTCTCTGTTACCTTTAGCTTTCTTCTCTAGACTTGTAAGTCTTTCTTGAAAAGCATCAAGTAAAACTTTATTCCAGCTCTCCAGGACTTTCTTTTGTAAACATTTCTGGAACGAACACAGAAATTAGATTGAAGAATACAGAGCAGAAAATTCTGTGGTACACTCAGAATGATACTATCTGAACTATCTGTAAATCCTTTTCAAAATGTAGGATCTAATTTAAATACAAACAATAAGGCACACCCTTTTTTTTTTCTCTAATTCAAAGTAGAACTGTCAGTAACTTTGTAAATAAACTTCAACTAAGCGTTACCATGGCAATAACTGTTGTAATAGTTATAATAACAGAACTATTATTTACAAAATAGTTTCAAAGCTGCAAGATTATATTTTAATGTGTTTTTTCAATAACAAACAAAAAAATGGAATGAAAGATTGGTAAAAGCTATGTATATATACATTTCTAATGAAACCTTGCTATTATGAAATTTGTCCTATCTAATGTCATAATAAGCTAAATACATTTTTTTTGCCCATTAAAGTACATTTTTATAGTCATGAAAAATGTGACTTGATGTCGTTGAAATAGAGGGACAGGCACTAACAAACAGGTGCTCACCATTTTTTCACTGTTTCCTTTACAATTGGTGTAGATCGAATCTACAACCACTTCTCCCTTCTGCTCCATCTCAAGCTGGGCAGTAACTCTTTGCATCATGTCAGACTTGCTCATGTCTAGGGCATATTGGTTCTTTTCTATGGCCTGAAAGTTCAAATGTGGAGAGATAACATGTTACAGTTATGGACATTTAAGAGGTGCAGCTAAAAAAATACGGTTCTCTGACAAAATAGCGGTTAAAAAATAGCGAGGAAAAAAATATTTTTCTGTTATTTTGTAAGAAATACTTTATATTTTGTAAAATATGAATAGAGTCAATATTTTTATTTTAATGTTATCATCATTTTTCAATCATTTTGCAGGAAACACTTTGAATATTTTGAAATATAAATATGCAAACATAAGAATAATATTATATAATATATAATAATCTAAAATGAATAATTTCAAAATATATCACTTATTTAAATTCCAAAACTGCACTTCAAAAGCACACAAAGATACTTCCATACTTGTCAAATTTAGAAAAAAAACAACTGATGATTTTTGTCATCTAAAAGTGCACCATAACGAGAGGAGGGGGGAGGGGGGGTTCTATTCTTTGCTCATTAAGGGTGTGCTTGGGAGAGAAGGGAAGTTGATTGAGGCCTAAGTTTTAAAGTACTCTTGTTCTTTGCAAATATGGCATACTTTTAGATCTATTAATATTGCAGAAGATAGAGACCTCAACAAAATCTGGTACTTTTATACACATCATATATAAGTATGTGCTATTTTGTCGGGTCACCAAAAAAAAAAACACAACACACAAGGGTTTTTTTTTGTTTTTAAATCAGTGATTTGGGAGAAGTTCATATGTAAATATTAAGAAAAAAAGTATTGAGTAATTCAAACTGACTTACCTCATTATTTGGTGTGTTCAAATATGTCAGCAGTTCATGCTTGTATTTCAAGTCATAGTGAGGAGGGTTGGGCTGGAATGTGGGCTCCACAGCTTTTATAGCCTGAAAAAAACATTAGAGCATAAGTTTATTAAGATAAATAAATACCAGATAGATTCTTTAGGTCTACAAGTCAAAAACATTCTTGAAGTTCATTAGTCAAAGACATTCTTTATGTCCATTGGTCAAAAACTTTAAGTTCATTAGTCAAATAGATTTTTTAGGTCCACAGGTAAAAATAAAAAACATTCTATAAGTTCATTAGCCAAATAGATTCTTTAGGTCAATTGATCAAAGACATTCTTTAGTAAATACTGTAGGTGGGTCAAAGACATTCTTTAAGTTTAAAAGTCAAATAGACTCTTTAGGTCCATTAGTCAAATAAACTTGTGAGGTCCATTAATCAAATATGATAAATAATTTCTTCTTCATCTAGCTAGTTTCTTTGCAGCTGAGTTGTAAGCTCTTTTACTTGGATTTGCCATAGAAAAATAATATGCTGTTATCAAATGCTATGCAATGTCTACTACATTATCTAATACACTGAACTGGTATATTTACTTAATTTACTATTTACTAAAAATTAATTTAAAATAAGAAGTACATATTATGATATAATGTAAAAGTTGCATTACAAATGTATACAAATAAGGTATTTAAAGTAACAATTAAACACTAAAAGACATACCTTTAAAACAAAGTTAAATTCATCAGATTCAAAATTGCATTGATTTGCTATTTCACCAATATCTAGACCCTAAACAAGACACACACAAAATAGTTCAAAAATCAGCATTGTAATTTAAATACATACAAAAATATTCTTAAGGGTTATTGCTTTTCAAAATACATATATATATTATATTTATTTATTTATTTATTATTACAAAAATTCCAATAGCATTAAATATGAAGAAGTTTCTTTTTGATTAGCATTTTAGTATCAAACCATAGATTTAATATAATAACAGAGATCTTACATGAAAAAACAGAGATCTAAAGTAACTATAAAGAGGTCTGACATATATTAACAACTATCAAACTATTAACATGATAACAAATAAAACAGAGATTTAACATGATAACAACTGAACAGAAATTTAACATGATAACAACTGAACAGAGATTTAACATGATAACAACTGATTTTTAAAAACTTACTTTGTTTCTTGCATCATTTATAAGTTTCTGACACTGGACAACATCAAATTTATTCATTCGCCCAAAGCACTCTAAACAAGCTGCGTATGTCTGTAAAGTTGGAGACAGCCCCTGTTTTACAATCATCGCAAACAAGATCTTTACAGTTTTCAAATCTTTCTGGGAAAAAACAAAGAAATCCCCCATCAAGGTATTTTGTAGCTTTAATTTTATTCCAACACTTCTATGTGATGAATGTAGGTCTGTATTTCTATTACAAAAAAAAAATGTAATCTTAAAACCTTTTTAGCGAGTGAGTGAATAAGTCTGTTGAAAACATCGACAGAGGAAATCTTTTGTTTCAAAGATAAATACTGTAGGTTTCTCACAGCAAGTAAAACCTGAAATAAATGGGTAAAAAAAATATTAATTAAGAGATACTATGTCCTTAACCTAATTGATAGTATTTGTAAATATATTTCATTCAAAGTTACAAACATCATCTAATAAAAAAACAGCTTTATCACTTTTGGAGTAGTACAAACAAATTATCTTTATAATCTTTTAAATACTATTATTGCAAGCTGTCACTATTTTTACAAAGCTTATATCAATTCACTCTGTCAAAAAGTGTGTACACGCTATTTCTCCGACACCCATTTTCGGATCAAGCTGAAACTTGACAATCATTCATTGACATAGACATGAATCAGCAAAAAAAGTAAACAATTACACAATTAATTACTGGTAATTAATTATTTTGTTTCATAGCTACAAGGGAAACTAATACTTCAGTATTCACAGATATGGCTAAATTTGTTGGGTTTAGTATTCTTAAATAAATGTTAGCGCTATTTTCCCCTCACACATTCTCCGATCAAGTTGATACATTAAACAATTATTTGTTGTGCCTAACAAAACATGAATCAATAAAGAAAAGTACTCAATTGGTCAATTAATTATTGGTGATTAATTATTTTGTTTGATATCAAGTAAGGGAAATAACTTGTACATTATTGGTAGATATATAGTTTTAATGATGAAATTCTTCCCCTTTAGATAAGCTTTGTTTTTTGTATTGTTTTTTTTTTTTTAAATGAATTTTTTTACATTTTGCTTGTTATGACACTAAACTGAACAAAACAGTTTATTACAACACACACAAAAAAATATAAAAAAATAATAATTTACCAATGATGTAAAAATGTAAGACAATAAAAAAATACTAGTTTAAATATTTGAATCTGAGAGGTTAATATAAACTCATTTTTGTATTTTGTAAATCTTAATTTGTTTAAAGGGAGGGGGCGGGTTTGGAGAGCAGGGAAAAGGAACATTTTAAAAATCTACTCACATTTCCGGAAAAGCAGCAAGCGTCAACAAATGACTTTTCAATCAGTTCCTGGAGTTCATTACTCACATTGAGATTAGGTAACTTAGAATATTTTTTGTGGTTTTGATGAGACACTTTCACTTTATCAGTCTCTTTAGCCGATGTTCTCATGGTCTTGCCATCTTTAAGGTATTTGCCTTTAACATCAGCTACTGCAGCACTGGACTTGACCAAGCTGGATTCCTCAAGTGCCTCCTCACTGTCAGCCACCGTACCGTCATTAACACAAGCATTGTATAGAACATCAATAGCATGCTCTGTGTTATGAGCGGTGATGAAACTGGGTGGAATGATAGCAGGAGATGATAGACTTGGCGGGATGTCTGATGGAATGGTTAGCTGTTGTTTGATTGAATCCCTTCTTATAGGTAGATCCTGTTTCACTTTGCCCCCAATCACAACCTCTGGGTGCAAAGCTGATGTTACTTGAACTGTATTAGTGTTATTTTCATTGACAAAATCTGTAGAAAAAGGAGACTTTTCTGCATCAGTACTATGATACTCCTCTCTCCAGCTATGACTAACATCAATGTTTTTGTTTCTAGCTATTTCTATTTCTGTCACAAAGTTTTTGAAATTTGATTCAAAATTTGATTCCTTAGTGGGTAAAATAGAATGGCTCTTTAAACTCTCTGGGAATAATTCAGAATATAAAATAGACTTCCGTGCACTTCTAGGTTGTTTTGTCTGTGTTTTAACAGAAGAGTGTTTTAAAGTGACGGCTGAAGAGACAAATGTGTTTGTCGGTGATGCAGGTCTCGCTGGAGCATGTTGGTAGCCGTTGAGAGCCTTTAGAGTTTGTTGCTTGACATGTTGTCCAATGTTTTGTCTCTTGGGGTTTGTTAAATGAGCCTCTACCTGATGGGCAATGAAGTCACTTTTATTGATATACTTTGACAGGGCTGCGGACTCACAAGATTCCGAAGATATAAGAGACAAGTGATTTTCACCATCATTTCCACCAGACATATTTGTGAATGCATGAGTCAAGACGACTCTACGCTGAGCATCTAAAAGCGACTTGTTTTTAACTAGCTGGATTGCTCTTTTTGTTAAAACTGAAAAGAAAAAAAAAGTATATTATTTTAACATGATTATCTATGTCATGTAACACAAAGCAGCTATTACATTAATTTTATTTTTAGATTGAAGTTTTTCCATAAGCTCTAAAAAATAGTTTGGATTTACTACAAAATGTAAAAAGAGGTAGTATTTAAAAGACTTGCAGATTGAGTTTTGGGAGAGTAAAAGAATTTAAAATAAATTGCCTTTTACATTTATGTAATGTGTACATTACTGGCACTCAAACATATAGTGTCACAATCTGACCCTAAGACTATGGACATCATAAGCTTAGAATTGTGTGGCTGTGAGTATCATTAAAAATATTTGTATCTCAGAAATTAAAAAAAAAAGATTGTTTAAAGGTTAAAAATTAATATCTGATCTAATTCATGTAAGGCTTAATTAATTTTGTTTAATGTTTTCTTAAGATTAAATAAATTGTGGAGCCTATAATCACCATTAGAGCTGACAGACTTAAAAAATGTTCTATTTATATCCTTTTTGTTTGCATTGTGATGAAACATTGCCTGCTTTTTGAAAATTTTCAATATGTTTATTAACAAAACATTTTTTTCCTTAAATTATCACTTCTAACAGACATTCATTAAATGCAGCTTTTTTTTTCCCTTACTTTTGACAAGATCTTGCTGTAACTGTTCCATTTCATTTTTTTGTTGAGCTTTACTTTTTCTTTTCTTCTTCTTCCATTGTTGTAAAGTCACCGTCATCTGTGGTCTGACTGATGTTGAGTAGTTGTACTTGGTGGCAGTTGTAGAATGTGAAACTGGGATGCTGCTTTTTGCTGAATTAAGATTTAATTTTCATTACTTCACAAGTATATTATAGACATTCCCATAATATGATCTAATATCTTATACAACAGTGAAAAATAAATGTTTCTTTAAGGTACATTTTAATTATTTAGATTTAAAACAAAACAACAATCACTGATTAACATGCATGACTAGATTGACACATAGTTGAATTAAGATGGAATTATCTTCTCTGCTGAAGTAATGAAGAATTTAGAAGATTTATATTAAAAGATCCGGACCTAGAGACTAGATTTATATAGATTTAAATTTAATATAGTTTGACTAATTAGTCATATATATAGATTTATAGATCTAGATTTAAAATTAAATATAGTGAAAAATTACTTAATAATTATAATTAAACTAATTTACTATCATTAAGTTATTAAAGTACAATACTCAGTCATGCTGTAGTAGTGAAAATTGATCTTATAATACTTATATTACAGACACTTACATTAACTATAACTTATAAATATAACTAGTGACAGTGATTACTAGTGAGTCTAGAGTCTAGTCACTAGAGACTGTAATTAATATAAAATATATATTATATATAATTAATAATAAAATAGATTTAATCTTTCTAGATTGACTAGATTTAATCTAGAATTTACATTCAACAGTTACAGAGTGATGGTCAACAGTAACACTGACTAAACTGTCACTAAACTTAACTAAATCCTACCCTAGCTAGGTGACAGTAGTAGGTCCCTAGTCCTAACTAGACGGTTACTAGAGTAGACCTAGTCAGCCTAGGCCTATACTCTAGTCGCCCTAGTCCTAGCTAAGTGACTAAGTCACTAAGTCTAGTCATTAGAATAGATTTAGATGATTAGTCGAGAGATCAATGTAGTAAATAGTAGAATCTATATAAGTATATTCTAGTTGAATAGGGTTCAAGATTCTAGAGTGTCTACTAGACTCTGTAATTTAGATCTAGATCTATCCTAAATAAGTTAATTCATAAAAGCTTTACTTTATTATTCATTGACATTGAAGGAAAATCTATCGATAAATGGCTACTTTCGTTTTCCTATTAAACTATACTCATAGACGTGGGATCATTCATTATATTTACATTACCTTTAGATGTAGCTACACCACTAAAAGAAGAAAATCTCTTATATTTAGTTGTGAATAATGTCACATTCCTTACATCCTTTCGTGCAGCGATACATTTTTTGTATAGATCTGCACCAATTTTACCGAGAAACATTTTTAAACATTAAATTAGATTTATATAACCCTAGATATCTATAACTATAACCACTACGGTGTTCCAGACGACCTTGTATAAAACCACATGCACCTATTGCCACCAATGATAAAACAAATTTTTATATAATTTAAATCTATAGGACTTTACCTTCACTATAGTTCTATATATCTAGATCTATAGGAATTAAACATTTATTTAAGAAGAAAATTGTAATTGTGAATTTTATACATATTTCATCTAGAGGCTAGGTGTTCTCTTAAACTCTAGTACTGTTTTAAATAAAATTTAAAATACAGTTTTCTGAAAACTAATAGGCCTACTTTTGACCTTTTCTTTTTAATGGGATCATTTTAAAAATCTGGTAAATACATTTTATAGCTCTTTAGTGTTAGAGATATTTTTGTTTATTTCCCCGCGTACTCAAGTTTCTACACTGCTCTAGACTGATGAGTAAATCTAAATGTAGATTTAGCCAAGTACCATTCTCTATACTGACCATATTAGACTATAGAGTAGATTTAATAAACTCGAAAGATATAACCAAATCTAGATTTATGCTAGATCAGTAGATCTAGTCTTGACAGTAGTGAACCATCTAAATGTAATTTACTACCATCATCATGTCTACAAATACAGCCACATCGGTTTCTACGGTTTGTAAAGTTTGTCCTGGAATCAAATTGAAATTGGCTAATTGAAACTAATTCAGTTTTAAAATTGATTTCACTAATAATAATTGTGACTAGTCACAAATCATTCAGATTCATTCTAATCACTGATTCTAGTATTGCCAATTATTTGAATCAATGTTCAATATTATTAACATCAGTAGCCATTGCTTTCAGTCAACTAACTAATGCAATTTTAATTTTTGTTTCAGGGATGCTTCGTATCAAAAGGAAAATATAAGCGGGCTAATGAGATAAATTATTTGCCAGATGAAGATGATAAATTTATCAAGCATAGACTGAAGCACTATGCCAAGCAATGGGACGAGCTTTCTGTTCAAATTGATGTGCTGAGATCAGATTTAAACGCCAAAATTTTTGATGATTTAGTTGCATTTATTTTATCTTGCCATAAAGATAGACATGATATTCACAGACTTCCAATCACTGAGATTCCAACTGCTGTCTTGGTAACAGGTGTTAATACACCAGACCATGGAGTCATGTTTTCCAATATGAACTATATAATCAAGGCAAAAGTAACACCATTTGTAGCCCGTCTGTTACCAAAAGATTGTCTACGTATCTCTTCTCTGATTAATAGCATTTATAATCAACTAACTAACACATTGATAAACCCAGAGGATGTTGATTTGGATGATAGTTTTATTGATGAAAGCATTGATGTTGATAATACAGTTTCCTTAAAACAATCAGTACGGAGAAAACGCACTGTCAGCATGTCTACTTTATCTAAGTGGTATACTGAAAAATGCCGAACATATGTTGATGATCAGTCTCCTAGAAAAAAAGCCAAAACCTTTGCCAGTCCTAGGAAAAAGGCGTTAGACCTCAAGTCGGTCGATGAAACAGAAAAGCAGGATTCAAAGCCTCATATTGTTATTATGATTGAGGATATTGAAAATATGAATGCAAGCGTTTTGCAAGATTTCATTTCTCTATGTAGCAGCTACCTTTCAACCTTACCTGTAGTATTAGTTTTGGGAATAGCCACAGCAATTACTGCGATTCATCAGATTCTATCATCGAGTACATCTTCATTGATGTGCATGGAGAAGTTTCATGCTCCACCAGCGTCACAATACCTCACACATTTGTTGGATAAACTCATCATGACACCCAACATTCCCTTCAAACTAGGCCCCAAAGTGTTGAACTTTCTTCTGGATAATTTCCTTTACCATGACTTTTCTATTGTCAATTTTATCCAGGGGTTTAAGCTTTGTATGCTAGAGCACTTCCTTAGAAATCCTCTCAGTGAGCTATGTTGTCCAGTGGAAGATGCTGATGCTATTGCATCAAAACTAACACAGGCTGAGATTGAACATTTTCGAAGGCATCCATCATTTATGAGGTTGGTGCTAATAGCAAAATTACTGTTTCATTTGTATTTTAGTAACATACTTGTTACTAAAAAGATTTGCAGTATTTGTCCATGTTATTAAGAGAAAAATATTTACCTTTTTTTTTTTCAATTAAATTACATGCCAGTGTTTGAACAAACTAATAATAAATTCTTCTATATTTCAAGCGAAGAATCTCAAATTGGCCTTGGTGCAATGGTTTCATTAGCAGATTTAATCCATATACTATACTCCTAAGGGCTCTTGATTCAAAATTCAACTTCATTTTAGTGTCATTTTACCCAACTAAAATTTCTGGCTGCCTTTACTTGTAATGACTAATGCTTTGTCAACTTTTTTGTTTTCTTCTGTCAAAATTTTTTGTGGTCTTATATTGTGTGTGTATATATATATATATGAGGCGTGGTGGCTGAGCGGTAAAGCGCTTGGCTTCTGAACCGGAGGCAGGGGTTCGAATCCTGGTGAAGACTGGGATTTTTAATTTCGGATCTTCGGGCGCCTCTGAGTCCACCCAGCTCTAATGGGTACCTGACATTAGTTGGGGAAAAGTAAAGGCGGTTGGTCGCTGTGCTGGCCACATGACACCCTCGTTAACCGCAGGCCACAGAAACAGATGACCTTTACATCATTGACCCTATAGACCACAAGGTCTGAAAGGGGAACTTTACTTACTTGTAGCTTTATTTACATTTTTAGTTGCCCTTTTTTTCAAACTTTTCACATGATCTAGTCTGAAGTTTACATAAAAAACATTGTTTCAATATAATTAGTAGAATCATATAATTGTAATCTTATTTCAGATATGTTGAAGGCACACCTGGTCCTGTACAAGCTGAAACTGTATCAGATTGTGCTGCTGTGAAGATTAGACTTGCACAAGAAGTTAAAAACTTGCATTCATTCCACAAAGTTTTTTTCCCTACGTTGTCTTTTTTACACTGTCTCGGTCAAAATCTGCCAAAGTTTCCATTAGGTAAACATCTTAGAGAACTGTATAGCACTTGCCTGAGTGAGACCATCCAAGAATCTGAAGGCTACAAACAGGCTTTCTTTTTCCTTCGTCTGATGTGCTGTGATGAACTTTGTGAACTTCTGGGGTCTTGTTTAAAGAGTATTGAAAGTCAGACATCAGAGAAGACTTTGCTCAGGCTGAATGAAGATGTCAATAAGTTTAGATACAGACTGAAGCATTTAGATGATGAAATTGAAGAATCTGTTCCAGGTACAAATCTTCTTTTATTGAAATTGTTTTTATATTATTTTAGGGTGAGAAAAAGTTGCTTTAATAATTCTAAACCATCATATACAATTTTTTTTTAACAAACTCTGGCTCAATCTCTTGTAAACATGAGAGGGAGGGGTGTTGGCGTGAAACAGTCCAGCTTCTTATGTGCTCAGTTTAAACACAATTAGGCTCAAATTAGTAGCTGAATGAAAATAATCTAGTTCTTAGGGTTTGAACTTGAGACCATCATCCACTTCTCTGAGTCCACCCAACTCTGTGCTTCATCCACTGTACCTTGAAGAATGACTTTTGTTTGGAAGTCATGTTTTACATACAATATGTCATATGACCAAACCAGCTCAGCATTCGAGGACTGTTTGACCATCATCATCACTCCTTTGAGTTCCTCATGGAACATAGGGCCTCGACAAAAACACGCTACTCTCCACGGTCTCTTGCTAGTTTTTTGATGGTTTTCCAGCTTTTCCCGGTCTTCTCTGCTTCTTCAAGTACACTGCGTCGCCATGTTCTTTTTGGTCTTCCTCTGCGTCTTGTTCCCGGGGCGTTCCACTCTAAGGCCTGCCTAGCTCTGTTGCTGGTATCTTTTCTAAGGGTGTGACCAATCCATCTCCACTTCCTCTTTAAGATCTGCACTTCTATATTTTCCGTCCACTCATCTCCCACAGTTTGGTGTTTTCTACTTTGTCGTACCAGTGTATTTTTAGGATATTTCTCAGGCATCTGTTGACGAAGGTCTGTATTTTTTTTGTTGTGGCTTCAGTTGTTCTCCATGTTTCAGAACCATACAGTAGGACAGCCTTGACATTAGAGTTAAAGATTCTTAGTTTAGTCTTGCTTGAGATGTGAGGAAATTTCCAGGTTGGTTTTAGCTGTGTAAATTTCTGACACACTCAGCATTCGAGGACTATTTGACCTTTAGAAAATACAATAAATAAAGATATGATGGACTAATTTTTCCTGGCTGGTTTGCTGTTTAAAAAATGTGCATGATTTTTTTTTTCTGAATTTGGTGCAAAAATTTTAAATACTTTCACTTCTTTTTGATCAGGTGAAGCAGAAATTAAAATACTACCACAAAGGGCTAAACTGCATGAACTCAAGGAGAAACTGCAATCAATGTCATCTTCTCGAAAAAGGTCACCTTACGAGCGCTTAAGAGAAGAGATTCTCAGTTATTTAGACAATCACTTCAAATGTTGTCTTGTTAGTCCCATGTCACTATCATTGCATGAGGTTTTGTATTTTAATGAATTGGCTGCTGTCAAGGAACAAATAAGACCATCCCCTAGGTACGCAATCCAAACAGCATTAACCGAACCAGGTAAATTGCTGTCTTGTCCTTGTTGCCAGTGTGGTTCTGATTCTATTCTATCAAGCATGCCAGATCTATGTATTGTTTACAAGCTTCACCTTGAATGTGGGACACTAGTAAACCTTTACGACTGGCTTCAAGCTTTTGTTATGATTATTTCATCAAACGATGGACCTGAAAACAAAAAAAAATCTAAGAGCAAAGGGCCTACAGTTGAACAAAGGGCAAGGTTCATCAGAGCTGTTTCAGAGCTTCAATTTCTTGGCTTCATTAAAGGAACTCAAAGGAAAACGGATCATGTGACTCGTTTGACTTGGTAATAGTGATTCTTCAACATAATATTTGTTATTTTGTCTTTTAGTTATGTTAGTGAATTGTAAAAGAGCAAAACGCAAAAGAGAAACCAAAGGTTGTTTTTAGAACATTAATGCAATGAAGTTTTAGTACAAGTTTTAAAGCATTAAAGAAAACAAAAAAGTATATATCTCAAAATAAGATTTACAAATTTTGTAAACAAATATTTGTTTTTAACTTGAAGATGGGATATTGTTATTCAAAATTTTAAGTTGATGGTCGCATGTGTTTTTAAGTTGTTTTTTTTCTTTTAAAGGATTTGGATTGTTGCAGGGCTGAGTAAGATTTTTTGATTCTTTGTTTATTTGTATTGCTGTATTTTGTTACATCAGATCACATGGAGGGCATTGGGAGGAGGTCTCTGTATTACAAGTTAGTGTGTAGTGAGGACTAGTCAGAATGTTACATATCTTATTGCTGTTGTGTTATAAAAACATTGAATTTTTTGGTCAATTGTGAATTAAAGTGACTGATTCTCATTATCTTGTTTTTTTCTTTATATGAAATTTGATACATTGAAGCATACTGAAATAATCAGTGAAGACAAACAAAAATATTTTTAAAATGTTAAGTTCAATTAAGCATTTTATTATAAAAACAAGATATGGTATCGCAAATTGATAACTGAGGCAGAGGGAAATTTCCTTTGAGATGGAAAATAAGTAGGTTGTTTATATTATCAACGATATGGAAGTGGTGAAAGTATTTGCTACGATTCAGTTACGTTCACACGAGTATTATTAAACACCAGCCTACTAGTAATTGAATGGCTCTCCATTATCATTAGAACTAAGAACATCAATAGACTGTCAAAAGGGGATTTAGCCAACTTTTCCTCTGGTCACATTTTCTGCACACTCCTAGTGGTCTAGTCAAATTTTGAAATCTAATCTGAGTCGATTAAGGAACATTTTCACACAATCTTGAGTTATGCACAGAATTTAGGAGCACCTCACATTTTCTTGCCTGAATATTTAAAATCTTAGCGATCATAGCAGTTTAAACCAATACATACAAATTACGACCTGAACACAGATTCTACACACAAGGGATGATGATAAAACAAAATTTATTTTCATGATTAAAAATGTTACTATAAAAATTTGCAACAAATCAACCGCTCTACTTTCAGAACAGCATGATATGGGACAGTATAATGAAATAACATGATGCTATCAAATGTATTGAAGAAATCAAAATGTCTCAACCAAGAAACACTGCTGTATCAACTATAACAGCGTATAGGTTTTAAAAGAATACAACAGTATAATTTAATTGATGATTTGAGCTACAAATGTATGCAAAACAGAAAAAGAAACGACACTTCTTCAGTCCATGTAGTAAAACATTAAAAGCATTTCTAATAAGGTTTTTAATTTGTAACATTTTTTTAATATCCAGAAGCAGTACTGGTAAGTGAAATGCAATAGTTAAAATCAAAATGACACTATACTAATCCCAAGTTCATCCAACCAAAAATATCACCCGTCTCAGTCGAAAACAAACCACCAAAGACATACACCAAAAGAGTTGAGCGCCTATGAAAACTTGCATTTGGAGAAGTCCATTTCGGGATGTTGCTCCATGAATCTAAAATAAAAAATGAATCAGATGTGTGGTTGGAAAACATCTTTGTCCTATAATGTCAACAAATGCTATTTTAAACAACGAAGAGCTTACTTTTTCAAAACATCCTGTTTCTTCTGTTCATCAGACGTTGGCAGACCAAGTTCCTTTTGTCTCTGATCATACATCATTTTTTCCACCATGGAACGTGTCTCACCATCTAAATCTGAAAGCTGAAGAAAAAGCATCAGGAGATATTTT
Source organism: Biomphalaria sudanica (assembly GCA_036873155.1). Classification (NCBI taxonomy): domain Eukaryota; kingdom Metazoa; phylum Mollusca; class Gastropoda; family Planorbidae; genus Biomphalaria; species Biomphalaria sudanica. The sequence continues at coordinate 1,268,209 of JAZGLO010003416.1, read as the reverse complement.
AAAATGTCCATTCTGAATGCAAAAGTCTACTGAAACCTTCAAATTTAGTGAAAAGAATAGCAACATGTAATGCACACAATGAACTGAAACTCACTTTGGAATTTTCAGGCTGAACTTTCTTTGTGTTTATTTCTGGTTCAGTTGTCACAATTCTACTCCACCACTCCATCTGATTCACCTGCAGAGCATACACTATAATCAATCATAGGTCCCCCATGTAATTACGTACTTAAGAATATTGTTTTATAAGATACTGGTACATCATATTGGGATTACATTACTTTGGATTTACATTTTTTTCTCTGATTGTTTGTCTTTGTTAAATCATTAAATACAGATTGGACAAAAATTAGCAAGCTTGATGTTGATGGAAATGAGATATATCAATTTTATGAAGACCCACTGTTAATGACAGAAATAAAAAAGAACAGACTAGGTTGGGCATGTCAGCCTTGAAAGAATGCCGGAGAACAGTGGAGCGAAAATTGTATACAGGCAAAAACCAAAAGGCAGACCCCGAATGCGATGGATAGATGATGTGGAGGCAGATCTACAACAACTTTGGGTTTGGAAATGGAGTTGAAAGGCTCAGGAGAGATCTGAATGGAGGGATGCGTTGAAACAGCCCAGAGTCCTCCTGGGGTTTTAGCACCACTGGGATGGATGTTGATGGATACTTCATACCTCACTCGGTCAGACTCTATCACCACTACTCATTGATCAGGGAACATGAAATGCACCAAGATACCTGTGTGTAGTCGCTTAATGAACTCTTTATGTTGTCTGTTGTATTTATGTGTATTTTTCTGTTGTGTTGTCTTTATATGAGAAAAGAGTCCTTGTAATCACAACAAATTTCCGTAAGGATCAATAAAGCAGTCCTAGTCTTAGAAAAACAGTATCAGTAAGCCAGACTACACATTTTAATGTACACTGCTCCATTTCACCATACTCTTTCTAGGATCAAATATGATGTTACTAATACCAAGACTATAAAATTTAAAACACATAAATTTTTACAGGTAAGAGAGAACAGATTATTTGGCAAAATGTTAGAGTAAACATTATTAACTAATGGTCCACAAATATTTAGTGACTACAGAATTTAGTTAATGTATTACAGTGATGATTAACAATCTTAATATTAACCAAAAAAATCTTTTCTATTATAATGAATCTTTTAGTGTTTTTATTAAAGAAGTGAAAGTGAAAATAGATTTTTCTGAATGATGTGCTAGACCCTATTGAAAGAAATACAAAGAAGGTAAAGGGTGACCTTTAAAAACTAGTAAAACTAATATAATGAAAAAAATGAAATCACTTGCCTTTTCCAAGTTAATTAGTAACATTTTACTATCCACAATGCACCACGTTGACTCATCTACCTTGACCTCATTGTACATCGTACCATTTATTACAGGAGGATGACCTTTAAGACCTACACAGAGTTTCTGTTGAAAAGAAAAGTTAAATAAAAAAAGAAAATAGGAAAGATTTTGAAAAAGTATTACACCTCCCTTATTATTAGCTCTAACAATTTAATGCTGTTCCTAGAAGCCGCCTCATTAGCTCTAACAATTATGCTGTTCCTAGAAGCCGCCTCATTAGCTCTAACAATTTAATGATGTTCCTAGAAGCCACCTAATTAGCTCTAACAATTATGCTGTTCCTAGAAGCCGCCTCATTAGCTCTAACAATTATGCTGTTCCTAGAAGCCGCCTCATTAGCTCTAACAATTATGCTGTTCCTAGAAGTCACCTCGATGCTCAGCATCAAGACAGGTGTGAGACAGGGGTGCATCTTATCTCCCTTCCTTTTCCTTCTAGCCATCAACTACATAATGAGGAAAGCAATGAACCATACTGCCTTTGGTATTCCATGGCGTGAACAAAATCGAATAACGGACTTGGACTTTGCTGATGACGTTGCACTACTCTGGGCTACAAATAAAGGCATACAAGAAATGACGGAGAGCCTAGATAGAGAAGCACTCAAAATTGGCCTACGCATAAACTTAGGTAAGACCAAAATTTTGCGAGTGGGATATAAGGCAAAGGGTGCCCCCGTCAGACTTCGCAGGTCAAAGCTTGAAGAGCTAGACAAGTTCACTTACCTTAGCAGCATCATAACAAATGATGGGGATGCCTACCATGATGTAGCCTGCCGAATAGGAAAGGCATGGAGCATTTTCCAAAGGATGCAGCCTATTCGGACAAGCCAAGCCATTGGGCGTGAGACAAAAATACACCTTCTCAAAAAAATTGTCATCCCAACTGCAACATATGCATGTGAGATATGGAAGTCATCTGTCAAAATTGAGAAAAGGCTAAATGTGGCTCAACAAAAATGGCTGAGACAGATTTTGGGAGTCAGTTACACAGATCGGGTCTCAAACAATGAAATCCTTTTCTGAACTGGGAGTCAAACACTTAGTGAGGTTGTGACAGAGCATCGCATGAGGTTTGCGGGACATGTTCTACGACAAAATGAACTACGTATACCAAGAGTTGTGATGACATGGAGGCCAATACGAGGAAAGTGCAAACAGGACATCCTCATATTCATGGAGGACATCAGAACAGTGGACACCAGGTGAGAGGAGGCTTCAGACATTGCCAACGACAGATCTTTATGGAGACATCTTGCCGCCCATGTCATGGGAGGACCTAAGCCCTAAGTAAGTAAGAAGTCACCTCATTAGCCCTCTAAAAAAATGTTTAAGTTCAAGGGATTTTTTGTGTGTTAATTATGCCTTTCAAAAAATGTCAGCAATAAGATTTTGAGTCTTTTTCTGTGGATCTTATCACTACAGCAATATGGAGAAAACATTCTAATGAAACTCTGACATTTTCATTTTATAAAGCACATTAATATGTTGAATAAATATTAACTTGCCTGTAAAGTACCTTTTTTAAAAAAGAAATAATTCTGTATTACAGTTGTTTAAATAAGTATTATTAAAGAAATTATATTACAATACAGGTGATCAAAAATATATATTTGTCTACAAATATGCACTTCTAACAACAATTTACAGGTGTTTTTACTATGAAAAAAAACCTTTATCTGAAATGTCTCTGTTTCAGTTTTATTATTAATCAGTTCACTAACCTTCTTCTCAATATTGACAACCAGATCTCTACCCTTGAGTGGGAAGCCAACTTGGAATGGAACTTTGATCTAGCAACAAAAGAAATCCCATATAAAATATACCTTATCAGAAATAACTTTAATCCAAATTTTACCAATTCATATCTCATCTGAATCTAAAAACAGGTTATTTAAGCAATCGCAGCCATCAAACAGCAGCTGATACCCTCATGGTACTTACCTCTACTTCTTGTAAGGTTTGAGTCCAGGAGTAGTTGGCCATGTCTGCACCATTGCCAACATTTGGTTTAAGTTTACCTTTGTCTTTTTCATCCTCTTCTTCATCATCACTGGCTACCTAAAGAAAAACCAAAATGTAAAATTACACTTCAGAAAGAAACGGTTGACAAATCTGGTTATACGGAGGATATCCCAGCTACTGTTGCCTCAGCCTGGCGCCTCCCGGGAAAGTAGATAGGCTAAGAACGGTAGCTAACATAGCTCTCAGTGGGCTACCACACGTACCCCCGAGAGAGAGTACATTACATGTGGTAGGGATGTAAAAAAGGCTCGCTAAATCAGTCCTAAACCCCCATCAGCCTGTTTCCCAAAGGGGCCCATACGTGTGGTGATGGTCCCCCAAAGGGTACGATGGGACAGCATCGGCATAAGGATGGCCGCCACGTGGGGCTTGAGCTTCCGGCCACACATGAAAGGAGGAATTCATGCAAGGTTTCGAAAGAATGTGCAACATGCCAAGAAGGGTGTGAATAAATGATCACTTAGTCAACAGGGGCCTCCTGACAGAGTGATCGGTGAAGAGCCAATTTCTCATCCTGGCCACGAGATAAAAGCCTTTCTTGGGTAACATTGTTCAAAAAAGGGGCGTGCTTGCCTCGAACCATTTGGACATCTGAATCAGGTCTCATTATAAATGCTTGAGTTTAAAGATAGAAACAAATACATGTATCCAAGTCATGTCCACTAAAGATATAATGACAAAAATTTTCCGTTGTCATCTGACACATACATCTAAATATAAATATGTAAGCTGTTTTAACAAGGTTAAACTCATTTGCTAGAAAAAATAATTAAATTACCTTTTCAAGTTTGCTTTCTACATCCCCAGTTCCATTAGCAATGTTCGCAGAGCTATTTTCTTTTTCCTATAAACAAAATAATGAATAATTTAACAACCTAATATAGAATCACGAATGAAAAGTTAAAACACACACACAAATTATTTTTATTTCATTAATAAAATCAATACATGCAAGCAAAAGTCAGGTATCCCTCTTTGAGGCTCAGAAATGTCTCAAAATATACAACACCACAGTCTCTGCCAAGACACAAACTTTGGGTTCTCAATCACCACACACAAAATACTTTTTAAGATTCATAATTAAACAAAGGAAGGAAAAAAAAAAAGAATTTTACCTTTTTCAAATCTTGTTCTAATTGTTCCGCCTCTTCCTCTGTTAATTCTTTAATCTTTGGTTCCTCCTCAGCTTTACTTCTTTCTTTGTCTTCTTCAGCTTTCTTCTTAGCAATTCTTTCCTTCCTTCTTTTCTCTTCTGCCTCTTTCTCCTCTTTTTCCTTTTTCAGTCTTTCAGCAACAAGTTTTTCATGTTGCTCAAATTTAGCAATCACCATCTGCAATCAAAAGAAATGAAGGGTTAATTTATTTTTTTATCATCTTTTGCTTCAAAACACCAAAGAGTGATGCTGGAAATCGCCTTGTTCAGTACTTATTACATTTAAAACATTACAGATCGATAAGTTTGTTAGATAAGTTTCAGCAATTCCTTCAGACTTGACGATTATTACATCCTAGCCTAAACAGCCTGCAGAACGATGGGGGATGGCAGCAGGCAGGGTTAGAACCCCGGACCATTAAGACAACAATACAAATGGGCATACCACATGAACAGGCAGCCATCCAACAACTAACGCTGTTGATACACTGTTACCAACACACACACCAACACTCCTATTTCAATTGTTTTTATTACAAAGTAAGACAAGTTATACAAATATCTAAGAACAAAAAAAAAAATTACTTTTAATTTATTGCTCTCCAATTCAGCTAACATAATTATAAAAATTAAAATCTAATTGTTAAAAGCTTGAACTTTTACTTTATGCATGCATATACATATATATATATATATATATATATATATATATATATATATATATATATATATATATATATATATATATATATATATATATATATATATATATATATATATATATATATATATATATATATATATATATATATATATATAATACATATATATATATATATATATATATATATATATATATATATATATAATACATATTACATACACATTGTGACTTCAATATCTAAATAAATCATTTAGATTTGGTTACCTTCATAGCTGGATCAACGCCAGCTCCTGTGTAAAAATCTGTTTTTCTTGCAAGGAATCCAAAAAATACATCAAGAAGCTGCAAAATATAAATCTATGTTAGAGTTTGATTACAATCAATACCAAAAGCTAAAATGTTGTAATTAAATTAACTGCCATTTTAAGTCTATATAAAGAGCTAACATGCTTTGCTGTCAGATCTGGAAATTACTGTACAAGTCCATCTCAGATATAGGAATACTCCTCTGAACCCTCCAACATATAAATGAGACAGAAGGAAAAGAATTTCTTGTGATAAATGCATTAGAAAAATTTCAGGACAATCGTAGAGTCTGGACACTCTTGGGTTTCTACCAGATGTGCTGGGCCTAAATTGTAAAAAAAAAAAAATGATTTCACTCTGCTTCTTTCTACAACTGCATATTGATCCAAATCCAGTCCATCAAGTAGATATCTAGTTGTTTCACCAGACTACCTCACTGATTAATAACAAACAGAAAGATGACAAAAATTTTTTTTTGTTTTTATGATTCCTTCGAGAACAGGTGTTTACAGGTGTTTGTTTTATTAAAAACTCATCAAATGAAACCTTTTAATCTAAGTTACAGAATATACTTGTGGTTTATTTTTTATTCGCTGGCATATTGCTATTAGTGTGACAGTCCTTTAATTAGAATGGCTAACAAATCCAAATTTACTATGAGATGATAATTTCAGAAAGGAACCTTAGTTAACAGTAAGCGTAACACCTTCAACTTGAAGACAAACATACTGCCTTGAGGAGAAACAAACTGAGTAAGCGTGACTGTAATGACAATCTAACTAGTTTAAATCTTAGACTAAATTAGAAGTGTTTCACTGTTAGTTGTGTATCTTATCTTATATAATACAGACGTTACTTCAAAAAAGATTATGTCCTACGCGTCATGCATATTAACCAATGACTTAAATTCTGCCAAGTCACTGGTTTTCCTTGCTGGCTTAGGCAACCCATTCCATGCTCTAATAGCACTAGGGAAGAAGGAGTATTTGTCCTAGCATATGGGATGAGAAATGTGCCTTTATCTTTGTGTCTTTCTGAGTATTTTATTAAATTTTGTTTTTGTATTTAAAGATTATTGTTCTGTGTTCATGTATAATTGCTACTTTACTTTTAAGTCTTCTATTTTAAAGGCTTTCTAAATTTAGTGATTTTACTAAAGGTGTTACTGTAGTCTTATCTTATCTTATATAATACAGACGTTACTTCAAAAAAGAAGATGATTACGTCCTACGCGTCATGCATTTAGTCATGCATATTAACCAATGACTTAAATTCTGCCAAGTCACTGGTTTTTCTGGCTAGCTCAGGCAACCCATTCCATGCTCTAATAGCACTAGGGAAGAAGGAGTATTTGTACAAATTTGTCCTAGCATATGGGACGAGGAATGTGCCTTTATTTTTGTGTCTTTCAGAGTATTTTATTAAATTTTGTTTTTGTATTTGAAGATTATGGTTCAGTGTTTTATGTATAATTGCTACTTTACTTTTGAGTCTTCTGTCCTGAAGGCTTTCTAAATTTAGTGATTTTACTAATGGTGTTACCCTAGTCAAATGTGAATATTCGTTTGTTATGAATCTCACTGCTCTATTTTGTGTTTGTTCCAGTTTCTTAATGTTTTCTTGAGTTGAGGGGTCCCACACGGTGGATGCATATTCTATTATTGGCCTAACCAAGGTTAAATAACATTTTAGTTTTATGTTCTTATTTGATTTATAGAAATTTCTTTTAATAAACCCTAATGCTTTGTTGGATTTTTTTATAGTTTCATCAATATGTGGATTCCATGACAGTTTTTCATTTATTATAACACCTAGGTATTTTGAGTTTTTAGTCTGTGTTACTGGTTTGCCATGAATAAGATAAGTGGAATTAATTTGTTTTAGTTTTTTTGTTACTCTTAACAACTGACATTTTTCTGGGTGGAAAGACATGCTCCAATTTGATTCCCATTTCTGTAATTCATCTAATTCTCTTTGTAAATTTCTGCATCTTGTGTTGTTTTTATTGTTCTATATATTATGCAATCGTCTGAGAATAATCTGACTTTTGTTCATGAACTAATGCAATTTGGTAAATTGTTTATGTAAATTAAAAATAGTAGTGGACCTAAGACTGTTCCTTGAGGTACGCCTTAGTTTACTGTTATTGGTGTTAATTTAGAACCATTTATTATTACAGTTTGTTCTCTCCCTATCAGAAAATCTTTAATCCACTGATGCAATGGACCATCAATGCCAAAATATTTTAATTTTTTAAGCAAACTATGGTGGTGAACTTTGTCAAAAGCCTTTGAAAAATCTAGTAAGATAGCATCTATTTGTTCACTATTATCTAAACCTTTTGAAAAATCATCAATTAGTCCTATTAGTTGTATTTCACATGATCTATATTTCCTAAAGCCATGTTGGTATGGAGTAAGGACATTATGTTTGTCTTCTTATCTTATATAATACAGACGTTACTTCAAAAAAGAAGATGATTACGTCCTACGCGTCATGCATTTAGTCATGCATATTAACCAATGACTTAAATTCTGCCAAGTCACTGGTTTTTCTGGCTAGCTCAGGCAACCCATTCCATGCTCTAATAGCACTAGGGAAGAAGGAGTATTTGTACAAATTTGTCCTAGCATATGGGACGAGGAATGTGCCTTTATTTTTGTGTCTTTCAGAGTATTTTATTAAATTTTGTTTTTGTATTTGAAGATTATGGTTCAGTGTTTTATGTATAATTGCTACTTTACTTTTGAGTCTTCTGTCCTGAAGGCTTTCTAAATTTAGTGATTTTACTAATGGTGTTACCCTAGTCAAATGTGAATATTCGTTTGTTATGAATCTCACTGCTCTATTTTGTGTTTGTTCCAGTTTCTTAATGTTTTCTTGAGTTGAGGGGTCCCACACGGTGGATGCATATTCTATTATTGGCCTAACCAAGGTTAAATAACATTTTAGTTTTATGTTCTTATTTGATTTATAGAAATTTCTTTTAATAAACCCTAATGCTTTGTTGGATTTTTTTATAGTTTCATCAATATGTGGATTCCATGACAGTTTTTCATTAATTATAACACCTAGGTATTTTGAGTTTTTAGTCTGTGTTACTGGTTTGCCATGAATAAGATAAGTGGAATTAATTTGTTTTAGTTTTTTTGTTACTCTTAACAACTGACATTTTTCTGGGTGGAAAGACATGCTCCAATTTGATTCCCATTTCTGTAATTCATCTAATTCTCTTTGTAAAATATCTGTGTCTTGTTTTGTTTTTATTGTTCTATATATTATGCAATCGTCTGCAAATAATCTGACTTTTGTTCCTGAACTAATGCAATTTGGTAAATCATTTATGTAAATTAAAAATAGTGAACTTTGTCAAAAGCCTTGGAAAAATCTAGTAAGATAGCATCTATTTGTTCACTATTATCTAAACCTTTTGAGAAATCATCAATTAGTCCTATTAGTTGTGTTTCACATGATCTATATTTCCTAAAGCCATGTTGGTATGGGGTGAGGACATTATGTTTGTCTAAGTGGTTTATGATGTTGCTACATATTATGTGTTCTAGTATTTTACATGTGATGCTGGTAAGTGATACTGGTCTGTAGTTTCCTGGATCAGATTTTTCTCCTTTTTTAAATAGGGGGGTGACATTAGCTTCTTTCCAGTCCTTTGGTACTCTGCCCTGGTTAAGCGATGCCTGAAAGAGTATTTTGAACACTGGGGCTAGCTCATTGCTTAGTTCTTTGAGTACTCTAGCTGGAATACCATCAGGTCCAGATGCTTTATTAGGTTTGATGTTGGCTAATAGTTTTTGGATTCTGTTTTCTTGTACTTCTATAACTTCTATGTTGTCTACTTGGTTCAAATTCAGTAATATGTCTTTGTCTCCTGGGGCTGAGAATGCTGATGCAAGGTATTCGTTAAGGATGTTAGCTTTACTTTCATTATCATTGACCTTTTAATGGCGCTATGCCTATTATTTCCATTTTCTTAGACTTCATGTATGACCATGGTTTTCTATAATGTTTTTAAGATAGTTTTTTTATGAAATTCCAGAGGTCATCGACTGGTTGGTTAATGTCTCTTTCTGATAAGAATGTTTGTTGAAAGTTTAATGCAGCTTTAATTATGTGTCTAATTGAGAACTTCCATTTGTATTGGGTAATCTTCTTTAATGTTATGGATGTGTATGTTAGATTATTTTTGAAGTTGCATTGATCTATAATGTGATGATTGGTAATGACTGTTTCCTTTTTAAGTTTAGTGTTGACTGATCTAGATCTGTGTTTAATTAGGGTGTATTTAGTAATTATCAGAATAAGTAGCCAGAGCAATTTCATGATGGCTATTGTTTGGTTTTAGTTTTTAAATGTCTAGTCTAAATCTAGTTTAAAGTTTACAATGCTTAAGGTGAAAGCTTGTTTTAAGTTTACAATGGTTAATTTATTAATATTCTAAGTCTGAAATTTTAGATCTAGAATAAATCTATTTATCTATCTATCTGACTATCTTAGACTTAGTAACTATTAGTAGATATACTAGTAACTTAGTATGCCTAAACTAGAAGTAGAAGTATATTTAGTATATTTTATAGATATATTGTGTTAGTGTTACAGTACATTTGTCTCATTTGAGCTTGGTGATCATGAATGAGTTATTATTAATTAGAATCAAGAATCTATCTTCTTATCAATTATCTAGTTTCAAGATCTATCATCTAGATTATTCTAGAATCTATAAATATAGATCTAACTTAGTAACTATAACTTTTAATAACTTAAATTTAATAAGTAGATCTTGATTCTAGATCTATTCTATTATTACTTAATTTAATTATAATAATAACTATACTTGAGTATGTCTAGACTAAAGTAGTGCTAGTCTACGGAGTCACTGAGAGTGAGAGTGTTATAAATATAAATTTTAGGCAAGATCCTGTTTCAGTTCCTTTATTTACCATTGCTATCACGGCAACAGGCGGCCACTTTTTGCCAGATGGACTTCGTTACTGATGCAAAAATAAAACAAAAAATAAAATTGAGGAAGTTTTTTTGGCTGCCAACTAAAAAATATAATTTTGATAAATAAATATAGATGGGTTAGTAAGTGTAGACCTATTTTATTTCATCAAAACATATATTTTCATTTTAATATATCGAGAATCTATAGCATTTCTATACATTTGTATGTGTTTTATAGCTCAAATTTGTTAATAATAAAATGTTTATGTTCTGTCTTTCTCTGGCAATTATTTAATAAACTTTTAAAAAATCATCTCATGTTTCTTTTTTCCAATTGGCTAATGGTTCAATTAATATTGCGTGTGTGTGTGTCACCGATGATTTTCCCTATTATCCTATACGTGGACTTTTTTGTTTACATTTTTTTACAATTAATACGGGTATTTGAAAATAAAATATTTTAAAATTTTACTTACTGATTATCCATTAGCCTATCGTGATTAATGCCGGCCCCCCTACTTTCTCATTCTGGACTTGGGACCTGAGATGAACTCCAATTGGTGACAAGGCAGGGAGACCTAGGTCTCCCGTAGTGCCCTCGTAAGGAACTCTGCTGTTTGGCGTAGTGCCTCATAGCTTCCATACAAACATAGTGAACCACTGGATACGTCTTCCCGCAGCTCGCTGAGCTGCGAACACTCTTGCAAGACGTGCACCACCGTCTCTTCTGATTCCCCGCAGTGTCGGCAACAGGCATCAAAATTTGGCCGGAACCGGGCGAAGTACGCACCTATGGGGCAGTGTCCTGTATGCCACTGCGTTATTGTTGTTTTTTTCGACCTTTTTAGCCTCCACCACGGGTCCTCTCGATTTGGGTGACGCATGTGCTGCCAGACTCCCCTGGCAGTGTTGGAATCATCCCAGGATTTCAACCATTTTTCATGTACCCACTCTCGTATAACTGTGGTAGCCTGTTGGAAGGTACTTGGTGACTCGAAAGTGGGCACGGCCAGCGCTCCTTCTCGTGCTAGAGCATCAGCCACGGCTTTGCCCCTCACGCCGCAGTGCAAGGGCACCCACTGCATAAAGATGACAGCTCCAATAAATAGGCGGATGTTATTTGCAGCGCCTAATGCCTCTTCCACCAATTTGGACTTTCCCCCTAAGCCAGCCATGGCTTGGAGGCAGGACTGGGAATCAGTAACTATTACAACAGTTGTCGCAACGGTTATCTTTTCACGCAGTTTTTGGAGCAGGTAATTGAGTGTATTGGTTAATTCGTTAATTCTGCATCAAAGCTACATGTGGCGAGGCTTGTCTGGTTCGTGTTCTGGGTAACAGATATAGGCCCCATACCCAGCTCTTACGGAGTCCTTCATGACCGACCCGTCTGTGTAACAGTAGATGGAATCGGCCGGGTAGGTCTTTAGTGTGTCCAATGCCATTTTTCCTAGTAAATCCGGGTGTGTGTGTCGTTTTGTAGCCCCCTCCAACCCGTGTATAGTGAAATTTATGGGAGGGATGGGCTGTCTCCTCCAGGGCGGGCACGTGCTTATCCGTCGGATTGGGACCCGGTCAGTGGAGAGGCCAGCTTGAGCACTCAAATTTGACGCGCGGTGCATAAATGATGTCCATTTTATAATGTTTTTTACTCTCCACTGAGTGACTAATGTATGGGTCGGGAGCCCTGGTTCGCCCCTTTGGTAGCGTTCCAGGGCCGTTAGCACGGCGCACTCTCTCCTCAGGCTGAGAGGAGCCACGTTGGACATGATTTCTGCAGCGGAAGTTGGGCTCATTCTGTAGGTGCCGCAAATGAATCTGAGAGCCTGGGCCTGTACACGGTCACCCACCTCTTAGCCCCTTCCAGCCCGCTCCCGCAGTTTCAGCCCCATCTTCTCCCCCCCCCGGCTTGCTCCCGCAGTTTCACCCCCATCCTCCCCTCCCCCCAGCCCGCTCCCGCAGTTTCACCCATTTCAGCTTCAGTGACTCTAGTCTAGAGGCTAGATTACAGACAGTCATTGTACCTGGTATATATCTATCAAAGTTAATAAATATTTATGACATTCTTTTCTATAAGGACATAAGCTGTTTATAGCGTGTTCTAGATACTATGCAACAAGCCTCATAACACACAACAATTATTTCAACTTTGTTAAAAAATATTACAAGTTGTCAGCACCTTAAATCTTAATCAAAACATTTAAAATGTACTGTATTTATCTATACAATAATCCCATCATATCTATTTAAATTCAATTTTTATAGCATAAAAAATCGGTACCTAGATTTACGCTTTTTCGTGTTATTACTGTCATTCTAATTTAAGAATAATAATGTATACCCCTCCCCTTTTTTTTAATACTTCAACCAATATAGCATGTATTCCTATTAATTCTATTTGTTTTATTTTCTTTCTCTTCCTAACATGTTTTAGCTCACTGTATTAAAAATCAAGTAGGTTATCCCCCCTTAGAAATATTTCTTTTAGTCTTGATCCAACAGCTAGACAACGCAATAAAAATCTGGCCTGCACCAATATGGCTGCCTAGAGATGTAAATAAATGAACTGAAACAGGATCTTGCCAAATTTTAGTTTAAGATTGATTAGATTGTGACCTGTCAGTGTCAGTGAGATGATATTGATAGAATAATTTTAGACTTTGTATGAGAATTATTTAACTAATAATCATATCATAGTATAGATCTAGACAGTATAGATAATATATATATATTATAGTATACTATATTCATACTAGATCTATACTTATATTTATTTTATATACTTATTATACTACTATATCAGTATATCTATATACTTGCTACTAGAATTTAATTCATATTAAATTTAATAGAAAAGAATCATAGAATGTAAATTGTAATCATTCATTCAATCATTGTAATTTGTTACCTCCTGAACACCCCCTTCACACTGTTGAGCCATCGCTAAAAGCATTCCATCAAAACGTTCTGGGTCTGCTGTTCCAGACATTCTTAGAATTTTGTTAGTTTCTGTCAATCTAAAACGTAGTCAGATCTAGGGTCTAATTTCTAAAGAAGCTTGAATTCCTTCTAGAAACAGTCAACAAACTGTAGATCTATACTGCTAAAGCTGAACAAGAAAACACGGGCACGTTATTAGTAATTAGATCTACTTCCGGTTCAATTATACAGAGTTCAATCATGATGAATACAAAACAATACATTAATTTTATCTACATTCAGATTCTAGAATCTAGTTATAGATCTATTTTAGATGCATAATATCACACATCTAGACTAGATCTAGATGAAAATGTAGTCGAAATTATGTGTGCTATTTCTTAAAATAGATCTACATCTAGTATTTAGATCTATAGTGAATCTATTGCGCATGCGTTGTTGTCAATAGCAAGGCTTCTTCAAACAAAATGGCGTTCACCGCGAGATACTACCCAAATCCTAATGAAGATTTTGTTTTACTCGGTGGACAACCTTTCTATGTTAGGTACTTAATAAAGATTTAGATATGATTAAACTTTGTTTCTCTTTCAGTTAAATGAAATATTGAATATAGATCTATTTGCTGTTTGATTTACGTGTCTTATTCAAAATATCGTTGTCAGATAGATGAGACATGAGATGATGATATGTCATAATCATATGATGAGTCAATGAGACAGAGATAACTCAGATATGAGATCAGATATTTAATTCAATATGACTATGACATAGTGGCACAAAGTCATAGACTAATCACTAGAGTCTATAGATAAGATATCAAAGTGATAAACCATTCAACATAAATATAAATACAAAATATCTTATAGTTATATATAATAATAAGGATAGGTCTAGAAGTCTAGATCTTCCTTCAAAAAATAATAAGGGTATTGTAGGCATATGCTATGGCATATCCATGTGTTAAAATATTCATAAATTATGTTAATTAGAGACTAAACTTTGATAGATAATAGGATTTGGCACTTGGGAAGATGGGGCATAATTTGTTCAGATTTGTCCTAGTATATTATATAAGCAATGTGCCTTTATATTTTGTGTCTTTTTTGAGCATTTTTAATAGGTTTTTGTTTCTATATTTGTAAGTCATGTTTAGTGCTTATGTAATATATATTCTGCCCTGAAATGTCTCTAAATTTAGCGATTTTACTAATTGTTACTCTAATCAAATGTGAATATTTGCTTTTATAATTAATAGCACAAGATATGAGTCTGCATTTCTTGTGTTTGTGTAGCCTCATGTAAAACATGGAATTCTTTCTTTCTTTTTTTTAATCTGAAATTTAGTAGATATAATTTTGTTGGGACTAAGAGAGTTTATAGACTTTGTGCTGACCACATGACGCCTTCATTAACCCTAGAGAAAAGATTGCAAGGTCTGAAAGGGGAACTTTTTTTTACTAATATAATTTATAAAGAAAATATACACATAGATAACATTTAATTTTTAAAATCTAAATGCATTATGCTTCACTTCGTTTCAAACATTAGTTTGGCACAAATGAAGTGTTAATTATTTGGTATTAGGGCATATAAACCTTTACATGTCTGCCACATTGATCGCAAGGTCTGAAAGGGGAACTGTAGTTTTATTTACTAATGGAATGGATGTAATAATAAAATGTATTTTTGACTATTTAAGTGACCTATTCTGCATACTTCACTGTTTTTTAAATACTCATTAGTTTTTGTAAGTATTAGTATAGTTAGCATTAGTATAATTAAATTCAAAAATTTTTTTAAAAAAGGGTATATCACCTTTTCTTACTTCAAACAAATTTTTTATTTCAGACAAAATCATTTTCTACAATTTTTTTTTATTTCTATAGTTTTACATTTTTTGAGACTTATTGTCACAATTTATACTTTATTCAAAGACTCAATACAAGATTTTTTTTTTTTTTCCCTTGTAGAGAAAAACCTGGATTTCTCTCTAACTCAATGTTGACTGATACAACGAAAAATTTAACTCAGCATGAGTATCATTCTGAAAATTATGGAGGTGATCCACAGCTCAGAGGCTCTCTTCGAACAATATCCCGCAGCCTGAATCGGGTCAGTGGAGATATTCGAAAAACACTTCTCAAAGATAATTCAGCTGAATTACAAAAAAGTTACACTCAACAAGAACTGAATGAAACACTAAGGGATGCCTTAAACAGAAATCCTCAGCCATTTACTTCTTTATCGCAACTGGACTGGTACACAAAACCTATTCATTTATCGTCATCAGTAAAGATTCCTATGAATGAAGAGGACATGCTAGCGGCTCGTTATTTTCCTGTTACACTTGGAGAATCCAAATCTATTGAGATGGTTAGTGAACTTAAACCAGGAGTAACAAAACATTCAAAAATGTCGGATACTAATTTTAAATATAGCACTGAAGATTTAGAGCAGGTACATAGACAATTAAGAAAAAGTAATGGACCATCAATTAATGATGCCTATTTTCTTACTGCTGTTGCTCCAAATATCAGTTAGTAGAGTCTTTTTCTTTTTTTTACATATATAATATACGTAGATATTTTTTAGCATATGACTAATTTTAAGATGAACATTTTTTTATCTTATTAGATGAAACTTTTCCTACTTATAAATTTTGATAATAGCCTGTTACAACAACCTTAAAATATATAACACAGAAATTTTAAAAGTAAAATGATATTTTCATTTATTTTAGGAGCCAAAATATAAATTATGTTAACATACTATTTATTATAGAAGCAATCCTATGATTTGGTAGTTACTTCAATGATTTCGTGTAAAATTAATCTTGAATTTTGTGTGTGGGAATGAGGCACGGTGGCTGAGCGGTAAAGCGGTTGGCTTCTGAACCAGGGGTCTCCGGTTCGAATCCTGGTGAAGACTGGGATTTTTATTTCAGGATCCTTGGGCGCCTCTAAGTCCACCCAGCTCTAATGGGTACCTGACATTAGTTGGGAAAAAGTAAAGGCGGTTGGTCATTGTGCTGGCTACATGACACCCTTGTTAACCGTAGGCCACAGAATCAGAAGACCTTTACGTCATCTGCCCTATAGACCACAAGGTCTGAAAGGGCAACTTTACTACTTTACTTGTGTGTGGGAACACTTTTAATAGTCAAGTAGTTAATAATTTTAATCAATTTCCATAGCATCTGCTGTAATCAGTAAAGGAGGTGTATCACCTATGTCACTTTCAGTATTACAGTAGTGTACCTGTTTACAGCAGCTGTATATAGCCTGTGATTTAATTGTTGATTTATATTTTATATTATTATATTATATTTAACAATCAGATACAAAATTGCTTGTTTTTTTTTTTATCTCAAGTTTAGCATTAGCAAGTAGTAAAAAATAAATAAAAGATTCTTTGTTTCAACTTTATTTTTAGAAACAGCTGGTATAACATTCACATCTCCTTATTCTGAAGAATTAGCCAAGTTGAGAATGGAAAAATTACGTATCCAGGAGCAGCAATACTTAGAACTAAAGAGGCAAGCAGAGTTAGAGAAGATTCGAGGGCCCAAACCCAAATGGTTAGAATATATTTTAGACAGATTTAATAAATCTAACACATACTTTTTGGAAATAAATAAACTATGCAAGAAACAAGCGAATCACTTTGGCATTATATCAGTTATAAGAAATTTAGTACTTGCTTTTTGGCATTTGTAAGAAATCTAGTTTTTTTGTAAGAGTAATTTGTTGTTTTTTTTTTTTTTTGTATAACGCATTTATGCTTTTTTTCTGACGTACGGAAGGGGGTATCTGGGATAAGGTTTCCATTCTGCCTTTAGATGCGCAGCAGACACAAACCAGCTTGAGTTGGGATTCAAGCTCTAGCCCCCTTGATAGGTAGTACCAATGTAGCAATACCACACAGCCAACATTTTAAATACCTTACTACTGTAAGAATGATTTAAATCTTTTTTTCATATTAAGCATGTATTCATATAATGAATCTTTCAACCTTGTAATGGGTTGGACATTTATCAATTATTTGTCCCCTAAATTCATACCTTCATTTATTATTATTTCCCATTAAGCTACATATTGCTACTTTTATTTCTATATTACTATTGATCATATTTTATCACATAATGTGACTAAATAATGACTCTTACATTCTTGTTAGACTATATCAATACATTTACAATGTTATTTTGTTCAACTCCAAATGTTAGATTAAATTATAATTTGACTTGCTCAAGTTTCAAATGTTTTCCCTATACTCTCAAAAAACTATGGGGTGATGTGGTAGAGTGGTAAAGTGCTTGGCTTCGGAACTAAGAGGTCCCAGGTTCCAAACTCAATGAAGGCTAGGATTTTTTTATTTTGTGATTTTTAGGATGCCCTTTCTTTAAATTCCTTGGCATTTAGTGTATGCTGAGTGTTTCCTCAGGCTTTTTTAAAATATATAGTCCACGCATTTTAAGGGAGTTTTCAGTCTTGGCAATTTTCTCCAATACTGACATAAAAGGAAACATCTAGGTCTGAACTGTAACAGGAATATCCATGGGACAAGGTGGGGTTGGCCAATGGTCCATTCTCCGCCATCCATAGAGCTCTCCAAATGGAACTTTTCTGCAGTAGAAAGCTTAAAGTGGACTGTGCCATGGGTATTCCCTGTGGAATCATCACATCCTGGATCCAGGCCCCTTCACGATATCACATTCACCAGATCCAGAAAAAAAAACACTTCACGATGGGTTTATATCTAGTATTAGAATTGGCATCACAGGAAATGAAAAGGCAGATAAGCTATCAAAGGCAGGTTCATCTATGGAACAACCAGATAGACATGTTAACTACCTCACCCTAAGGTCAATGTTAGTCAACAATCACAAAGAGGAGTGGCTCAACCAATGGGCATCAGGAAATAGTGACATCCAAATGTTAGATTTAGTTATATATTGACTTGGTCAAGTTTCAAATGTTTTCCCTATACTCTCAAAAAAACTATGGGGTGATGTGGTTGAGTGGTAAAGTGCTTGGCTTCGGAACTAAGAGGTCCCAGGTTCCAAACTGAGTGAAGACTAGGATTTTTTTATTTTGTGATTTTTAGGACGCCCTTTAGTCCGCCCAACTGTAATGGGTACCTGTCTTTAGTAAATGAAAGTAAAGTAGGTTGGTCATTGTGCTGGTCCCAGGACACTTTCATTAACTAGTGTCAGCCATAGAAACAAATGACTTTTACATCATCTGCCATATAGGATCTTATGGTCTGAAAGGGGTACTTTACTTTTACTTCAAAATTTAATGAAATATTTTGTGCATTTTCTATTGTTAGCAAAAGCAAAATATTTGTGGTCAAATAAGATACCACTGTGTAGTTTACTTTATAACAATACAAAGTTTAATTAGCAGAACAAAAATAAAGTTTAATACTTTTTTATTTTAATATCATTTTGTTTTATTTCCTAAACTTGTTGTCTGTGTAGGTATGAACTGAAAACTCCAGATTTTCATCGTGAAGCTAATAAAAATAATACCTTGTTACGCAATAGTGACAAATGGGATGAACTTCTGCAGTACAGAGAAAGTTTACTGAGTGCTACCAATCAGTTGAAAGCAGCACTTGAGGATTATAAAGTTCCTGTGTATTAACATTGTTCAGTCTAATTCTGTAATAAATAAGTTACTTCATTTGTAAAAACAAACAATGTATATAGCTATTTAAAGCCTTTTTTTTTTTCAATAAATTTATGTGTATTTTTATATATACTTATAAACAGAAGTGATTTTTGTCCTTAGTCAAAGATTAACACTTGCTATGCTGATTATTTATTATTTGTACTGCCTGGTCATGCGCTGGACTGTCTTAATCGTTCTGGGTTCATCTCCTTCCCACTGCCATCCCCTGTTGTCCTGTGGGAGGTTGGACTAGGAAGTAGATTATCTTCAAGTCTGAAGGAACATCAAAAATATCTGAAGTTAACATTTGAAATAAAACTTAATAAGATTAATTATTAAATATTGTTTTTGTAATATTATGAGTTCAATAAAGCTTTTTATATATATAATTTTGCTATAGACATTATTATCTTAGTGATTAAGGCTGAATTTTAGTTATATATTGTAAAAAAAAAATATTTTTGCGATATAGATAAATGTACTTAGTTTAAGTAATGTAGCTATTTAACTTTATTGAAATGTAATTAATTAAAGTTCTTTTTTATCAATATAGACCATAGTGTCTATAGGTAATGTTGTTTTTGTTGTTTGTTTTTTCATAATTTAATGAATTTTAAAGAAAAGAACATATACGGTTTAAAACTTTATTTTAATCTGTTAAAAAAATATTAATGTGACATACCCTACCTAGAACAAGTGCAAAATTTATTTTAATATATATTTAGTATATATATATATATATATATATAGCCAGAGTCCAGGACTCAAGATCGACTCTGTCAAGTACCGGTACTTTATTATTTGGAGATGTCTTAGTGCTATCATTGTCATTACATACAAACATGTATACAAAGATTAGATAACTCCATTTCATTGACATAATTTATTTATGAACAATAATGATGAAGAGTGCATGAGAATAGCCCAAGGAGGTTATATTTAGATGGAGATGGCGTGACGTCACTAGGTTGAAGCCAAATCGCAGCCATCTTGGTCTACTCAAATTAAAACGTGTAGTCTGTTGTTTTTTTTTAGAAATTTGTTCGACAATATTTCACGACATTATTTAAATATCTGTACATTGTACAATATCTTATAAAACGTTAAAAACACAGTGTATAGAATAAAATAAACATTACAAATGCCTTCTTGTTCGGCATACGGTTGTACGCAACGACGACCAGAAAATGGGATATCGCTTCATCGGTTAGTTTGGTTTTTAGTCACTAAAGACTAAACTTTAGTGAGTTAGAGTTTAGTTAATGTTGTTAGTGCCATTTATTTATATAAATTTTGGTAAAAGTGCATTTTAGCGGCGTCTATTTCAGTGCGGTAAAAAGTATCAAAAATATAACAAACCTCTTGCAAATCATTTTTGTGCTTTTTTCAGCCCACAATAGTGCTTAATTTCGATGTAATCATTATATTTCGGTTTTGTAGGCCTCGATCAGGTGATCGTATACATGCTCTACAGCGCTTTGTAATTGATCCATTGGAATATCTAGACCACCAGATATGAACTTGGGCCTTAGAGGAGTTTAGAAAAAAACATGATGACAAAATACGAGGCTAATTTGAGTCGTTACGAGAATTAGAAAACTGGTATCGCAATGAAAACGGATGGAATGTTTTCAGTAAACCAATATGGCGAATAGGCTCCGCCCACTGGCTTCAACCGATAATGAACATTTGATAGCAACCGCCATCTCCATCTAAATATAACCTCCTTGGAATAGCCTAACTGTATGACAAAAAACGACCTTGATATCGTCCCACAATGCTAACAACTTCTTCTTCGTTCTCATTTTTATGTTGAAGGGTTCAGAAGCTGCCGAAGGGAATTTCATAGTTGATACTCCCAACGCCTAAGGAGCTTCACTTCTGATTTGTCTCCTGAAGCCTTAGTACCGCAAGTCAAGAGTACCCCTCTCCAAGATGAATTGCCTTACAAGGCTGACGAGCTCCATCTGCCCGAAGCTCCTGGTTTTGTGGCGCCAGTTATCCGCCCTCACCCCTTCACCTGCTAGTAAGAGCAGTTTCGCCGGGCTTAGTATCTAAGCCACACGAGCAGGCCAGGTGCTATCTGAGACGCATGCCTTTAGGAGTAGCCTATTTCATAGACTATTACTTTTACACAATAATAAAACAGAGACAAATTCTCCTCTCTGTTTCATAACAAACAAAACACCAACTGCCTAACCATGAGTTACATTCCATTAAAATCCTATCTCACAAAGTAAAACAACTTTGAATCGAACAACCTGAATAGACCCCCTTCTCCTCCAAAGTTAACAGGGACCCACAAAATCCTGTCGGACTTGTTTCGCTTCTTCCTGTAAAACAACGCCTGGCAAGATATCACTTTTTTTTTCTTTGATAGCGAGATTTTTTTTCCTAACCCCTTTATGATGGCGTTGGGCCGAATCCGACAGGACGTCCAGTTCCCGATACATGGCAAGTCTTTCAATGCAAAGACACCGACCCTAATCAGATATGGGACGTAAGGACCTCGCACAAATGGGATAAACTTGCTCAACTTTTACATGGCGTCGCACCTTCTTAGAAGACCTTATAGCCGTACGTGAGCACCAGCTGGGAATTTAAGAGACCTTGGAAGTCGCCTATGACCTATCTCAGTGGAGAGAGCTTGACACCCTGTTGTCGACGGTCGTTGTCTTGTAGCAGCAAACTGCTAGTAGACAACTAAACCACTGTATGTGTATTATATGTTAACTTAAAAAACTAGAAATAACTAACAACCTCTTTGTGAACAAAACTAACTAGAGCTTTTATTAAAATATAAACTAATTCAACTTGAGATAGAATGAAATCAGTGTAGTAAACTTAGTAATAATATAAAATGGTGTTCTAAATAAAATCTAACTCTCTACAATAACACGTCCATTCAGTCTCACATTTTGGAGTCGTCTGTCCAAAGACCGCTGACGACAATGCCACATATCTTGCATCATTCAGAACAAATCGCTAACTTCTTCCCACCGTCACAATAGAAACACACAAACACTGCAAAACAAACCCCACCACCAAATGCACCGAACGATACGGGAAGACCTTATTCTAAGAAATGTGCCTCTACCTTTGTTTCTTTCTGTGTATTTAATTGGGTTTTGTTTTTATTAATATGAAAAAAATGTTTTGACCACTTGACAGAGTATATGCCTACTTTAAACTTTGGAACTCTATAGGGCACGTGAAAATCTAATGTTACACCGTCATTACCGATGGCTAGTATCCCTAAAGACGAGACAGAGGACAGCATATCATGTAAACTTCCCCCAAATTCCTTCTCTGTACCACATCAGCTGCGTGGGGGTGTCAGCCAAATAAAAAAAAAATCTGCTCCTTGAGAAACGATATGTGGATATAGTGGCATGGTTGTTGTGGCTCTCTTACATCCCCACCTAAGCGACGGACTCAAGGAGGTTATATTTAGATGGAGATGGCGTGACGTCACTAGGTTGAAGCCAAATCGCAGCCATCTTGGTCTACTCAAATTAAAACGTGTAGTCTGTTGTTGTTTTTTTTTAGAAATTTGTTCGACAATATTTCACGACATTATTTAAATATCTGTACATTATACAATATCTTATAAAACGTTAAAAACACAGTGTATAGAATAAAATAAACATTACAAATGCCTTCTTGTTCGGCATACGGTTGACGCAACGACGACCAGAAAACGGGATATTATTATTAGTAGTAGGTAGTAGTACTCTTTTCACTTCAATTTTATCAATTTTGTGGTGATTTCAGTGCGGTAAAAAGTATCAGAAATATAACAAACCTCTTGCAAATCATTTTTGTGCTTTTTTCAGCCCACAATAGTGCTTAATTTCGATGTAATCATTATATTTCGGTTTTGTAGGCCTCGATCAGGTGATCGTATACATCACTTTACATGCTCTACAGCGCTTTGTAATTGATCCATTGGAATATCTAGACCACCAGATATGAACTTGGGCCTTAGAGGAGTTTAGAAAAAAACATGATGACAAAATACGAGGCTAATTTGAGTCGTTACGAGAATTAGAAAACTGGTATCGCAATGAAAACGGATGGAATGTTTTCAGTAAACCAATATGGCGAATAGGCTCCGCCCACTGGCTTCAACCGATAATGAACATTTGATAGCAACGGCCATCTCCATCTAAATATAACCTCCTTGGATGGACCGATTGGTCTCGGTTGTTAGGCACCCCTACAGTGGGTTCTTTTTTGCTTCCTTATTGGTCTTATAGTGTCCTCGCAGTGCAGACTAATCGAAACAATGAACATTCCAAGCAGGAATTGAAGTACAAGTTCTCGTCAATCTTAAACATTCAAAATATGTATCGAAGTACAAGCTCTTGTCAATCTTAAACATTTAAAGCAGATATGGAAGTACAAGCTCTTGACAGTCTTGGGAACGACCTGCTAATAAATCGTAGGCCCTAAAACATTAGGTTACACACATAGGGCCTACACCTATATAACATTCCCTACGGTGACTTCGAATAAATCAATACGAGACCATCATCATCATTAACAGATTTCGTAAATGAAAAGTTATTATATTTATCCCATGCAACTATTTCATCTTGTTTTAAAGTAAGGTGACCGGATATTTTGAGAGCGAAAGCGGGACATGTCGATCATCATCCATCCCTGTGGCGCTACAGCCCATGGAGGGAGGGCTCTGGCCTGCTTCAACACATCCTTCCATTCAGATCTCTCCTGGGCCTTTCGTCTCCACGCCCTAACCCCAAGCTGTTGCAGATCTGCTTCCACATCATCAATCCATCGCATTCGCGGTCTGCCTTTGGGTCGCCTGCTGCCTTTTATTTTTTTGCCTGTATACGATTTTCGCTCCTCTCTTATCTAACATTCTTTCAAGGTGACCTGCTCAACGTAGTCTGTTCTGTTTTTATTTCCGTCACTATTGGTGGGTCTTCATACAATGGACAAGTCGATCAAGGAACTTTTAAAAAGTCCCAAGATACAGGCGGTAACTTTGAAGTTTTTAATAAAAATGCAATTTAAAAAAATGCAAAGTACACACTTAAAATGTAGCCAAAAGGGGGTTTGAGTTTAAACCCCCCTCTAGCGAGGTTTGGAGCTAAAAAAATACCTCTACATCTTCAATAAAAAAATTAAAAAAGCAAATTACAGACTCAAAAATCTATGAGCGTAGCCAAACGGGTTTTGAGTTTAAAACCCCCTTCAGAAGGGTTTCAAGCTAAAAAAAATACCTCTTTAATATAAAAAAGCAATTACACACTCAAAATTTTATGAGCGAAGCCAAGCCAATTTTTAAAAGCCCTCTGGAGGAGGGGGAAGGGGGTAAACTCCCTCCTCCTCCAGAGGGCTTTTTAAAAATTTAAAACCCCTCCTGCGATGGTTTTGAGTTAAATACCCCCATACAGATAGTTTTGAGGTTGAATACCTCTCTCTTTAATTTTATTCTAAAGCAAACTAAAGTCACCAAATTCTATGAGCGTGGCTTAGGGGGTTTTGAATTTTTAAAAAATCCAAAAAATTTTTAGTTTAAAACCCCCTAAAAAATGATTTATCTTATCTTATATAATACAGACGTTACTTCAAAAAATAAGATGATTACGTCCTACGCGTCATGCATTTAGTCATGCATTTTAACCAATGACTTAAATTCTGCCAAGTCACTGGTTTTTCTGGCTAGCTCAGGCAACCCATTCCATGCTCTAATAGCACTAGGGAAGAAGGAGTATTTGTACAAATTTGTCCTAGCATATGGGACGAGGAATGTGCCTTTATTTTTGTGTCTTTCAGAGTATTTTATTAAGTTTTGTTTTTGGATTTGAAGATTATGGTTCAGTGTTTTATGTATAATTGCTACTTTACTTTTGAGTCTTCTGTCCCGAAGGCTTTCTAAATTTAGTGATTTTACTAATGGTGTTACTCTAGTCAAATGTGAATATTCATTTGTTATGAATCTCACTGCTCTATTTTGTGTTTGTTCCAGTTTCTTAATGTTTTCTTGAGTTCTATTATTGGCCTAACCAAGGTTAAATAACATTTTAGTTTTATGTTCTTATTTGATTTATAGAAATTTCTTTTAATAAACCCTAATGCTTTGTTGGATTTTTTTATAGTTTCATCAATATGTGGATTCCATGACAGTTTTTCATTTATTATAACACCTAGGTATTTTGCGTTTTTAGTCTGTGTTACTGGTTTGCCATGAATAAGATAAGTGGAATTAATTTGTTTTAGTTTTTTTGTTACTCTTAATAACTGACATTTTTCTGGGTGGAAAGACATGCTCCAATTTGATTCCCATTTCTGTAATTCATCTAATTCTCTTTGTAAAATACCTGTGTCTTGTATTGTTTTTATTGTTCTATATAGTATGCAATCATCTGCAAATAATCTGACTTTTGTTCCTGAACTAATGCAATTTGGTAAATCATTTATGTAAATTAAAAATAGTAGTGGACCCAAGAATGTTCATTGAGGTACACCTGAGTTTACTGTTATTGGTGTTGATTTAGAGCCATTTATTATTACAGTTTGTTCTCTCCCTATCAGAAAATCTTTAATCCACTGATGCAGTGAACCATTAATGCCGAAATATTTTATTTTTTTAAGCAGACTATGGATTTTGACGATAAAACATCCCTTTTCGATATAAAAGCAAACTAGCCAAGAGAGGTTACAAATTTCTAAATGTGGACCGTCATATTTTAGGTTACTGTTTGCATATTAATGGCTATTGCAAATTGCACGTCTGGTTTTAAAGAAGGTGGTGAAATCTATAAAGATAAAATAATTGTAAAAAAGTGGTTGAAAACACACACACAAATAATAATAAAATGCACGTGGAAATGTGATAGATTGATGATAGTGTATACATATCTATCTCTATCTATTCGCCATGTAGAGTTATCTAGCTATAAAAAAAAAAAAACTCAGTACACCTAAATCTAGTCAAATTATACAGCTAAGTGCAACAAATCCTCCTAGCTCTTTATTTAAGAAAGTTAGAATTATATTTGCGGACCAGACCTCCCTGCAAATCTAGAGGTAGGCCCCACATTAACTACGTAACTTCCTTTTTTTCCCAACCATGGGGTTCTCGAGTCAGGTAGAGCCGGGCTGAGCCGATTTCTTAATTTTCTTCTTAGATTTAACATTAGGAGCAGTTTGAAAAAAACATTTATCATTGACATTAATTATTTTCATGAATTGCTCAAGAAAATATTGATCCGGTTTTCATTTACATTTTTTGAACATCGCACATTATCAGTGCTACCAGTTATCGATTCTATTTTATTTTTCTCACGTGGGAAATGTTTACATACTTTAAGTTACTTTAACATTTGTAGGATAATCATAATGATATTCATTTTTTTCATGACATGTTAGATCTACACTGCATCTAATTTTTCGTTTCTAGTTTAGTGCCATTAATTCACCAGTTAGGTTTTGAGTAATTCTAGTCTATTAGTAACTAGTTTTGTTTGATTATTTATGGAACCTCTTGAGTCGTCTTGACTTGAGTCTTAGAGGAGTTGAGAGTATAACACTGACAACAGTAATCCCCATGACAATGGCATGGCCCGGGCATGTGACAGTTCAAGCAATGATCAATGTCTTGATTTGATTATTCCCTAAGATTATCATTATGCTAAAAATAGCCAAAGTTTAGATTTCTTCAGTTACTTCATTTCTCTTTTACAGCCTCTTGTGATTGATGGTAGGGGCCATCTATTGGGTCGTTTAGCTGCTGTAGTTGCTAAGACACTTCTGAATGGTAGGTAGGCGATATTTTTTAGACTTTAGACTATTAACCTAGGTTAGACTGGATAAATCAATCTGATTTATTCTAGTCAAGCTGTTTTTTATTCATGTCAGTTAATGTAGCTTCTAGATTTAACTAAAGTACAAATTGTATAGGATTTGATTCCTTGTTACCTTGTTCAATTCAACAGCTTATGTTGACTTTTTGCAGAAATTTTCTTCCTAAAAGCACTTCACAAGTTAAAATAGCTTGTGCAGTCGTCAACCGGAAGTATATAAAATCCATGTATTCAATGGGTGAGATAATGAACTAGTGTTTATTATCTCAATATTGAGTCCAACATTACATTACACTAGTTTTAGTGTCTCACATTTATTGTCTCTTTTCAAAAGAGCCTTGTTTCATGTTTGAATGGATTGAAAATACTAATTTTGAAAAGGAACAAATATTCTAGATGTAGTTCTAGATCTAGATGAATAACTTGAAATAATAGATCTAGAAAAGATTTAAAACTCATTTAATAGTCTATTCGTTCAATTAATTAAAATTAAATGAAATGTAATAATAAAGCAAACTTTTCATTGAGTTGAAAATGTTGGCATTCTAGATTAAATCTAACTTTTTGTATGTCTATAAATGTTTCTTCTAGATGTATTTTTTTTTTCCTTAGGACAAAGAGTTGTAGTTGTAAGATGTGAAGGCATTAACATCTCTGGAAATTTTTATAGAAACAAATGTAAGTTTATTTTTATAATTATTTTTACTGTTTAGACTTAGCAACTATTTCATGCAGAGTTGCTTAAATATTTTTAAAATCCTTATTAGCTTCTTATGATGTTTTTTCCTACATTGTCTGATTTAATTGATTAAAAAATTTCTGAAGAAGCTTTATTGAAGCAGTGTTGTAGATCTCTTATTTTCAAAAGCTAAGAATCATTTTGAAAACTTAACCTATCTATTGTTCTAGTGAAGTTTTTGAAATACTTGAAGAAGCGCTGCAATGTCAATCCTGCCAGAGGTCCTTTCCACTTCCGTGCTCCTAGCAAGCAATTCTGGAGAGTCATTAGGGGTAAGTCATTTTAGATTGCCTTACCATTACAAAAGACTCCAAATGATGATTTACCTTACCTACATTGAAATAGATGAAACAAAACTTTGTCTGATGGGTCTGTTTTGTAATTTGTCTTGCTTCAGAGAAATTAAGCTTAACCCACAAAGCGTCGTCGGCCGATTATATCGGCTGACATTTCGTTTCTGTGGCGTCCCGACTTTAGATTGCTGATTTTCTATTCCAATCCAAGTTTTAAAGCAACCATTTTTAAACTTCAGATCTATTAGACATTCTTCCTGTCAGATCCAAAAATAGCCCATTTCCCCATCTGTTTTTGTGTTTACATGCTGATTATTCACCGGCGAATTTTTCTTTCAATATCCGATGCTAGCGCGGGTCCATGAGATGTTACAAAACATAAAGTTTCAAATACTTTTAGTTGTTCTTTTTTAATATTACAATTAGATTTAGATCTAGGAATAATGAGAATATTTTACTCATTAGATCTAGATGTATTGATGAAGTGGCCGATGATTTATGTCCCTAGATCTAGACTAGAGACCGGACTGGATCTGCACCTAAACCTAGTCAAAATTTAGTGAAATTTGACATTTTAAGATAGATTGAAGCATATTAATGATAATATTGATTTCTTTATGCATTAAGTATTCTATTTCTTCAATCTTTAAATGGTTTTAACTTAACTGAACAAAAAAACGATTTTTTTCTTTTTTTTTTCCTTCACTGTTACTTGTATTAAAAGGGTAACCAATTCACTAAAAAAAAATTTTTTTCAAATGTATTGGTCCATTTTTAACAAAATTATATATATATATATATATATATAAAGGAAAATGAATGGGCTATCCAATTACATCTTTTGTTATAGCTCTAAAAATGTTTCTTACAGAGGTCAGCAAACAAGCTTTTTTGTTGATAAAAAAAAATCAATCATACTAATTAGGTCAGCGTCAAGGACAAATGATTAAATTCGGGTGTTCAATATATGATCTATAGTGTTCGCTGTCCAATTACCTTTCAGAATATATATAAAACATGGATATCAACCTTCACTTTTATGGCATTTTAAGACCATTTTCTAACATGCATAAAAAATGCTAAAACTCCCAGAACGCCTCAGAAAGTTTCTTAAGACGCTTCGTGGGTTAACATGCAACTGCAGTAGATAATGAAAGTTAACATTCATTCCCCATGGCATTGAGCATGTACATCATATTACACTGCATTTTTTCTTACAGGAATGTTGCCTCACAAAACAGCTCGTGGTAAGGAAGCCCTTGGACGTTTAAAGGTTTTTGAAGGAATTCCTCCACCATATGACAAAAAGAAGCGCATGGTTGTCCCCTCTGCGCTCAAAGTTCTCAGACTGAATCCAATTAGGAAGGTTAGTTAAGTTTTAATTGTGTTAAAAACAAAAATTTAATTGGTGTCATCCGATGATGTTTTTTTTTACCTACATTGTCTGATTTTCTTTGAATGAAACTTAAATCTGAGGATGATATTAATATAGAAACAGTATTTAGTTATTAAGTTAGAAGTCACTCTTGAGGTTGCTTTGTCTCACTAAATCTTGTAATTAAAGAAGTTGTCATGGTCTTTTTTTTTTTTACTTGTTTCTTGTTTTAACCATGGTCATAGATGTTTCACTTAATGAAAAGGTTTGTAACTTAGGAACCATTAGGATACCATTTATTAAATAAGACATGTTTTAAAAATTAATTCTTTGAACTCAAAATCATATTATTTAAAAATAAATTTTCATGCACTGGAAAAGTATAGATGGTGAAGTTAAAATGTTGTTTTTTTAAGACGGGAGCCTTCCATTAAATGACATGTTCCATTATTTATAATTGTGAAATATTAAACTTTATGAAATAATTATCCTTCCTGTTATTCAAAAATTCTTATTTTCAAAAAAAAAAAAAGATTGCTTTGATACATTTAAAATTGTTATTAATGGACAACACAAAGAGACATAAATAATTCTTTTTAATCAGTTCATTTGTTACAAATTGTATGAGGATTTTTTTCCTTGTTTAGTTCAACAGCTTATGTTGACTTTTTTGCAGAAATTTTCTTCCTAAAAGCACTTCATAAGTTAAAATAACTTGTGCAGTCGTCAATCAGAAGTATATAAAATCCACGTATTCAATGGGTGAGATAATGAACTAGTGTTTATTATCTCAATATTGAGTCCAACATTACATTACACTAGTTTTAGTGTCACACATTTATTTACAATTCCTCATTAAGATTAGATACATTTACAAAAGTGTACATGTTTGAATGTTAACCACAGTATTTACATGTTTGAATGTTAACCACAGTATTAACTGAACCAAATTGTCACTTAATATTTGTAATTATCATATGCCTCAGACTATTTGTACCCCCATGGATGCAAGATCGCCGGCTATAGCCGGTAAAATCGTAGTAAAAACAAAAAGGCTTGCCAGCAAACGCCAGTCCGACTGATTGACGGCTCGGTATCAGACTTTTTTTTTTCACATTCACGTTTTGATCTTTCAAACTTAAACTTATATAAGTCGAATTCATAGAAAGACAGGAAGTTACAATTCTTAAGTTACGGCACATGCGCTATTTCCGAACTTTTGCTTTGTATTAAAAACTTAAACAAAGTTAGAAACAAATCCGTATGGCCCCGGCCTGAGATGCCTAATTTAGTAAGTAGACCCAATTCTAATAAAGTTTGATCTGCCGGCATAAAAATTGAAACCAGACCTCGAGGCTAGATCTAGTCTACTTTAGAGATCTAGATTCTAGATCTATTTCTACATTTTAAATGATTTTAGAAGTTGAACGTATTTACCCGAAAATGTGAAAATACCATACCGGCGTACCGTAATCATCGCCGTATGAGTATGAATAATGATAGTTATAAAACTTAAATAGATCTATATCTGATAATTGCTTATGATAGATTAGATACGATCTACTTTTGATCTACGCTGCTTCTGCACAGGGACTAGACCTAGTCAGGCTAGTGGTAGACTAACTGTAAAATTCTAACTAATTATTCTAATTATCTAGATTCTAGATCTAATAGTTAATACTCATTGATATCGATCTATCATTATCATCTACTGAGATGATCTGGACCATACCACTAGCCTGACTAATGGCAGACTAGTCCCTGGGCAGAAGCAGGTCTAGTCTAGACCTCAATCTAAGTCTAGAGAAAATGAAAATCTAATATCTAGTTAACTAGTAGCTCTAGGACACTCTATCTTTTCCTGGACGAGTTAAAGTCTATTGTATGTCTAGATCTCTGATAGTGATACTTAATACTTACTAGTTTCTTTATTAGACCTAGATATAGTATCATATAGATAGGTATAAATTGATGGATCTACTCTGTTACTATTATCATAGAATTAAAATGACATCTTGACTAGATCTAGATATCTAGTATAAAAATCAGTCTAAGTACTCAAAGCTACTATTAGTTAGAAGAATCAGTTAACTAGATCTATATTTGGTAAGATCTACTGACTACTCTGTCAAAAATAAATATTTAGATCTATTAGATCTTTTATTTGAAATAGAGTTAACTTTTAACATAGGTGCTTCAAAATTTGATTTATACTAATGTAGTAGTAGTAGGTAGGCCTATCTATGTGCAAATTATATATTAAAAAAATGAAATGTTCAAACATACATGTAGATTATAGTAATTTAAGTAAAAGCTTAGAATTTATAGTTTGTATTAAAAGATATATATATATATAGCGGCAAATGTTTTATTTATGTCGTGAAGATATGAGGCATCATGCTTGCAGGTTTTTTTTGGGTTGCCATACCCCCCCCTGCAGGCAAAACGGGGCTCTGTTGCTTGCATCCATGTGTACCCCACAATTTAGTGAAGCCTCCAGTGTAAAAGAATATGAATTACATTTAACTTTATTTACAATCCTTAAATATAATAGTATATATATTATGGTTTGATACACAAATGTCCCTGGAAAAACAATAACACTAAATTGCAGAATTCATTCCTTAGATTTATCCTATTTATTGAAAGCTAAATTGATGCTGAATTAAAATGTTGCGTACAAAAAGAAAAGGGCCTCTTTTTTTTTTCTTCTTAGGTATCATGTCAATTTCCAGCTGCTACGTTTTAAACTGTTGATCCACATTTTTTTTTTTCTCAATATTTATTTCTTCCTAAAAGCACTTCACAAGTTAAAATAGCTTGTGCAGTCGTCAATCGGAAGTATATAAAATCCATGTATTTAATGGGTGAGATAATGAACAAGTGTTTATTATCTCAATATTGAGTCCAACATTTGAAATTATTAGGCAGTTGAACTAAACTAAACTCTTAGCAACTATAGACTTGGCTAAATTCTCTTTTTTACATAATAGTTGAAGTTTTGAAATGAATTGCCTGTGATGATTGTATCCCAGCGTGTTTTGATGTTAAATGAAACTTCCTACTTACAACATGCACTACCATCTGAGGCAATTATTTTAAAGCAGTGACATGATCAGTATATTACCATTCAATTAGGACAAATGTTTAGTACCCTTTAGAAGCATTGACAATCAATTCTTTTTATTTATTTTTTATTTTGTCAGTGAATATTTGAAAAATCTATATTAAAATATTATGACATATTATTTTTTCTTCCTTGTCATTAAAAAAAATGAGACAAAAGTTATCTTCTTGTGGCCATGATCTCTTATATAAAAGGTTAAAATACTTGGTTACTACCTGTTGCATTTGTACTGCATTAAGAGTCTTAACCTACGAAGTGTCTTAAACTTTCTGTGGCATCAGGGAAGTTGTAGCATTTTTAAGCACGTTAGAAAATGGTATAAAAGTGCCATAAAATGAAGGTAGATATCCATTAAACTAAATATATTCTGAAAGATAATTGGACAACGAACATTATAGATCATGTATTGAGCACATGAAATTAATTAGTTGACCCTGACCTAATCAGCATATCAACAAAAAAGCTTGTTTGCTGACCTTTTTTGAGAAACATTTTTAGAGCTATAACAAAAGTTTTGGTGTAATTGGATAGTCCATTCATTTTCCTTCTTAAATATATTTTTTCAATCTATCTTGAAATGTCTTAAATTTCTCAATTTTGACTAGATCTAATATGTAAAATATTCTCATAATTCGTAGATCTAATTCAAATATTTAAAAATAATAACTTTATAACATCTCATGGACCAGGGCTAGCATAGAATATTGCATGAAAAAATTGCCAGTGAATAATCCAGCATGTAAACACAATAACAGGTGGGGAAATGAGCTATTTTTTTGGTGATGTCAGGAAGAAAGTCTAAAAGCTATGAAGTTTAAAAATGGTCACTTAAATAGAAAATCAGCAATCTAAAATCGGTCGATTATATCGTCCGGAACGCCACAGGAACAAAAAGTCAGCAGATGAAACTTCGTGGGTTAAACTTAAAGCTGCCTTTTATTGCAATAAGAATTTATTACAACTAAAGATTTCCTGAAAAAAAGACTTTTGTTCCAAGGTATTCAATTTCAAATGACTTTAATTAATAAGCCTGTTCTCTTATTAAATATACACTGATTCCAAGGTATTTAGAAACAAGTGAAATTGCCTGTGATGATTGTATCCCAGCGTGTTTTGATGTTTAATGAAACTTCCTACTTACAACATGCACTACCATCTGAGGCAATTTTTTAAAGCAGTGACATGTTTGTTTGTTTTGTTGTAAAATGTTTTACATGTTTCGGATGTTCCTTCAGAGTTGAAGATAATTACTTCCTAGTCCAAACCTCCCGCAGGACGACGGGGGATGGGAGCGAGCAGGGTTTGAACCCGGGACCATCGATAAATCTGGACGACAGTCCAGCACGGAAACCGCACGACCAGGCAGCCATCCTACATGCATTAGTGTTATATTAGAATTCAATTTAGGACATGATTTTTTTTATCATCTTTAGAATTATAGTCCTCACAGATTTTTGTTTTCGAAAAGTGTTTTGAAAAAAAAAAGTTATATTTAAAAAGCTTCTGGCATATTACATAGCATACTCTTTTTTCCTTGTTATAAGAAATTATGGAATCTTTTTACTGGTGAAGATTTTTATTTAAAAAGTTCAGTGCTAATATATACTATGTCTTGTTGGTCAGTTGTTGGTTTGTAGCTCCAAATGGCAATTGAATTGTTTATATTTTAAATGTAGAACTTTAAATAAACTTGAATAAATTTCTTGATTAAATGAAACTTTTAATTAACAATAGACACTCAAATGAGATGTATAACATATCTCCTTTTTTTTGTTGTATTGTCTAATTATTCTGTTAATGATGAAAATAACCACAGCGCATTGAAATGATGAAACCAAATGTACATCTGAAACAGATTTTCTTGTTACTTTTTCTATTTATTTAAATTCATTAGACAAATTTCTGTTGTGACAATTATCAGCAAATGTTTTAAATATTTATATTAAGATTTCTGCCTATGATGATTTGTACACCAGATTGAAAACTTGTGAAACAACTATTAAACATGCACTACCATCTGAGGCATTAATAAAGTATCAGGTTTATAGTTACATTTTATCAAATGTATTTCTCACATTTTAAGAGAGTGTATTTTGTTTGTCCACAGTTTTGTAACCTTGACAGACTTTCCCATGAAGTGGGTTGGAAATATCAGGGCGTTGTTGCTACTCTTGAAGCCAAGAGAAAAGTCAAGTCCAAACACTTCTATGAACGCAAGAAGCATCTTTTGGTGAGACAACTAACAACCTTAAAAACCTGAATTCTATTGTCTGTTCATGATGAAAACATCCACAGCGCATTGAATATATTTATGAAACTAAATGATTATCTGAAACAGTCTTGATAGTAGTTTTTCCTGAATATTACCAATGCACTATTGTACATCTATTTGTTTGTTTTCTTTCCCTTAGAATCTTCGTGAGCAGGCAAAGAAAAATGTTGCTAAGAAGATTGAACGTCACCAGAAAGTACTTTCACAATTGGGTTACTGAAGTTTTTAGTTACAATAAAATATCTGAATACTTGGTCTTTTGTTGTTTCACATTTATAGTTTACTAGTAATCTGCTTGGCTTTGTGTGTATAGCCCATAAGTCCTAATATGACACTACTGGTTCATTGGGTTTCAAACCGTACTTTTAAAGTCAAAAACATCAAATTTTGTTGGATAAGTATTTGATGCTGATCTTTCCCTTTAACAAAAATCTTAGCTTGTCATGTTAGTATTCTTAAAATACTGGACTGTTCGCTACATTAAGTGGATTTACCAATGGTATTAAGAGAAGTCATTTTCCTGTACCCGTGTTTTACATACACATAGGTACTGTACCGGTACCATACTGGTTGCTGTTACTTCAGTCCAATAGCTGCATCAATTGGACATTGAATGTTAATTTTAAAAAGGGGTTAGGGTAAGACAAGACAAGCATTATCGCCTTAGTGGGATAGTGCCGAGTCGGCAACCTGCGGCTCTTTAGTTCCATAGGCAAGTATTAATTTTATCGAAAAAAAATTCAAATAGTTCTGAATCATTTAACGAGAATTATGCACCGATTCTGTTTCTCAGCAAATTAATTATACTCGCTTTTCACCATACCCCTCCCCCCATTACACGCGTGGTCACTGATTTGGCTGTGACGTATAGTTTATTTCAAGTAAATGAGTTAATAGCAAATAATCTTCTAAAAGTAGAAGCAATCTACAAGTAAGCTAATCTGGCAAACTTTGTGGTACCGCTAGAAATTGCACAAAAAGGCAAACCATTCACAGATGAGTACCGGTATGTCAAAGATTGCTTCCTACGAGCATCTGAAGAACTGTTTCGTGATTTAAAAAACAAAACCCCCAGAAATAATAATAAAAAAAAAAGATATGCCACTATCCGCTAGAACAGCACAAGATAGAATAGCTAAAATGTCTTCATATGTAACATATTTGCAGGTGGAAGATATACAATTTCTATAGATATGTCTTGTGACATGAAGACACGGCAAAAGTTGCCCTTTTTGTCAGGTATGTCTTCCTATGGTCCAAAGGAAGAACTTCTAGGATTGCTAGCGTTCTCTGGACAAACTAGAAGAGAAAGTAGAGCGTATGCCATGCCAACATACCTTGAAGACATTAAGATCGATTTAAATAAAATTGTTACAGAAGCATGACTAAAAAAAAAAAGCAACGATTTTTTCGGAGCAAAATAAACCGCGAAATTCTTACGTTTCACTGCAAAATACACTAAGAAGCGCTTTGTTGCCAAACATTTCCGACCGAAATAGTTGAGGTCATGAATTCGGTAATCAAGATTGTTAGCAGCATCTTGTCAAAAGCGCTCTACCATCGCAAGTTTAAAGAATTGTTAAACCAAATGGAGACAGTATTCCGAGCTCCTTCTGTCCTAAAAAGTGCGATAGCTTTCCAAAGGTAAGGTGTTGAAACGTTTTGCCTTGTTCTTGAAAGAAAGAAATACTGGGTACATTCCTAAATGAAAAAGTTTTGAAGAAAAATTAATTCTTTTTGCAGCAGATATTTAGAGCAGTTAGTTACTTCCTTTTCAATTTCTAAAGCAGTATCGTAATAAAACCAGTGCAACATTTGACATGAATTACTTCAGCACAGTTATAAACAAAGATGAATTTGTTGACATATTTGAACAGTTCAAAACCATTCTAGCATTCCTAGTAAATTTGTGAAAGTGCAACAGCGCTGATTACAAATGCCGAACCTGTGATCGCAGTTATGTGTCAAGGATTGGCCTCTTTAGTCACACAAGAAGTTGCAAAGGGAAAAGATCGTCTCTTGAAACGTAAAATGTCAGACTTTTAATTACTAAAGAGTCTTCTGTTTAAGTCCACGTAGTTTTTAAAGTGAGACTTTTAAAAATGCCTATCATATAATCTTGTGCATTGCGAGCAAGGAAAGAGGCGCATTGCAATACGAAATAAAAATATAACTACTTTTGAAGAAAAAAAAAAACTAAGCTTAGTGGTCGATAACATTTCTCATTTCATAATGTCCAATCCTCGCTGTAAAGGCCGGGGCATACAGCATGGATAGGTTGGGTGTACTGCAGATAAGCTCGGTTCTCTCACCCTTTTGTACCTCTGTGTTCTTTCATGCTGATCATGAGTCTGCGACACGCAGCTTCACGCCTTAAGGAGCGATCGAGAGCTAGCTTTTCCTAGCCGTGAATGTCAAATATACACTTCTTTCAAAAACTAAGATTGTATTAAGTAGCCTATAATTGTATCAATTATTTTGGGTCAGTCATGCACTATTAGATATGTAATAGATCTAGACTAACAATAATAAACCAAGTGTTTTTGTTAAGCGCAATCTCATGCTTTTAGGTTTCTCAAAGCGCTGATCTTATCTGTAATCAGGCGCCTTTGCACTTTCACTTCTGGTGTGTATGTCATCTGCAATCTTCTTTTCCGGAAGAGTAACATCAGCTGCCATGTAAAATAAGCTGTATTCAGCCTGAAGTCCTATTCTTCGCGAGTGTTCTATATATACTCCTATATGGTTGTGGAAGTTGGACACTGAATGCGGAGGCTGAAAGAAGAATTCTTAGAATTGAAGCTTTTTAGAGTAAATACTGCAGGAAAATGTTGGGTAGGCCTATCAGATACAAGGAAAAGAAAAGTGAGTTTGTAGGTCAACTGTTACAGCACTCTGGCTGGCTAAAATGAGGAGCTGTGAAGGGACGAAAGCTAAGCTGGTATGGTCATTTTATAAGACATGACTCACTGTCTAAATTAATTTCATCATTAAAGTGTCGTCTGCTATCCTACTAACAACAGCTGCTGACAGGGAAAATGGAGGGATTTGATTACGCGTAGCTTACTGTAACAAAACCCTTACGACGACAAAAGTCAATGGACAGATGATGATGAGTGTTACTTATACCACAACATGTCAAGTACAATTTCTTTTCCTTGTTCGATACCAAACAAAATACCGGTAATTAACTAATTGGTTGATTTTTTAAAAATTCATTCTTGAATTTTTAGGTACCGGTATCTTATCTTATCTTATCTTATATAATACAGACGTTACTTCAAAAAAGAAGATGATTACGTCCTACGCGTCATGCATTTAGTCATGCATATTATCAGTAGAAGAAATAATTGTACAAAATTTCAGCTTGATCTGACTGAGGAAGAAACGTGTAGAGGACAATTTTACCAGACAGAGCGAGTTGACATAAGCTTTCTAAATAGGAGACTGAGATAATTATTTTAAGAACATTTTATTGGTGTAGCAATAACAATACTGATGCTAAGACAAACAACATAAAACAAAAATTAACACATACACAACCTGTGCTTTAATGAATTGGGCTTCTATGTAGACAGCGAAGGATCTTGAAACATCCTGACTGAAATTGGGATAAAGTAGTTTTAAAACTCTTTCTGGAGTGGTTTAATGGGCGAAGATTCTCTTTAAAGATTTCATACGATTTGAAAAGGCATCCTTCATGAAAAAAGTTCAAGATGATCTTATCTCATCTTATATAATACAGATGCTACTTCAATAAAAGATGTTTACTTCCTATGCGTCATGCATATTAACCAATGACCTAAATTCTGCCAAGTCACTGGTTTTCCTGGCTAGCTCAGGCAATCCATTCCATGCTCTAATAGTGCTAGGGAAGAAGGAGCATTTGTACAAATTTGTCCTAGCATATGGAACGAGGAATGTGCCTTTATCTTTGTGTCTTACTGAATATTTTATTAAATTTTGTTTTTGTATTTAAAGATTATGGTTCAGTGTTTTATGTATAATTGCTACTTTACTTTTGAGTCTTCTGTCCTGAAGGCTTTCTAAATTTAGTGATTTTACTAATGGTGTTACTCTAGTCAAATGTGACTATTCGTTTGTTATGAATCTCACTGCTCTATTTTGTGTTTGTTCCAGTTTCTTAATGTTTTCTTGAGTTGAGGGGTCCCAAACAGAGGATGCATATTCTATTATTGGCCTAACCAAGGTTAAAAAACATTTTAGTTTTATGTTCTTATTTGATTTATAGAAAATTTCTTAGATGAAGTTTGATTTAATTTGTCTGTTTAGTCTATGTCTATGTGCCAGTGAAGTATTACCATACCAGCAGGTGATGGCAAAAGTAATTAGACTACTGATGGTACCTGTATAAAAAAAAAATTAAAATTTTCAACTTTCCTAAAATAGAAGAAAAAGAAGAAAATTGGTGTAAATAGTTTGGAAGTGTTCATTCCATGTCAGCTTGATGGTTAAGGTTGTGCCTCTGTATTTTCTTGCACATGGTATACTGTTTGATTGTTAATCTAAATCTCTGCTAGCTGATCTCCATTCTTCAGAAATCATTTCTTTTAGTTTTCTGGATGTTCAGAATTTAAAAGTTATCCATGCACCATTGGTAAAAGTTATCAATAGTTGAATGCTAGTCTCTAACCACTGCAATAAGGCCGATGACGGCTGTGTCGTTTGGAAATTTTATCATTGGGATATCAACTGCTTGGCTTTGTATATCATTTGTGTAGATGTAGCCTACTAGTTACTGAACGCATCCCCAAGGTTCTCTGCTAATCTCTTTAGTAGGCCTACTATGAAGATAATGGTACAGACTATCTAGTATGTTGTATCTTCTATACTTGATGGTTTGTAAACAAACTAATGGGCGAAATTACTTTAAAATTCTTTTAACAGACGTTTCAGAATCATTTTTTATAGTCCCTTCATTGCAATCAATCTAAGTGCAACCGGTATTGGTTCATTGTTAGAAGCAACCGGTATTGGTTCATTGTTAGAAGCAACCGGTATTGGTTCATTGTTAGAAGCAACCGGTATTGGTTCATTGTTAGAAGCAACCGGTATTGGTTCATTGTTAGAAGCAACTGGTATTGGTTCATTGTTAGAAGCAACCGGTATTGGTTCATTGTTAGAAGCAACCGGTATTGGTTCATTGTTAGAAGCAACCGGTATTGGTTCATCGTTAGAAGCAACCGGTATTGGTTCATTGTTAGAAGCAACAACCTTTTTGTTTTGGGTACTGTTATTTCTGATGTCTTCCAAATGGTAGGTATTTTGTGCCTTTGCCAGGACTTGAATAATATAGCAGAGAAGATATAAGACATGTTACGCACAAAACTTTGCAAGCTTCCCACTTCATTTATCAACGACAAAGGCTTTGGTTTGGTATTGGTTCATTGTTAGAAGCAACAACCTTTTTGTTTTGGGTACTGTTATTATTTCTGATGTCTTCCAAATGGTAGGTATTTTGTGCGTTTGCCAGGACTTGAATAATATAGCAGAGAAGATATAAGACATGTTACGCACAAAACTTTGCAAGCTTCCCACTTCATTTATCGAGCACAAAGGCTTTGGTTGTGTTAACTTGTTTGAACATTTTTGTTACTACTAGTGTATTAAACAGTTTTTGGGATTGCTCTAGGTTGTCAAATGATGTCAATAAATCATGGTGGTCTTTCTTAAAATTGTGGCAGTCAACAGTAAAAAATCATTTAATTCACAAACAAATTTATTATTGTCAACAACACACATTGGTTCGCACTTAGCTGCATAACCAGTAATTCTTTTGAATTGTTTTTCTTGAAAAAGGTTTAAGTTTTCTGCTTGAATCTCAATTTTTCCCGGGCATGCTACCCTGCCTCATAGTGGCGCCCGAGTGGAAACGATCGTAGGAACAAACGATTAGACTAAAGGGTAGCAAAACAAAACTCCTGTGGGAGTGCCTAAGGGGGTGTGAGAGCATCCTCATTGCACTGCGCGGAGTTGTAAAAAAGCTCCAACAACCTTCCTCAAGGGGCCGTTACATAATAAATGGCGTGGATCTTGTTCCCTTTTGCTGGCCTAGAGTTCCAAGAGCAGAAGTCTCATCTCTACCTGACAGTTTAAGAAGAAGAATCTCAATTTTCATTTAAATAATTTCTTTTTAATGGCAAGCACTTAACCAATCAGCCACCGCGCCTCCAAACCATTGAATCCTTACATGATCTTACCCTGGCTTGGAGGCGCGGCGGCTGATTGTTCAACTTGGCTTCTGAACCAGGGTCCCCGGTTCGATTCCTACGATTTTTACTTTCAGGATCTGACTTCTCCCAGCTCTAATGGGTACCTGACATTAGTTAAGGAAAGTAAAGGTGGTTGGTAAAGGTGCTGGCCACATGACACCCTCGTTAATCGTTGGACCACAGAAACAGATGATCTTTACATCATCTGCCCCATAGATCACAAGGTCTGAAAGGGGGAACTTTACTTTTTCTTTGGGTATATAAAATTATTAGGCTGATTAAACAATAAAATAAAAACACCTTTTAATGGTTCTTAGACAATAATATGAACTTAAAAATAAGTCTCTCACAAGTCAAGGGTAGTTAAGTCAAGTCATTAAATATACAGAAGAATTGGTAGTCAAATAAGAAGAAAACTAACATTCGTTTCCTTCAAATAATTTATTTACACGACAATATGTACAGGAAATTAAGTTTGTAAACAATGGAGTTTTACTGACATAAAAAATACACAATGCCACTACGTTAGTACAAGATTATAATAATGTATAGCTGTTAAGTTTCCAAATCTGGTTTAACAAAGGGGAACGCCACTAGAAACGATTTGAAATGATGACTTAAAGAAAATGTTTATTCTGTGTAACTGGGATAATGAGTAAAATTTAGCTAAATGAACTAGGTTTAAGAGCCCATTTTCAAGTCTAGAAATTAAACTCCGAATCTTGTTGAATAAAAACCTAGATTGAGGATATGACAAAGCTAGTTTGCTGCTGCTTTCTTCTGCACCTCAGGGGGAGGAGTTTCGTCAGTCTGTTTCTTTTTATAATCCTGCAGAGCTGCCTTGATAGCATCCTCAGCCAGCACTGAGATACAAAGAAAAAAAAATCGTGTCATAATATAGTTTATTATAGCAACAAAGTTTGTGTGAATATCTTAATATTTTACATTTATCTACCGCTGCCGAACACACTGCAAAATAACTTATGAACTGGCTTTAACTTAAGTCTCTTATTGCACTGATGGACCGTTGATGGGATTTAAAGAACAAAAGAGTGGTAGATGAGGATACTACATAGTTTAAGTGAAATCAACAGTGACTATTAACCATCTGTCAGAGATGTAATATGATGTACCATAGTAGTTTGGTATTTATTTAAGCCTGGTTCTGCTAATATGTTACATGTCATGTTTATTCATTATTTAGACTCATATTTAAGACCTATGACAAACAAAATGGATACATTTTAAAAAAAAAACAACACATTTGTATTTTAATCAAATTTATATAAAGACATTTTAAGTCCATTCGTTTTTAAGTAAACCTTAAAAAATTACGCCCCTTTTCTTAGATCAATTAGAAATATTTTCTCAAACAAAGTACACACTATTGAGTTCAACTAAACAAAAGTAGTGAGAAGCGCAGTGTGAACAACATTCTTGCTTAAACAACTGTTTTAATTTCAACAAAGTAATTGTTGAGGTTTTGAAATGTTCATTTTGTATCCAACTCTTTGACTCACTTGAGCAATGCAGCTTGACTGGAGGTAGTGACAGCTCTTTAGCGATTTCTGTATTCTTAATCTTCATAGCTTCATCAGTCTAAACAAAGGATAATGCAAGGAACATGATGTTAATAATACAACATGTGTGTAGCCATTTCTCCTTTGACACCCCCTCCCCCCATTTCCACATAAAGAAAAAAAAATTTTTTTTAGCTGACATGCCAGCATTTTATCATGAGCTTTGTATTAGGTGAATGAGTGTGTCTGTGTGAAAAGTACTGACAAGCCTTGTTATGCTTTGTAATCAAGTCTCAAAAAATGGCTCAAACAAATGACTATATTCTGCTGGAGGCTGGTATGGACAGTAGAGAAGCACTAATTACTATTCGACAACTGCGCTGTGTCTGACACTTATCCAGCATGAGAGATGACTGTTTGTTTTGTAGAATGTTTTACATGTTCCTTCAGAGTTGAAGATAGTTTACTACCTAGTCCAAACCTCCCGCAGGACGACGGGGGATGGGAGTGGGCAGGATTTGAACCCTCGACCATCGATAAATCCGAACGACAGTCCAGCGAGCAAACCGCACGACCAGACATCCATCCTGCATGCCTTTGGCAAGTTTAAAGGAGGACAGAATAACAGTAAGCACTATAAAGATCAACTCAAACGCCATTTTGCCCTCACTGGCATAGAGGAAAGTAGCTGGTAGCAGATGGCCTCTGAAAGAGACAGAGAGCTCTCACAAAGGCTGGGGGACACACATTTGAGACCCAAATAAAAGCCCTTATTGAAGAAAAGCACAGAAGACGAAAAGAAAACTTAAAAAGACTGCTGGCAGACTATGGTGTATCTGCAGAAGATGTGGGAAAATATGCAGGTCACAAACGGATTTGTGTAGTCACTTGAAAAACTGCACTTATCCTTAATTTTTGGAATCAAAGACATTACCATTATCAAGAGTTAAAGAGACTATGTGATAGAATAATTTCTTTTTTAAATTACATTTGTTTGATTTCAAAAGCATTGAATAAAAGATAAGATTACTGATAAAGCTATTTATTATTACACAACATATTGTCTTTTATCCATAAGAAAAAGTCTTGAAAAATTTGAAGTGATCAATACATAATATAAAACTGTTCAAGTTAGCGCAACAGTCAATGACCATCTAACACAGTTAATAAAATAATGTGTTAATAGCTGACAAAAAGTGTTGAAGTCTACTTACTGTTTTCCCTTTCACCCACTCAGTAGCCAATGAGCTGGAGGCAATTGCAGACCCACAGCCAAATGTTTTAAATTTGGCATCTATAATTTTGCCATCGTCATCTACCTTGATCTAAAAATATAACCAAATTTTAAAAAATTCCTCATTTTCCATTATTTGAAAAAAATAGCTTATGAATATCAATTAGCAAGAGTGGGTTGGGTGAATTATTTCCCCTTCTAACTGCTACCACAATCTCATCAGTCCTACCAGTAGAGACTGCCCAGATTAAGGTTATAAACTTCTGTCCTCACAAAGTTATAAAATAAATAAGTATGAAGCTAATGATTGTGTATAATTTGTCTATCTATTTATTTCTTGGAATGCTTTGAAGGAGTCTTCCAGTGAGCTTAGGGCAAACATTTTTTCTTTTTTATTAACAGTGCAGCTAATAATTTCTACATAAAAATTAGAAGTCAAAACTGAGTTTTCGCAATGAGATACTTATTTTTTCCCAAACATATACATAAACTGTCAAATTTATATGAAAGTAGAGCTTTTATCAAATAAACATTCATCAAAACTCATGAAGAGTTTACAAGCTAATAGAAGGATTTAAAAAAAAAACTTACAGGTAAAACATTGTCAACAAATGATAAATGACAAGGCAGTTTTAATTGTATAAACAATAAAAGTGTTTTAAGAAACACTAGAAAGCTTCCAACAGAAGAAGAGTGAAATAGCTCATATTAGGTTTATTCTGTTCATAGTTATGATGGTTTTTTAGACATTGATGTCTTGTGCAATTTAAAGAATTATTTTTTTTAAAATATGAATAAATTACATTACAATGCATCTAAAACTATTTGAAAAACAGTGCTATTTATCATTCTGTGGATTTCTCAAATATTTTCCATTAAAGAAGTTAATAAAGCCCTCATAATGGGCACCCAAAAGATTATAACAATTTTTTAAATTTTTATATTGGCTTGGCTAATGGTTAGAATGTTTTACTCAAGCTATTGATTGTCACAATATTTTGCCATATATACACTTTTATCAGCTAAATTGAGTTAATAGAATAGCAGAAATCTGAAACTTCAAAACACATTTTGTCATTAGTGATTAGGCGAATGATAAAAACAAGACATTATTTTATGGAGCATTATCTTTTTTTTTAAATTAACATTTTTTAAGCAACATTTGAATGTCAGCATACTTACTTTATGA
The DNA here is from genome assembly GCA_036873155.1 of Biomphalaria sudanica. Taxonomy (NCBI): domain Eukaryota; kingdom Metazoa; phylum Mollusca; class Gastropoda; family Planorbidae; genus Biomphalaria; species Biomphalaria sudanica. The sequence goes on along the minus strand of JAZGLO010003416.1, from coordinate 1,223,283 downwards.
ACTTTATCTTCTAAAGATATGGCTAACATATTAAAAATTAGAATTAGATGGATGCTAACAATGATTTTAAAAATATATTATACTTTTTCTATTACAAAAATAAAATTTTAGTATTTACAATTTTTTAAAATTTCAGATACTCTCTAGTGGCTCTAGATTTATAAATTCTTCCACTTACTTGTAATTTCATAACATCTCCACAAGCAGGCGCTCCAACAAGTCCTGTTCCAACATTTTTGTCATCCTTGTCCAATGAGCCTACATTCCTAGGATTCTCATAATGGTCAATCACCTAGAAGGCAATAAAGAAAAAATAACACTCACACAGATCTATTCTAGAGATTCTTTTTAAATACCAATAATGAATAACTCAATAATCTAGAAGTCAAGTAGAAATTGCTAAAATGTTCTATTTTCTTTTAGTTACAGTACAGATAGTCACAGTGAGTTACAATGTAGGTACTTCGATTTTCGGGTCGCGCGAGATTTTTTTTGGTTACCGGAACCGATAGTATTCTTGCGGCAGTATTTAAGCCGAAAGCAGTGGCCATTTCGTTCCAGTCTGGTTTTGTCTTCAAAATCAGACACAAAAGGATAATCAGAGCCCTTTGTTTGTTCAAGGATCGGATATCAGTTAATTCTTTGGATTTATATCAATGCTTTTCTATCGTCTTCATGGAGTTCCAGCGTGTTGAGCTTAGGGGTAAGTTGACCATCCATTATTTTGTTATTATTCTGATAAGCATATTTAATTAAGTCATCCAGTGTACGTTAATATCTAATCTAACTAATTTTGTTCATATTATCGCAATAAGTGTTCCACTTTATTAGTAAAAGGCCACCCAGTGCATCAAGTATCTTGTCTAGAAAACGAAACTAGCCACCATTACTAACCGGAAATGATAGATTCAATGGTTATCAATGGCTGCATAGCTTTTTTGTTAGATCGATTTTTTAAAAATCCATCATCAAGAACAGTTTTATTTAATCATCATTGAATGTTATTTTTTTAACTTTTAGAATGATTTTAACCTAGTTCAATTGTTATTTTTCATTTTTAGTTAAATTTAAGTGATAATTCTTGCAATAGCAGGTAATATAATTGCGATAATTATAAAATAATTTATACAAAATTTTAAGTGATAGTTACCATAATAATCACTACTAAATATGTTATAAATAAACAAGTTATAAACAAAATAAAACACAAATCAATTGAAATATCATTTATTTCAATGAAAATAAATGTTCAGATATTAATCTATAGATAGACTAAAGTATAGATCTACTATATTCTCTATAAGATTTAGGATAATTGTAGAAATTTATTTTAAAGTAAAGGCTTGGCTGGACTTGGACTTATGAAGTTGAGCCTTCAATTTACATAAAATGTCTTATATCCTTTTATAAAAAAAACCTTTAAACTGCATTTGATTAAAATTGTACATATGTGTAATTTTGTTTGAAACATTTTTTTTTTCACAATTAAATAAAACTAACTTTTTTTGGATACATTTTCCCCAGGCAGGCCTTGATGTGGATGTTGTCGACAATAAGATTCGAAGGCATATGACCGAGATGAAGAAATTTTGCAGGAAGATTACCCCCAGCTGGCACCTAGTTGCACTTTACTTGGATAAAAAAATTTCTATCGATGCTGCTGGAAAAAAGAGACCTGTCCAAGACAGCACTGAACGACCTAGTATGGTGAAGAAGTTGCGACCTGAAGGTGATGTTGAGGCCACTGAAAGGCCAGGTAACACAGAACAACACTGTGCTTGTTGTTGCAGAAAAGCGGTTTGTCTTTTAAGGTAATAACTTTTACATTTTCTTTCGTCAAATTCATTTTTATAGTTTCAAAACAATTCCTTTTTAGGTGTCTCAACCCTTTTGACATTTATTATATTTATTAACAGGGCTTTTTGGCAAGATGTTGACTGGACCGTGGATGACACTGATCTACAAAAATGATCTGGAAATGGTAATATTTCTACCACATTTATAACTTTAAAGAAACAAATTTATGTAATTTTAAAGATAAAATTTATGCAGCTATTATATTTATTCTCTTGTTTTCTAGATCTCTCATGTGATGGTCTGCATTGACAAACTAAAGGCCATTGTGGATTCTCCAGAGAATCTCCTTTCAATACTAACTGATTGCTTTGGCCATACTCTGGATACTGAAGATCTCATTCTGAAAGCCCTGAGAAATGTGACTGTTGAAGTATCGAGATCACAAAAGAACTTGCTGAAGGTTTTTGTAAGGTGCTACAGAGACAGTACTTCAATTGATAATTTCCAACAACAAACAAATCCATTATGTGCTTACCCATCAAATAGTTAGATATATTTTATTTTAAGGGAACATGTTGCATATCTGGGATGTTATTTATTTAATGTGAAAAATATAATTTCACAATACAGCTGATAATTGTGCAATGAACCATTTATATTAAGCCTTGATAATTTTACCCTTTCAGCAAGCCTACATTGGTATGCATTAAAAGTATTTTTTCTATTTCAGCCAAACAGATAGGGTACACCCAAACAATGTTCATCTTCAAACAATCATGCATGATCCTCACAAGCTTTGGATACTGACGTACTTTTGCAAACGCACTCAGACTGATGACATCAAGAAATCTATATTTGTTATTTACATTATATGTAAATTTAAATACTCTTTTTTTTTTTAATTTAATTTTTTTTTTAAATTTTGTAAATCTTGTATAATTATCTCTTACGTCTAGATTAAAATGTTACAGCTCTCAAAGTATGAAATAGAAATTTTTGTTTTTATTTTTGTGTTGTTTTTCCAACATGTTATTCATCCAAAGTTTATTATAAGTATCAGCAAAAACTTGTTCATTTCAGTTAAAAGCCTAAAAAGTAATTTAAGGCTAAAAAAGTTGCAACATTTTAAGTGTCAACATAATGAAAACTTCTGTTTCAGATTATAATAAAATAAACAAATAACACATAATCATGCATTCCTGTAGAAAATTTCATTTAAATTTCTCAATTAGTTTAAAATTTATAACCAACATAAATTTTGGTTGTTATAACCATTTTAAGTGTCAACATAATATTTTGTCGAAAAAAAATCAAACTTGTCATTCCACATTTACCAAAAATCAAATTTTCAAAAAAATTCTTATCTCAGGGTTAAAATAGAATAAAGAAATAACACATAATCATGCATTTCTTTTCAAAATTTCATTTAAATATCTCAATTGGTTAAAGAGTTATAACCAACATAAATTTTGGTCGTTTTTTAAAATTGTCGTTCCACGTTAACAAAGAAAATTTTTTTTCTTAAACTTCTTTCTCAGGGTTATAATAGAATAAACAAATAAAAGTAGAAAATTTCATTTGCATATCTCTACTGGTTAAAAAGTTATAACCATTTAAGTGTCAACATTTGTTTTTTTTGTTGTTTTCAAAAAGTCGACACACATTTAAGAAATTAAAAAAAAAAAGTTTCAACTTCTATCTCAGAGTCATAAAAAGAAATAAATAACATAATCATGCATTTCTGTTGAAAATTTCATTCAATTATCTCTATTGGTTTTAAAGTTATGACCATTTATGTGTGAATATGTATTCTGTTTCTGTTGTTTTTCAACACCTATCCCTACATCAAGGCAAAAAAGTGTTAATAGATATCCCAGATTTAAAATTGTCATAATTATCAGAACATAATTGTGCATTTCTATGGAAAATTTCATTACATTATCTTTAAGCATTAAAAAGTTATAGCAGTTTAAATGTATAAGCTCCTCCTTTCGGTCACAATTTTTTGTGTATTTTAATAGGCTAATTTTCCGACACTAAAATGGTCATAACTTATGTTCTAATTAACTTAGAAGCATAAATGAGGTATTACTGAACTCCATTCAAAAAGATCTATCTAACTATACTAGTTTCATTTAGATTAATTAAAGTTGAAATTTTTTATCAAATTACCTATACAATTTACAATGTAAATATATTACATAATTATTTCAAATAAGAGTCAATAAACTTGAAGTTGAACTAGAATTTGGTAGACTAGATCTAATAGAATTGTAATCTCAATAATGCTAAAGATATTAAGATAATTTTAAACACATTTCTCACATTTTTATGATATGAGGTAGCTGTTTGTACAAGCAAACTCCTTGATCGCAATGCAACTTTACGAGCTACACAGGGTAACATCGCCATCGCTGTTTACAATAGAAAAGTCGAAAGTTAGCCTACTTTGACTGATGACACGGACCAAAAAGTTGTAATTGAATGGCTATCTATAATCATAATGTCAATTACTTTGTACGTAAAACTAATAGAATCTATTTGCAGTAAGTTCAATCTTTAAAATAAAAAAAAACTTTTTTTTCCAGACCAATTAGTTTTAAGCATATAAAATTACGTATGTATTTTATTTTAAAAATAAATATTCTAATCTAAAGCTCGGCTAAATAGTAATTCTCCGCCAGAGTCGATCTAATGCATAGATTTATATCTATAGATAGTTGGTAACTTAAAAAATTTGTGTTATTATTGAAACGAAAACAAATCTAATGGTGATATTCTGATGATATTAATTAAATTAATAGAGTCAATAATTCCAGGTCTAGATTTAGATTAGATTTATAATATAGTCAATATAGACAGACAGTCTAGACAAGAGTAGTCTAGAGTTGCAGATTCTAATGATAATAAATAAATAGACGTAATCATCTTCTTTTTTGAAGTAACGTCTGTATTATTATTTATTATAATAATTATTATTATAAATAAATTATTATTATATAAGTATAAGATAATAAAGTCTTAAGACTTAAAAGTTAAGTATAATAAAGTTATGACTCAGTCTCAGTATGATTACCAGAGTTAGAGTATCAATGAGTATAAAAAAAAAATTATAATTATAATAATACTAGAATACTGTAACTATACTAACTATAGTCTATATTCTAAATACTAAGTATAATAAGTATACTATCATTAATAATGATTAATTATGAGTTGACTTACTCAACTAATCAATAGTAATTATAGTATCAACTAGAACTATCATCTAATGACTAATGAACTAATCGTCTAATGATCTATGAGTTGAGACTTGAGTATGACTAGTAACTACTTTTAACTAGTATATAAGACTAAGTATGACTACTCAGACTACTGTAATAGTTACTAATAGTACTAGAACTAATAGTTAGTAATAGTCCATATATTAATAGAAAATCGATCTAGATTTAGATCTAGTAAAATCTAGAAGTAATACTACTGTCTACTATTAGTTACTATGACTGCCGAACTAGAATAAGTTTCAATAAGAATTCTTAGCCTTAGCTAGATTTTATGATTTTACTAATCTCTAGATTATTAGATAGATCTAGATCAGGTGTGGGCAACCTTTTTGTATCGAGGGCCGCATTAAAAAAATTTTGGGAATGGGGGGGGGCGCATATATATATATATATATATATATATATGTATATATAATATGTGTGCGTGCATGTATGTTTGTGTGTGTGTGCACAACTTAGAAAAATGGGCTATCTAACTGTGTATACTGGCAGTTTAATTGATATTTTATACTGTATTTTAATTCACTTTTTCACACCCCCAATTGAAGAACTACAACATATATCTGAAACAAATTTTTTGATTTTTTTTAGATTTCTATTGTCTTTTATATCACATTTCACCACATTTGTACTTACTGTTTAATTTAATGCTAAACTCATGCATATATTCTGGAACTGTGGAACTAGCTTACTAGTTGTCTTAAGTTGTTATTCTTGTGACTGCTGTCAAATTAGTCATTCACTATCAACCTTTGATTAGACTCGTTTAGTTTCCTCAAAAAAAAAATCTTGTTTACATTTGTTTTTGTACCAAAAAATGTAAAAGTTTAGCAGCAAAGTTTTTTTAAGTATGTAAATACAGCCACTGGCATGCATAGAATTTTTAACCATTTCACTAGAAATAGTTTCAATTGTCAGCAAAAAAAACAACTGTTTTCACTTGCCTGCCTGGATAAATGGAAAAGCCTTGTTTGAAAAGATTTAACATGCACTTACATTTCATATTGACACTACTCACAGCAATAGTCATTATGAGAAACATGAAATATCTCTCTTCCACTCTTCATTAGAAATATTAGTAACAAAGTCACATTTTATATTCTCATTACCTTACCCATGCTAAGCCAGTGGTTACATCAGAATATTTTGTTTCTAAATCTTCTAGTATTTTTCAGAAATGCCTGTGGTTAAGACTCTAGCTCTGATAAGTTTGATTTCTGGAATAAATGCATCAAAAATATATTGATGTTTTAAGCAGCTTTGTGGAAACTTTCCTGTTTATGGTTGGGATATTCTATATTAAAAAAAACAACATGTTTTTCTCAAAGATCGAGATCTTATTACACTTGCCATCTTGTTCCAAGCATAGATGCATAGATCTTATTTGCTAGACAGGTCATCATAAACCATAACCAACTTCCTCATTTCAGGCGTCTCGGTTCTGGGCAAGTCACTTCAACTGTCCTCAAATCTTGCCAATCTGCTTCAGTGTTTGGCATCTGCTTCCATGGGTGCTATGTATTTCTGGGCCGTCCCTCTTTCTCTTTTTTGGGGGGTTCCAGGTCTCAGGTGATGGCTTGTTTTGTAATGTTGGATGCAAGCTTGAGAAGAGTGTGACCTATCTCCAGCGTCTCTAAAAATGTTACGACATTTACTTACATGGTGGTGGTGGTGGTCCAGATGGTGTTTGACCTGTCAGTTTTCAGTTGACTCTGACTTCACTAACATCTCTCACAGTTCTCTCACCATCTCTCACAGGTCTGTCACTTCTATTGATTTGCAGTTTGGTGTATTTGAAGGAGCATCAGAAACATGTAAAAAAAAAATTAAAAAGCAACGATATAGAATCTTATACATCAGTGATGGCCAAACAATAGCCAGTGACCTATATCTAATATGTGATGCTTTCTGGCCCTTTGAATCTCTTCCCACAAAATATATAATAATAATAAAGCCACATTGTCTCAATTCCAAGTCCAAACAAATTTGGCACCACTGGTATAAATCTACTAACATATATTAGTTCTGTACAGTTACTGGGTATTGACTTTGTCTTTCTATAGATGGTTAGGCTTACTACTAAAGAAGTGTATAATCTATTAGAGTTTGGAGCTACTTCTTACTTGAGCTCAAACCTATAAACAGTATATTATATATTATATATATGGAATATAGATTTCACTTTAGTTTTGTGCCCTCCGTTCCAATGTGCTTCTTCTTCTAGCCAGCTTTATTGCTGCTGAGCTGCGAGCTCTTTTGCAGACTGTGCCAAGGAAAAAAAGTGTGCTGTTTTCTTCAGTTGTTCAGCATTGCCGTACAGTGTGTTGGTTATGTTGGGCTGTAGTGGAAGTAGGGTCTGCCTAAGGTGGATTAGGGAGGGGCATTCAAAGAGGATATGGTTTAGGGTTTCAAAGGGGTAGGCAAAGGGGGAATTGTGTGGAGTTTATTTTGTTCAGGTGGTAATTTAATAGTGGTGTGTGTCCTGTTCTTAGTTGGAAGATTGTAGACTGTTCTTTGCAGGGGTGGAAGTTAATACTTTCCAGTTTGTTAGGCGTAGTCATTTCTTTGTACATGGCTCTGCCTGTGTTTCCTGATGCCCATTGGTTGAGCCACTCCTCTTTGTGATTGTTGACTAGCATTGACCTTAGGATCAGGTAGTTAGCAAGCCTATCTGGTTGTTCAATAAATTAACATGCCTTTGATAGCTTATCTGCCTTTTCATTTCCCATGATGCCAATGTGTCCAGGGATCCACTGTAGTGTGATATTGATATTTAATTTTGATATCATCTGATAGATTATCACAATTAGTGTCTTCAACTCTCTTGGGCTGTTTGAGGTGCTGCTGTTAAGTGCTTGCAGAGTAGATTGGGAGTCTGTAAAGACAACAATATCTGATGGTGGTTGCACTCCTTCATATAATTTGTTTTCCACTGTCTGTAGTGCTATGGAAATAGCCTCAATTTTGGCTTGGAAGTTTGAGCAGTAGTCGCCACAGGGTTCGCTTATCTCAAAGTGTTTATTTTTAGACCAGGAAGGCACCAAGACCAGCTTTGATGTGCTTAAGTTGGCAAGCCTGAAAAAAAAAAAAAAATAAAGTTGTGCAGGTCGATACCTGTTTTGGACAATTGAGAGCCAATGCTTTTTTTTTCTCTTTTTATTACCTCATCACTGGGTGGTGCATTATCCTATAATATTTGTGGAGATAATGGTTTCCAAGGGCAATAATTATTAGGCAGAATCTTACAATTATAAGTAAGCTAAATTTCAAGTTTTTTAAAAATATTTTAGAGAATGTTAACACTCTAAAGCTTTCATAATATTGATGTTAAATTGGGTATTATATTTGAAATATTATCTCTAAAAATTGATAGTGATACTGTTTTAAAATTTGTGTATACTAAGTGTCCTTAGATTTACCGTATTTTTTGCCGTATAAGACGCTCCGGCATATAAGACGCACCCAATTTTAAAGGAGGAAAATCTAGAAAAAAAAGATTCTGAACGTACCGTATTTTTCGCCGTATAAGACGCACCAACTTTTCCCCCCCCAGTTTTGGAGAAGAAAAAGTGCGTCTTATACGGCGAAAAATACGGTAGTCATTTTGTACAAGAGATTGTAGTTGTAAATAAGTAACAGAACCACAGTAAATGCTACTGCTACTTATGTTATTAAGAAGTCTAACTAGGGTAGTTTTTGAAGCCTTTTAGATCTCAGGCATTTTCATGACTAGATATTAGTCATCTTATTATTTAACCATAATAAAACATTTGCTGAACTTAATTTTTTTTTTTTATGAATTTATTTCAGCATAATTCTTAGTTGTAATTTTATCATACATTATCTTATTCTCTTCTTGTTTACAGAGTTGCCTTCTCTCTCCCAGAATGTAATGAAATGTTCTTTATAGAGGATAAAGCTGGAAAAGCTTGAAACCACAATGGCCACAACCTCAAATTCAATAGGTTTAGGCTCCTTATTAAAATGCAGTGATGAAAAAATATGTGTTGCTGTCAGGTTTAGCAGCAATCAGAGCTACATTGCCAATGTAGGCATTAAAGACACCATATTAGACTTGAAGAAGGCTGTGGCTCTAGAGGCAAACATCTCTCCCAGGAATATCAACTTGGTTCTGGCTGGTCAACTTCTCACTGATTCAACTCTCATTCAGGTATATCACAGTCTCAGCATTAAAAAAACCCACCTCTGCAGTTTTTTTTAACATAGAATAATCATATTCATAAGATGGTCCTTTTTTTTTCCTAAAAATCCAAGTGCCCTGCATTGTATTAAGTGAGTTTGTAACACTGACACATAAGCAGCAAGAGACTTGGTGTGCCATGTGTGTCATTCAGTGTGTTCAGCAGGTGAAGGGTATAGCAGAGGTAGAGATCTCAATAAAAGTGTGTGTTAATGTGTCTTTACTATTTTCTTACACAAAAATATCAGTCTTATTCTACATATGCATCTGTGAGTGCAAGAGAAAAAAAAGTTATTTGTACAAATTCATTAGTGCTGTAGTAAAATATTCTGGGGAGTATATCAATATTAGAAAATAGAACAGATGCAAAATAGAGCTGTGAGATTTATTGCAAGTAAATACTCACATTTGACTAGAGTAGCACCATTAGTAAAATCACTAAATTTAGTGATACTTCAGGACAGAAGACTAAAAAAAAAATCAAGTAGCAATAATATATAAAACACTAAACAATGACTTAAAAATACAAAAACACAACCTAATGAAATGCTCAGAAAGACTCAAAGAAAAAGGCACATTTCTTATTATTTTCTATAGTGAAAATGTTCATTCCGTGACACATACATACTTGCCAAAATGTTTGCAAGGAAGCATCCTTTATTATTTTACTTCATACACACCTCCCCCCTCCTTTTCTAACACCTTTTCTTAGATGATTTCAAAATGCCTTATTCATTTGCCATTAGGAAGCATTTTATAGGTAGTTGAGTGCTTATATCCATTACCACTTCTGGCAATGACAACCTTGCGGAACCTAATGGCATGTGTCTCAAATAGCCTCTGACAACCAGTCCAACTCCTCATTAGCCATGGCTGGCTACCCACCAAGGAGAAGGAAAATTCTGAATTCAAACCTCTGTTGCCTTGCAGCTATAACCAATCATAGGAAAGGCTTTGGGAGTAAAAAAAATCAGGAGCTGGCAACCCTAAGGCAGTTTGCAGCACCCAGTGCTACACCCTAGCAGAACCTGCGACGCCCCTGACCCAAACTGTATTTGCACTGCGTGGAAAGGGGGGAACCGTGGGTGTGGACAACATCGTTCCAACCTCAGTTAATGCCCAGGCATTCATCTCATTTCCATGAGATGGTCCATGGTCGCTTCGCGACTGAAGGAGGCCATATATATATATTTATTTGACTATGCTTCCCTTATTCTCTTCCCCCATAGCCTCATGCCTCTATTCATATTTTTTGTTCCCTGTTTTTTCACCAGTCTCATTTTGTCTTTTTTTTCCCTCTCTTTTTCTTTTTCATTTTCAAAATCTGCATTGTCCTTTTTATGTTATCATTCTTTATTAAAAATGTCATTCATCTTTTTGTCTTTATAATAATAATAATAATAATCTTTATTATCCATCCATGAGGAAATTTGTCTTACCATTTGTGCATTACACCAAAAAAAAACATTATAATTATAGAAAATGAAATGTAGTCCTAGGTTCACACCTGTTCCACTCAAACATTACATGTGCAATGATTATATCAGATATTGGACTTGTATTTAATGATTTGATTGCAAGGGGAAGTAAGTAGTTTCGGTGTCTATATGTTTTTGTAATTAGTGCCTTGTATCCCCTACTTTGGGATGGTAACATCTCAAAATCCTGACCCTTTTTTTTTTTTTTATATAAATCTTTTTAGCTTTTTTTATGAATGTTTCTCTTGAACAATTGTCCAAATGGGGGAGGGGGGTGTCTCCCTCTCTTTCCCATAGGCTTTCTTATTGGTCGGTTCCTTGCAGAGAATATAAAGTCTTAAGTCTGATCCTTTGATATTCTGAAAAAACTTTGTGCATTTATTTACTTTCTTTCACGACTTGCTAAATGATTGATGCTACTAATTCATTTCTGTACCACAGGATTGTGGGTTGGGTTCCCACACAACGCTCCATGCATTTTTTTGGTCAGATGATGGTCTGGCCTCTGGAGATGTGTGCCTGGCCACCACTCATAATGACAAAAAAACATTGCAGACTCAGCCAGGCCCAAGTATGGAAAGCTCTTCATTAGATACAGTTCACAACAATGAAATATCATCTGGTGTCTTGAATCGTCAAGTGGATGTTCCACAAAGAAGAGAATCAGATGTTGATGGGGATTATTTGCTGAGGCGATCCATGCAACAAACTATCTCTAGCCTTGGAACTCAATTTTCTGCCTGCACCAACATAAGAAGTATGTTTTTTAAAAGTTCTTGGTCTTTATCTTATCAGTAGATTTGTTTCAAAATAATAATAATATTGAACAAAAAATTGAATAGCTTTTGTATAGAATTTTTCTGGACCAGTTGGGGGGGGGGAGGGCATATGGGAGAATGTTGTCTTAAGACATCTTAAAAACATTATAGAAAGTTCATTGTCAACTAAATTCTCATTTTTAAAAAAATGCTGGTTTAATAACAAATTAAAGAAACTTTGCAAACAGAAAGAAAACCTATTTAAACAATTTAAATAGTTCAGCTGGAGGTTTGGCTAGGATGTAATTATTTTCATCTCTGAAGGAACATTCAAAACATGTAAAGCAAACAATAATATTTTAAAAAGTTGTTATAAAATTAAAAACTGGAACTTATATAAATGTGCAAAAACACAGCATTTTCTTTTTTTTTTTTTTTTTAGACTTTAGCAGATTTCTGGTGTATTGTAAACTTTGTGAGAGTGTACAACCTGGCAAGCTCAGACTGTGCTGTAAACAGTGTGGAAGTGGAGCATTTCTTGTTGACAGGGCAAGTATTTTTTTTTAAAACTTTTTTTTTCTCTTTTGAAGTTAATTTTTTTATAGTTTTTGGAGGATTTTAAATAGATTTTGCCACTTGTTTCTTAAAAAAAGGAAATTAATCCTCATGTGTTAACTTAGTTACTCATGTTAATACAGTGTTGAAACATAAGTCATTAGTTTTTTTAATAATAATAATAATAATATTCTTTATTGTTCGTATAGTCCATGCGAATGGAATTGACCCATACTTTTACGACACTTGGAAAGAAAAGAGTAAATGATTTTGTTCTAGCTAATGGAATAAGAAATGTGCTTTTAAAAGGCTATGTTTTTGTATTTGTAAATTCAGTCTTCTTTTCTGCAGTGCCTCTATACGTTTAGTGGTTTTATAAATGTTACATGTAACTATTCATTTGTGATTAACCTCATGGCTTAATTTTTGGGTTCAAGTTTCTTAAACAGAGCATGCATATTTTAGTATTGGTTTAATTCATCTTTTGTTTTAGTTTAATTTCATTTCCTTGTATGAATTAAAAAAAACAAATTTTTAAATCTCTTTGTTTTTAAATCGAAACCTCATAATTGTAGTCAATTTGTATTAGGATTGCAATAGTGTCTTTCTTTTTCATGAAGAAACAAGCAACATTTATCTAATTCTGTTAGTACTTGTCACTCCCACACTGCAGTGGTCAGTTGCCTCAAACTTTCATACTGTGCTGGTCAATTACTTTCTCCATGAGAATGTATTGAAAAAAGTCTTAAGTGTAGCGTGTACAACAAATGCACCTCTTGCTCTACATTTCCAATGCACAATGTTATTGACTTGTCTCTCCAGACTAAACTCTTAGATTAGCACAAAAAGCATTAGAAAATGTCTATTTCAGACATGACTTTGGTAATATTAATTGATTTCTTCTAGTTGTCACAAGAGATTTTTGAAAAATAATGTATCTGTTAAAACCAGGGTACAATTTAATGGTTCAGCATATTTGCTTGGTAACCTATACAAAAGAAAACGTCAATGTATTTTTTTTCCTTTGATTTATTTGTTAATTTTGTATTTATTCTAGGGTCCATGTAATTGGAATGATATTTCTTCAGATACCAGTATTAGAGGAACTTGTAAAAATTTGAATTGTTCATGTGATATACCTGTAAGTATAGCTTACACTCTAGAATCTTGTACATTGTAATGTACCATCGCAAAGATCACCGATCACACAAAAAATAATAGACTCAAAAACTCTTTTGTTCCTTTGACAATTAAATCATTGAACAATATGTAACTTACTGTTGTAAAGTTTCACACGTAATGTTCAACATAAACTGGGGTAAGAACGTATATCTTGTGTGCTAATCGTACAAATGTTTGCTCTAATCATGCACTGTTTTTTTGGTAATGCATAATTGTAAAAAACAATTTCCTCACTGATAATAAAGATAATAAATATTATTATTAGTAGTAGTAGTAGTGGAAGGTTTGATTTTAATTTGGAATGAATTCAAGCTGGCTTGAGTTTCTCAGAGGCCTAACAGATAAACCTTGCACTTTTACTTCCAACACACCTTCTTACACATTTCCATGAACGCAATTTACAAAAGTGTATGTTGTGCAGGCTTACAATGGAACAAATGGCTTGATATATCCTCTATACAAACAATTTTCATAATCTTAAATTCAGTCTGTGTACATTTGAATGAAAAACAAAATTTTAAAAATATATTTTTTACAATGTTTGTTTGTCTTCTCAGAGGTTTTATCTTCGATGTAGTCAGCACCACGAAGGGGACATTGATGGTACAGCTGTTGGGTTAAAACATGTCCAGCCAAACTCACGGAGAGTCGAATGCATAATATGTAGTGATGTGATGTATGTTGATTTAGTGATGGGATGTATGTTGATGTAGTGATGTGTGCTGATTTTGTGTACATCTTTAGTTGGTTCATTTTTCAAAAAGATACATTTATTAACTTGCAGTAATACTTCATAGCCTAAGTTTTGGTCTTCTTGCAAAGTCCTCTTACAATGCTTCTCTATTCCAGGTCTCATGTTTTAATATTTCCTTGCTCTCCTGGGCACGTGATGTGTTTGGACTGTTTCCGACAGTACGGGAGCACCTGTCTGAGTGACAGACGATTTATTGAACATCCTTTTCATGGCTACACTTTACCCTGTCCAGGTTTGTTTACACATATAATCAAATCCTACTTTTATTTCTGCTTTGAATAACAGAAGTCAACTTCAATCATTAAAAAGTTAAATTTACTATATGCAATAAAACAAAATATTAATTCTAAAGCTTGCATTAATTTTCTCTTGTACATACAATTAAAAATAATAAAACTTTATTATTTTTTTATTTAAAAAATGTTCCTGACTGAACTCTCATTGCATATGACTTAAATAAAGAAAACCATGTGTATTAAGGAGGCGCTGCGGCTGAGCGGTAAAGCGCTTGGCTACCAAACCGGGGTACAAGGTTCGAATCCTGGGATTTTTAACTTCAGGATCTTCTGGCGCCTCTGAGTCCACCCAGCTCTAATGGGTACCTAACGTTAGTTGGGGAAAAGTAAAGGCGGTTGGTCGTTGTGCTGGCCACATGACACCCTCCTAAGCCGTAGGCCACAGAAACAGATGACCTTTACATCATCTGACCACAAGGTCTGAAAGGGGAACTTTACTTACTTTTTACTATGTGTATTAAATATGAATGTCAAATTGCATTCTCTATTTCAGTTGGTTGTTCAGATTCTCACATTGAAGAAAGTCATCATTTCCTTTTACTTGGACAGGAGAAGGTACATGTTTGATTTGATGCAAATCTTTTTTTTTTTTTTGATTAAGTTATGAAAAGTGATGTGCATACCGTTCATTCCAGTTAATTGGAACACCTCTGGACATGATCATTTTGGTCCTAATAACCAGCTGGTCTAATTACACATTTTCTGTTAAAAGAATGTTTTGGTGCTTTTGAATTCTTTGAAGTAAATAGTAGGTCTGATTAAGCAGTGGCCCAAATTGACCAGATTTTTGTCGTATTTGGGGGTTTAGCTCAAAAGCTAATTTTACCAAACCTAAAAACCCATATTTCAGAAACAGTAAATCCACCTTCTGCTTTGGTCTTCTTGGTCAGAGTTGTCACCTGCTGCCTCTTTCCTATCAAATGTCATTTACAAAAGTCAGACGCCTGCAACATTCAAACCAGAAGACTTGAGCTCTGTAACTATACCCACACTTCAAGATGAATTAGCTCCCTTTGATACTTTTAAGATTTGAACCATTTAGTAAAAATCTACAATGTGTAAAAAAAAAAATTGTTTAATAATATATTGTTTCGAAATCAAATTGAACAGTGAAAATTTGTTTTTCTTAATTTGATCTAGTATGAGCGTTATAAAAATTTTGGAGCTGAAGAATATGTCCTTCAAAATGGAGGGATGTTGTGTCCAGGTCCAGGATGTGGTACTGGATTATTTCCTGCTACAGATGACCGATTAATTCGATGCAGAGAATGTCAGGTAGTAACATTTTCTTAAAAATTTAGTTACTACACTTGACAATTAAGCAAAACATTAAAATTTAAAGGATGACTAACAGTTCATCAGACAAATGCTTCATAAGACAATTCATTCATGTCTCAAATAGCTCATTAGACAAATGTTTCATAAGACAATTCACTCACCAACAATGGTTCACTGACAAAAAATGTTACAAGCATTATTGGCTTTAATAAATGATCTAAAAAATAAATTATTTTGACCTCTGATGAACCAATTGTCAATAGATCAAGTCTTGGGGAACCAATTGTCAATAGATCAAGTCTTGGGGAACCAATTGTCAATAGATCAAGTCTTGGGGAACCAATTGTCAATAGATCAAGTCTTGGGGAACCAAGTGTCTATAGATCAAGTCATGGGGAACCAATTGTCAATAGATCAAGTCTTGGGGAACCAATTGTCAATAGATCAAGTCTTGGGGAACCAATTGTCAATAGATCAAGTCTTGGGGAACCAATTGTCAATAGATCAAGTTTTGGGGAACCAATTGTCAATAGATCAAGTCTTGTTGAACCAATTGTCAATAGATCAAGTCTTGGGGAACCAAGTGTCTATAGATCAAGTCTTGGGGAACCAATTGTCAATATATCAACTCTTGGGGAACCAATTGTCAATAGATCAAGTCTTGGGAACCAATTGTCAATATATCAAGTCTTGGGGAACCAATTGTCAATAGATCAAGTCTTGGGGAACCAATTGTCAATAGATCAAGTCTTGGGGAACCAATTGTTAATAGATCAAGTCTTGGGGAACCAATTGTCAATAGATCAAGTCTTGGGGAACCAATTGTCAATAGATCAAGTCTTGTTGAACCAGTTGTCAATAGATCAAGTCTTGGGGAACCAATTGTCAATAGATCAAGTCTTGGGGAACCCATTGTCAATAGATCAAGTCTTGGGGAACCAATTGTCAATAGATCAAGTCTTGGGGAACCAATTGTCAATAGATCAAGTCTTGGGGAACCAAGTGTCTATAGATCAAGTCATGGGGAACCAATTGTCAATAGATCAAGTCTTGGGGAACCAATTGTCAATAGATCAAGTCTTGGGGAACCAATTGTCAATAGATCAAGTCTTGGGGAACCAATTGTCAATAGATCAAGTCTTGGGGAACCAATTGTCAATAGATCAAGTCTTGTTGAACCAATTGTCAATAGATCAAGTCTTGGGGAACCCATTGTCAATAGATCAAGTCTTGGGGAACCAATTGTTAATAGATCAAGTCTTGGGGAACCAATTGTCAATAGATCAAGTCTTGGGGAACCAATTGTCAATAGATCAAGTCTTGTTGAACCAGTTGTCAATAGATCAAGTCTTGGGGAACCAATTGTCAATAGATCAAGTCTTGGGGAACCAAGTGTCTATAGATCAAGTCTTGGGGAACCAATTGTCAATAGATCAAGTCTTGGAGAACCAATTGTCAATAGATCAAGTCTTGGGGAACCAATTGTCAATAGATCAAGTCTTGGGGAACCAATTGTCAATAGATCAAGTCTTGGGGAACCAATTGTCAATAGATCAAGTCTTGTTGAACCAGTTGTCAATAGATCAAGTCTTGGGGAACCAATTGTCAATAGATCAAGTCTTGGGGAACCATGTGTCTATAGATCAAGTCTTGGGGAACCAATTGTCAATAGATCAAGTCTTGGAGAACCAATTGTCAATAGATCAAGTCTTGGGGAACCAATTGTCAATAGATCAAGTCTTGGGGAACCAATTGTCAATAGATCAAGTCTTGGGGAACCAATTGTCAATAGATCAAGTCTTGTTGAACCAGTTGTCAATAGATCAAGTCTTGGGGAACCAATTGTCAATAGATCAAGTCTTGGGGAACCAATTGTCAATAGATCAAGTCTTGGGGAACCAATTGTCAATAGATCAAGTCTTGTTGAACCAGTTGTCAATAGATCAAGTCTTGGGGAACCAATTGTCAATAGATCAAGTCTTGGGGAACCAATTGTCAATAGATCAAGTCTTGGGGAACCAATTGTTAATAGATCAAGTCTTGGGGAACCAATTGTCAATAGATCAAGTCTTGGGGAACCAATTGTCAATAGATCAAGTCTTGTTGAACCAGTTGTCAATAGATCAAGTCTTGGGGAACCAATTGTCAATAGATCAAGTCTTGGGGAACCCATTGTCAATAGATCAAGTCTTGGGGAACCAATTGTCAATAGATCAAGTCTTGGGGAACCAATTGTTAATAGATCAAGTCTTGGGGAACCAATTGTCAATAGATCAAGTCTTGGGGAACCAATTGTCAATAGATCAAGTCTTGTTGAACCAGTTGTCAATAGATCAAGTCTTGGGGAACCAATTGTCAATAGATCAAGTCTTGGAGAACCAAGTGTCTATAGATCAAGTCTTGGGGAACCAATTGTCAATAGATCAAGTCTTGGAGAACCAATTGTCAATAGATCAAGTCTTGGGGAACCAATTGTCAATAGATCAAGTCTTGGGGAACCAATTGTCAATAGATCAAGTCTTGGGGAACCAATTGTCAATAGATCAAGTCTTGTTGAACCAGTTGTCAATAGATCAAGTCTTGGGGAACCAATTGTCAATAGATCAAGTCTTGGGGAACCAATTGTCAATAGATCAAGTCTTGTTGAACCAGTTGTCAATAGATCAAGTCTTGGGGAACCAATTGTCAATAGATCAAGTCTTGGGGAACCAATTGTCAATAGATCAAGTCTTGGGGAACCAATTGTTAATAGATCAAGTCTTGGGGAACCAATTGTCAATAGATCAAGTCTTGGGGAACCAATTGTCAATAGATCAAGTCTTGTTGAACCAGTTGTCAATAGATCAAGTCTTGGGGAACCAATTGTCAATAGATCAAGTCTTGGGGAACCCATTGTCAATAGATCAAGTCTTGGGGAACCAATTGTCAATAGATAAAGTCTTGGGGAACCAATTGTTAATAGATCAAGTCTTGGGGAACCAATTGTCAATAGATCAAGTCTTGGGGAACCAATTGTCAATAGATCAAGTCTTGTTGAACCAGTTGTCAATAGATCAAGTCTTGGGGAACCAATTGTCAATAGATCAAGTCTTGGGGAACCAAGTGTCTATAGATCAAGTCTTGGGGAACCAATTGTCAATAGATCAAGTCTTGGAGAACCAATTGTCAATAGATCAAGTCTTGGGGAACCAATTGTCAATAGATCAAGTCTTGGGGAACCAATTGTCAATAGATCAAGTCTTGGGGAACCAATTGTCAATAGATCAAGTCTTGTTGAACCAGTTGTCAATAGATCAAGTCTTGGGGAACCAATTGTCAATAGATCAAGTCTTGGGGAACCAATTGTCAATAGATCAAGTCTTGGGGAACCAATTGTCAATAGATCAAGTCTTGTTGAACCAGTTGTCAATAGATCAAGTCTTGGGGAACCAATTGTCAATAGATCAAGTCTTGGGGAACCAATTGTAAATAGATCAAGTCTTGGGGAACCAAGTGTCAATAGACCAAGTCTTGGGGAACAAATTGTCAATAAACAATGTCCTTGTCCCTTATGCTAGGACAAATTTGTACAAATACTTCTTTCCTTTTAGAGCATGGAATGGTTTGGCTGACTCAGCTATATTTTCTGAAGTGCCAAGCAAATGTTTACATCTGATTTTAAGTCTAAATTTGCTTCTATCAAAAATGTCTATTCTTTTGAATGAATTTTGTGTTGGTGCTAATATAGAATCAGAACTTAAAGTCATTATGATCATAAAATCATTGCCGGATGACAAGAACTGCAACCTTCTAACATAGTCTGGAAAAGTCTATGACAAAAATGAAATTTGTAAATGCTTTGACAAATGTACAGAATGTCTTATATAACTTAATGCTGTGTTTGTTTTTAAGATTTCTGCTTTTCGTGTATATTAGGTGCTGGAACGATTTTAGTCTTTCCTGAGTATATTTCTTTATATTTAGGAAAATACACATTTCCAGGTCTGAAAATACACATTTTCATTTTGGCATGTAGCCATCTCTGTAAATAAGTTGTTGAACCAGTTGTGTGTAAACCATTTGCCATAGAACCAAGTTGTGATTGGACAGTTTTGCGGAGAACACTTTGTATAATTCTGATATTTACATTTTGCCTGTGATGTGTTTCAGTTTGAGTCTTGCAGAGAGTGTAAAAGAGAGTACCATGTTGGAGATTGTGAAGAATATCTAGAGTCTCTTCGTTTAGATCTTTCTGTAAGTCTACTTACTCATAGATTTTCTTGTATGCTTTAGAAGATATAATATTGTGAAGAATATCTAGAGTCTCTTCGTTTAGATCTTTCTGTAAGTCTACTTACTCATAGATTTTCTTGTATGCTTTAGAAGATATAATATTGTGAAGAATATCTAGAGTCTCTTCGTTTAGATCTTTCTGTAAGTCTACTTACTCATAGATTTTCTTGTATGCTTTAGAAGATATAATATTGTGAAGAATATCTAGAGTCTCTTCGTTTAGATCTTTCTGTAAGTCTACTTACTCATAGATTTTCTTGTATGCTTTAGAAGATATAATATTGTGAAGAATATCTAGAGTCTCTTCGTTTAGATCTTTCTGTAAGTCTACTTACTCATAGATTTTCTTGTATGCTTTAGAAGATATAATATTGTGAAGAATATCTAGAGTCTCTTCGTTTAGATCTTTCTGTAAGTCTACTTACTCATAGATTTTCTTGTATGCTTTAGAAGATATAATATTGTGAAGAATATCTAGAGTCTCTTCGTTTAGATCTTTCTGTAAGTCTACTTACTCATAGATTTTCTTGTATGCTTTAGAAGATATAATATTGTGAAGAATATCTAGAGTCTCTTCGTTTAGATCTTTCTGTAAGTCTACTTACTCATAGATTTTCTTGTATGCTTTAGAAGATATAATATTGTGAAGAATATCTAGAGTCTCTTCATTTAGATCTTTCTGTAAGTCTACTTACTCATAGATTTTCTTGTATGCTTTAGAAGATATAATATTGTGAAGAATATCTAGAGTCTCTTCGTTTAGATCTTTCTGTAAGTCTACTTACTCATAGATTTTCTTGTATGCTTTAGAAGATATAATATTGTGAAGAATATCTAGAGTCTCTTCGTTTAGATCTTTCTGTAAGTCTACTTACTCATAGATTTTCTTGTATGCTTTAGAAGATATAATATTGTGAAGAATATCTAGAGTCTCTTCGTTTAGATCTTTCTGTAAGTCTACTTACTCATAGATTTTCTTGTATGCTTTAGAAGATATAATATTGTGAAGAATATGTAGAGTCTCTTCGTTTAGATCTTTCTGTAAGTCTACTTACTCATAGATTTTCTTGTATGCTTTAGAAGATATAATATTGTGAAGAATATCTAGAGTCTCTTCGTTTAGATCTTTCTGTAAGTCTACTTACTCATAGATTTTCTTGTATGCTTTATAAAATGTAATTTGGTTTAGTTTCAATAATTTTGAAATAACATGATATCACCAAATTTACTATTTTTATGCATTCCAATTCATTTTGTTCTCTTATAAGAAATGTTAACTTTTTTTTTTTTTTTTACTTTGTAACTTTATTAGAGACCAATTTTTATGTAACATCAGAGATAAAACATATGCTGTTAATATAAAAAAAGGGAAATGGGTATAAAATTATATGCTCTAAATTCAAACTACTAAAGAGACTAAGACTGCTTTATTTTTATATTGTATTCCATAACAGAACTTGGAAATAAACAACGAGAGAGCCCTGAGAGCATCATGGGAAAGAGAAAGTACAAATCTGATTGAGGAAACAACCGAAACTTGTCCAGGCTGTCAGACTAAAACAGAACGAAGTGGTAAATAAAAACAACAACTGTTCCTTGTTGAAAATGTTACCTCAGATAGAATATTGTGTAGTGATGCACTCCAGTAGGGAAGTAAACTTACCAAGACACCCAGCAGAAACGTAAACTTATCCTACATTATCCAGTAGGAAAGTAAACTTAACTTGACACCCAGTAGGAAAGTAAACTTACCCAGACACCCAGTAGGAAAGTAAACTTACCCAGACACCCTGTGGCCCATCAGGTGGATGTTAAGTTCACCACTTTACGGCTAAGGCCTAAGGAGTCTTTTATGTGACTAGCTCGGCCATCTTTCCTTGACTAGTTTCCACAACTTAGACCTAGAGTTTTGTGTAGTCATGGACCTCTAGTTATTACAATACCAGTTACGATGTTCCTTCCTCCAACACCCTCACTCGAAGTTTTTGGATGGAGGCCAACAATAATTGGTTTCTAATACCTAAATATACATCATTTATATATAATTCAACCATACTGTTTAACATGTTTTGTTACTTCAAGGGATGCAACCAAATGGATGAAATCACAAGCACACCCACTACAAAAATCTCATTCAAAATAATAATGACAATTTATTGCTCTGGCTAGAAGAGAACTTGAAGTATTTATTTGTTAATAAGTGCTAGTATGCCTAAAATGTGGTTCTAAAGAAAAAAGGTGTTTGTAGTTATTTAAAGCTTGTATGCTTATAATAATGTTTTATATAATAGACCTATACAATATGTACTCCTCTTGTGTCCCTAGGTGGCTGCATGCATATGGTATGTACAAGATGTCGGACTGAATGGTGTTGGGTTTGTGTCAAGCCATGGAATAGAGATTGTCAGGCTGATCATTGGTTTGGCTAACAGTACTGGTATTAATAGATTTAGTAATGAAACAGTTGGCTAACAGTACTGTTATGAATAGTTTTAGTAACGAAACAGTTGGCTAACAGTACTGTTATGAATAGTTTTAGTAACGAAACAGTTGGCTAACAGTACTGTTATGAATAGTTTTAGTAACGAAACAGTTGGCTAACAGTACTGTTATGAAACAGTTGTCAAAAAGATTCATTTAATTTCTTTAAGTTAGGGGAAAAAAAATGAAACAGAGAATATCGTCACTAGAGGATTAATGGGACAGCCTTTATTAAAACCAGTAAATGGAAAGATTGTCTTAGGGATTCCGAATATTTATGTGGTTAATTTGGTATCTGCTTCACTGCTAGACATTTCAGAATCCATGTTGTTATAGTTGTTTGTATTTTTGTCCTCAAGTGCTACTATTTTATGTAACTATCACTGTGACTTAATTTCAGCACTAACCTACAGTCATGTAGGTTTTGAATAAAAAACAAAAAAGGTAGTTAGTCAAAGATGTAGACAATGTTTCCCATTGTTTGTATTGATAAGATACTCTTAGAGTAGTAAAAGTTGCTTGAGAGAAGGAGACTGTTAGCTATTTGTATTTTATGATATTTTATTATATACACATACCCCTGAATTTTACTTATAGAATGGCTAGTTGCAATGAAGTTAGCTATGGTAATGTGAGAGTAAAATGCTTTTGGTTAAATTTTATTGCTGACTTGTATCAATGTATTGGTTTTTAATATTTAAAAAAAAATACATTTGAGATGTGAAAAGTTCTGTTAAAGTATCACACTGTCAATGTTCATAAAATATTGAAACAAAGTTATGAGAGAAGTCTGAAAATGTTGACACTTGCCATAGTGAATGTTTCTTCTCTGTGTTCAACAGACTTGATAGTGCAGAGTAGACACTAATGTGATGACCTAATGTTAAGTATGTGTTAACATATTTGTACATATGAAACCAACACAAATTGTGTCTTTCATTCAAATCATTGGGTTTAAAAAATAAAAATGCTATTGATTTTTCATATAACTGACAATCTAATTTGTTATTTTTAAAAATAAATTTTGTAATACTTGCATTAGTTTTTTTTCTAAAAATTTGATTGACATTCTTTTTCTTCTTAGTTATACTATTATAAAAACAACAAAAGGACAGATAAATTCATCATAACATTTATTAAAATCTTCCAATGTAAAAAATTGCATCATTGAAATAAAATAGCAGTAAGTATCAAACAACTATGGACCTCATTCACCAATTGTAAACAAACAACATTTTGCACATGGTTCTCTATATCTTCTATACAAATTATGCAATCCATAAAGGCAGTCACGTGATACGTAATTTTCATTGTTTTATCAATATTATCACGTGGCTAAATGTTTGTTTACCATTGGTGAATGAGGTCCATTGGCTGAGCTGCATTTAAAATCAAACAAGCAATAAAGCAATACTTGTAAATCAGACAAAAATGATTTGGCATATTTTGAAGAAAATTTCTAGCAAAAGAAAATCTATGAAAGCCAAACATAAAAAAAATACATATCTGCATTTGACACTACGTAAAATATAAAAATGGATATTTACAAATACACCTAAATAAATGCAACACCATTTCTGTTGTTAAAGTAACAATGAAATATTTGATTGAATCTTTTTCTAGATTATAAAATTTTAATTTCAATAACTGAAGAAATATTCTCTCATAAATAATTGACATGCTTCACTGTAGATTAATAATAAGTCGGATGTTTAAGGTTTAAAATGTTGACCAAAATCATGGCTGGCCTAATATATTGTTATATATAAGAAGGTTTGTATTGTCTTTCAAAACACACACATATATATGAACTGACTTGTAAAAGACATATAAAGAACATTTGGCTGAAATTAACTCCGCAGAGGTAAGAGAAATTGACTGCAATATTTAATCTAATCTAAATTTTTTGCCAGACCATGGCAGCCATGAAAAAAGTAATTTAAAAAAAAGTAAAGTTCCCCTTTCAGACCTTGTGGTCTACAGGCCATGAAAATAGAGGACTGTAAAAATGGCAGTGTCACTTAAAACTAATTTTAATATACAGCTGAATTCTGACCACATAATTTAATTCAGCATATTCTGTAGAAATGTCTGTTTCAAAGGTGACACTTGATTTGAGCATATACATTTTTTTAAACTAGTGCAGTTCTCATGTAGTATTGCATAGCATAGTGTCTGCATATAGAGTCAATTATGTGACAATTCACACAGAAGCACATTAGATAGTTTGTTGTAACCCCTCTCCCCTATTAGAAACATAGCATTGTGTTCTAATGTTTGAATACCAACAACTTCTCTATTTACAGAAAACAGCTTCGATCGCTTATTACAATCACTGCCAATGTTATTTGTTATCTGTGTGAGATGTATAAAAAATGTTTAGAAAATCACATTCTTGGCAAACAACTTCAATACATTTCACAAGTCCTTTACTTTTGTTCTTATTGACATGTTGCTTTCATATTTCCAAAACATTGAGGACAAGCAAACTGAGCAACAAAGTTTATTAGCAGATCCAAATCCAATATTGTCCGTTCAGAGTTATCACATTTAGGAATGTCAAAAACTGTTTCACTTAGTTTCAGCCATTTACTGAAACTGATATCTTCAGATGCATTATTCATAACCGTGGCAGTGGAACCAGTTGCCTCAGAAGTAGATGTTATAGAACTAGAAGTACTAGTAGACATGACCATGTTGAGCATGTTAAGAGTTCGATCCATCACTTGACGTTATTGATAAAACTGTTTCATATTTGCTCTTACGTGCTTCTACAGCATTCTTTGCATTAGAAATGCGGGTATAGCGAAATGCGATAAGACTGCTTCCTACGAGGCATTTTAATTTGTGTAAACAATTAGATTTAGGAAAGAATGACAATGCGGCTTCAACGCAATCGCAATGGTTTAGTCACATAAAATGTTTACGTTCTCAGCCAGCGGAAGTGAGCATATAGTAAGAATCTAAAAGTAGCCAGCCAATCAAAAGTTTTAAGACGATTCCGACTACGGCTAGAGGCCAATGAAAAAGTCAGTTGTCTAGGGAGATAGTAGACTAATAAATTTCCCAAGCTATAAATATCTATTAAAATCAGCATTCTTATTGGCTAAAAAAATAGATTCATCTTGTAGGGATAAAAAATGGCTTTACGGTGATATATCACACACGAAGCTTTTAGTCCTATTTCTTATTGTTGTTTAGTGCCAAACAAAGCATTTTTATAAAAATTGTAAAAAGAGACAGCTGTTACTGTATATACCTTACAAAAAAAATAATTAAAATATAAGTAATTATTTGCCAATCATGAAAATTATATTTTTATGTCCAGAAATGGTTGGACTATTTAAATTAGTTAAAACTGAAAATCAAAATTTTTGACCTATTTACCCAAATTTGGTGTCCCACATAGCCTTAAAGAACTAAAAACCAGTGTTCCAAACTTTGTAAAATAATAATAATAAGGCAGTGTCTTCGATTACAGATGAGTGCAGTATTTCACATGACCACGCTAACCCTGTTGCAACCGGCTTGTTATGCCACATCTCATGCAGAAAAAGCTGTTGTTTTTTTTTAGTGAGCTAAAAGGAGGACAGCACCCTCGTTAACCGTAGGCCACAGAAACATGACCTTTACATCATCTGCACTATAGACGACAAGGTCTGAAAGGGGAGCTTCACTTTTAAAGGAGGACAGCGTAAAAAAAGGTGCCTGGAAGCAGCTGTCAGCAGATGGAGAGCTGTCACGAAGGCTGTGAGACAATAGAGGCCTACAATACAGGCCTAAAGAAAAGCCTTTGTTGAAGACGAGCGCAGACAAGGAAAATGCAATTTTGGATACTAAATCAAGAAACAGCTAGCAATTGTTGTACATCACATATACAAAAAGCTAGCACAATTAAAATTTAAATTACATGACTAGTGATTTAATAACACTTTTGTCTCTATTAATTTCATTTTCAAATAAATTCCACGAGATGTTTGTCACCTTCAAAAAGTTACCAGAAACTTTTTCATCTGGGACTATAAATATTACATTTTCAAAGAACAATAATTAATAAAGAATAACAATTTTTTTTAGGTATTTTGAAAAAACAAATAACAAACCTCAATGCTTGTTTAAGATATTTTCAATAATGAAATCATTCAAATGAAAAATATTTGTGTTTGAAAATCTTTACTTTGCAAGAGATTAAAAACAATATGTTCATATCCTCATTGTGCTGTTACACATAACCATATATATCCTGGTTACATGAGTCGTTAACAAAGCATTGAACATTATTAAAGTCCATATATATACATAAGACCATATATATAAGGCTATAGCTACATCAAAAATCCTTTCAGAAATTAATTAAAAAGTGATACGACACATATGTGATAGAAACAATAAAAAAGCGAATGCCAAAATTAGGAATGATCTAATGCAAGTTTTCCTACACGTTTCTGTACCCAAACTGGCACATTGTTTGGACTGCTCCATGCCAACTTTGGATTGAATAAGATGGTGTATACACAAGCTTGGGCGATGAAGATGGCCACAAGAATACTGAATATACCCATCTGCTCTCCCAGTACATACATCATAGCAGCATGCACAAAGACATCGAACAGTGTTCCTAGGGTGGAGTCAAGCTGCAAGGAGGGCTTCTGGTTACTTTTAAACCATTCCAGAGAGCTCCAATCAATGATCTAAAAGTAATGACAAAATACAAGAAAACTTAGAAGTTAAGAAAAAATACCTTCTAATTTGGCTTTCATTGTCATAAGACATTACCAGTAGAGTACTGACCATAGACTATAGACCACTAATTTGACTTTTATGTAGGCCTGGCAATCTTTAAAGCGTCAGCATTTAAACACATCTTTTAAGAAATTTAAGCGAGGCTCTAGAGCCACCATAGGCCTAATGTTTACTAAGCTGCGAATAAGACATCTTATTTGGTCTTCAGTTGCAAGCTTGAACAGATTGGTATTACAGCAAACAGGTTTTCAAAAATTTATCGAATCTGAAAGATCTCTTGGTACCAATTTCTTTACTTGCTTAGTTATGCACAGGGAAGTTGATAGAGCAAAAACACTCTTAGATGTAAGTAGATATTAGATCAGAGTCGGCCTTAAATCTAGGAAAACTAGGCAGATTTAGGAAGGTTTTTAATTCTTTGCATATTTTTCTGTCTCAAATTTTTGTTTTTTTCTATTTCGTTTGGGGCCACTCTATTCACTTCACCTAGGGCCTACTATTACATAAGGGCTAAGGCCGGCCCTAATTAGATCTATATCACATGCAATATGCTCTATAACATTGCTCTTTAATTAATATTGACATACTAGAACAACTACATTTGGGAACACTCACCCTTTTAGCCATATAGGATTTATCCCATGTGATAAAATAGAACATGTGT
The DNA here is from genome assembly GCA_036873155.1 of Biomphalaria sudanica. NCBI lineage: Eukaryota > Metazoa > Mollusca > Gastropoda > Planorbidae > Biomphalaria > Biomphalaria sudanica. Next base: position 1,195,540 of record JAZGLO010003416.1, on the reverse strand, counting down.
TGAAGTATCTGCAACACCGCCAGCCACTTGAGTTTGCCCGTGAACAGAAAGCTAGTGAAGAACACAGTCAGAGCGTCCACTAGGAAATAGAGACGGACCCTGACCAAGTCTTTGCGAGGGAGACTCCGAATGCCACACAGGATAAACACGTGAGCCACAAGGTGGTACAGCTCCACAGAAAACAAAACAACGGAGACCACGTCTACAAGGCTGAGAACCATTGCCATCCTGGAGAAAATAAAGAAAAAAACATTATTTCGATTAAAAAATGATGGTCAAATGTTTTAGGCCTACTGTTAAGTGTGTTCCTTCGGAGTTGAAGATAATCAGTAGCGCCTAAGGTGGTGGCAAGTGAGGCAACCGCCCCTGGCCCCGCGAACGGAGATTCCCTATCACCAGTTAAAAAAAAAAAACAGACCAGTTCTCAAAAACTAGAACCTGTTATTCCAAATTTTGGAAGCCTTTTCGAAAAATCCATGTGATATCAATTACCATGTTAGCTCTTAACATGACTTTTTTGGTTTCGAAATTCCATTCAGTTTCGGTGAAGACGTCACCTTATGACCTGTCGATTGTTAACAGTTCACCTTGGCTTAAAAAAACCCACCAGTTTGCACAGCGAAAAGCCAGAAATGTTTCGCGACTAAATCCGTCTGTGACCGTCTAAGAAACTATTTGGTGTTAGTTTTATTGCAACTGTTCCTGTTTTCCTCTGTAATTAGGCTAATAGTTACTGCCAGCAGGATTAGCAGAAATGATTATTATCTAGTTTGTTGATTTTCATGTTAAATGTTTCTTAATCATTAGTTACGTTGGTTATAAAAGGCAAAAATCTTACATGCAGAACAATTACAATTTACAATACAGTACCGGTACGTAATGTAGTCAAACGGCCAATAAGTATGGTAGGCCTACTATATTTTGGAACAAACTAAAGCCTACAGCGTTAGAGGCGGAGGACAAGCCCGTTAGCTTTAACTGGTACGGTATATACATTCTACCCTAACGGCTCAGGGACCCGCAGATGATACTCGCCCAGGGCTCCGCACTCTGCCAAGACCGCCTCAGAGATAATTTACTTCCTAATCCGAACCTCTCGCAGGACGACGGGGGAAGGCAGCGGGGGAATCGAGACAACTGAACGACAGTCCAGCGAACATACCGCACGAACAGGCAGCAATTAAATAGGCCTACAGTTAAGCTTTTTACAAAGCTTAAAGCAACTCTGTCCGTCTATTTGGTAAAAAGTTTGAAGATGTTTTTTTCCCATTACACTGTTGGATCAAATTAAATCTTTGCGCAATTATTCATTAAACCTGACAAGACACGAATCAATAAAAAAAAAATTAAACAATTAGTTAATTAATCATTGAGATCATTTGTTTGTTTTCGAAATAAGGGGAATAAAAAAAAAATGCTACTTAATTAGAAATGTGGATATACATATATATGGATTTATTCCCCTTATTACGTTTTTATTTCCTCACCCTTCCCGGATCAAGGTGAAATTTTGCACAATTATTCATAGTCGAGAACAATACACGAATCAGTCCAAAAAATTAATCAAACTATTTAATCATTTGATACTAATTAATTATTTATTTATTTTTATAGCAGAATGGGAGATTTCCAGATAAATGGCAGTACTTAGCGGTTCCTTCCCTTAGATTAGCTTTTTTTTTTTTTTTTTTTTTAAATTTCTATTGCATGTTTATGTATTAAGTTGTAAAACCGAAAGGCACTATTTATAAACCTGTAACAATGTAGGGAATTTAAACGACAACGAAGAATATGTGAATTCAACCTGAAAATCTTTTTGTTGCTTTTGTAGGGTGCGTCTTTCATGCGACCATAACAAGCTCTCTCGCCCAGTGTCTCTCGTGAAATACGATCATAGCAAAATAAATGTAAAAATATTTTAAACAAGTCTAAACGAATGTATGAAAATATTAACTTTTAATGGCATGTTATTTTGTTTATGCCATTTGCTATTGTCATAATTTACATAGTTTGGCTGGCTGGTCGTGTGACATTAACAAGCCTCTGTCTGGGAAAGATCCAAGCAGATGTACAATTTTACATCACTATTACTAATGGCTCGTATCTTTAGAAGTTCGGGTTAGTAGCGAGGCCGAAGGCCGTGTACACCGGGGAAACTCCGGCCTCCATATTGAGTTTCCCTTCATATTTCAAACTACTTGGCTTTCTTATCCCATCATTATCATTCTAGGGTCTCAACAGACATTCAGTGTATCGTGTGTGTGTGTGTGTGTGTGTGTATTGTGGGGAGAGGAATTGAAGAATAAAATTCTAAAGAATACCAAAAGTTACAAAAGTCTAAAGATAATTTAATGCAGTGCGGTGCACATGCTTTGCTCAAGCCTCAAGGCATGTGATGACGTAAACACAGGCATGACGTCAGAGGGATAGAAGCCAATATCTTATCTTATTCAGTCTATAAAGTATTAAAGATTCTAATATTTAACCTTACTAGTTATAATTGTGGCTGAATTTGATATATGTAAATCTAAATGAAACTTAACAGCAAGATTAATAATTAAGGCCAATCAACACAATACGAATTTTTTTTTTCAAATTACAAATTTCAAATTCCAATTATAATTCATGTCACTATCAATATCGCGACCCCATTTTTTAAGGTTCAAAAAGTCATAACCTGTTTACTTTGGCCTTTGATAAAGAGTTATTTATTCGTTACGTTTGGGTCATGCTTTGGTCTAGATTAGAATTCACACCATTTGGGAATCTTTTCAAATGACTTTCAAACCACACACAAAAAAAAAAGAGTTCTTGCTGATATAATTTCAACAATGTCAAGGTCGTCTACTGAGATTCAAACACAAGATAAGACGAGGAAGCCACGACCTTTGGATTTATCACAGCCAACTAGTTGAAGTGAACAATGATATTCTTTTTATTTGAGAGATACTCGGTCTAGTGGTGGCTGAGTGCTAAAGCACTTGGCTTCAGAACCGAGAGGTCTCTGGTTCGAATCTCGGTGAAGACTAGGATTTTCGTCTCTGGGGCCGTGTGGACGTCCTTTGAGTCCACTCCACTCTAATAGATACATGACACATTAGCAGAGAAAAGTAAATGTGTTGGTCGTTGTGCTGACCACATGACACCCTCGTTAACCATTGGCCATAGACACGTCATCATAGTAAGGTCTGAAAGAGGCTGTTATAGAGTGTGTGGTAACGGTCATTGGTTAATATGCATGACTGAATGCATGACGCGTAGGACGTAATCATCTTCTTTTTTGAAGTAACGTCTGTATTATATAAGATAAGATAAGGTGGGAAGAGGTTAGTGGTTGGTTGTGAATGATGCAAGATAAGCGGCATTGTCGTTGTACAGACGACTCCAGAACGCCAGAGTGAAAAGACGTGTTTCTACCCTTAAGTCTACTACGTTTATTTCATTTTATCTCAAGATGATTTTTATTTATAGTGTAATAAGAGTTCTATTTAGTTTTCTTCAATCTTCACCAAGAAGTTACACGTTATTTCAAGTCTTATAAGTAGTAAGCAGTAGTAAGATCACTGCTCTCTGGCAAACTCCTGCAGCAAATGGTGTTGCGATGGTGTTCCATCTTTTGGAACAGGTTAGCATGAAAGACGCGTGGGCAGCCTAGCACTCGCAAATTAACCTCCCAGACTTTCCGCCAGAGATTTCTCTGAAAAGATCATAGCATTAAGCTCTGTTGGAGGTCATTCTCCATGTATTTCCATGAGACGTCCTGGTCCTAGTTGTATGCTAGTGCAGGAAGACTCTTTCTAACAAATCAGAACTCAAGTCAAACGGCTTTAGGTAGATTGCGTTAGTAGTCTACTGTTTTATGTTGTTTTTATTCTTTCACCCACTCACCCCCATTTTAAACACGTATTTTTAATGATCTAATAGGAAAAAGTGGCACTAGATAGATCCACATGGAGAGAGAGAGCATAAAGGAAGGGTCTCAGATTGCAGATGTCATACACAACAGAAGCAGAAAGAAGGGTGAAAATGCAACGGTGCCTGGTGATTACATATCCCCAACCTGTGACCGCAGATGTGTATCAAGGATTGGCCTTTTTGATCACACAAGAAGTTGCAAAGGGAAAATATTGTCTCTCAAGATGTAAAATGCCACAGACAGACAGTTAAACAAAATTGCTAATGATAACTAATGATAAGTCTCATACATTAAAAAACATAAATAATTTGAACTAGGCTAGAAGCCATTACCGTTAATTTGGTGGAGCTAAATCGGCCAACAAGAGGCTCCTATGGTTTCCATTCACGCATTTTATGGGATAAAATTTGGTTCTATGGTTTCCATTCACGCATTTTATGGGATACAATTTGGTTCTATGGTTTCCATTCACGCATTTTATGGGATACAATTTGGTTCTATGGTTTCCATTCACGCATTTTACGGGATACAATTTGGTTCTATGGTTTCCATTCACGCATATTATGGAATACAATTTGGTTCTATGGTTTCCATTCACGCATTTTATGGGATACAATTTGGTTCTATGGTTTCCATTCACGCATTTTATGGGATACAATTTGGTTCTATGGTTTCCATTCACGCATTTTACGGGATACAATTTGGTTCTATGGTTTCCATTCACGCATATTATGGAATACAATTTGGTTCTATGGTTTCCATTCACGCATTTTATGGGATACAATTTGGTTCTATGGTTTCCATTCACGCATTTTATGGGATACAATTTGGTTCTATGGTTTCCATTCACGCATTTTACGGGATACAATTTGGTTCTATGGTTTCCATTCACGCATTTTATGGGATACAATTTGGTTCTATGGTTTCCATTCACGCATTTTACGGGATACAATTTGGTTCTATGGTTTCCATTCACGCATTTTATGGGATACAATTTGGTTCTATGGTTTCCATTCACGCATTTTACGGGATACAATTTGGTTCTATGGTTTCCATTCACGCATTTTATGGGATACAATTTGGTTCTATGGTTTCCATTCACGCATTTTACGGGATACAATTTGGTTCTATGGTTTCCATTCACGCATTTTATGGGATACAATTAGTTCTCTTATAGTATGTTTAACTTCTTCTATTTCATCAATGTTGATTTTTAGATGAACGTATTTGAGAACGCTAAAAGCATGAAATTGCGCTAAACAAAAACAATTGAGAAAAAAAAATTCTAATCGCACAGATTTTTTTTATAGTCTAGATCTATTACAAATTTGATGACATGACTGATCCAAACTCATTGATACACTTAATGTAAGCTTTTTTTTTTATATTTTATTTTTTATTTATATTTTGTTTGTTACTTGCAACTTTCAAACATCAGTCTCCGAGTTCACTCAAATGAAAGGATGATCAGTCTCTTTACAGTAACCAGCATCAGAGGGCATCATACACACACAGAGGGCATCATACTCACACACAGATCGCATCATACTCACATACAGAGGGCATCATACTCACACAGAGGTCATCATACTGTTACACAGGGAGCATCATACTCAAACACAGAGGATATCATACTGTTACACAGGGAGCATCATACTCAAACACAGAGGACATCATACTCTTACACAGGGAGCATCATACTCAAACACAGAGGACATCATACTGTTACACAGGGAGCATCATACTCAAACACAGAGGACATCATACTCTTACACAGGGAGCATCATACTCAAACACAGAGGATATCATACTGTTACACAGGGAGCATCATACTCAAACACAGAGGACATCATACTCTTACACAGGGAGCATCATTCTCACACACCGAAGGCTTTATTCTCACACACAGAGGACATCATACTCCGACACAACGGGCATCATACTCACAGCGGGCATCATATTCACACACAGATCAATTAAAGAAACTCAATACAAGTCTTACTCATTGTTCACCTACCAACGTTATAAACTATAAGCTTATATAGGCCAGTGTTAATGGACTACACGTTTCTATAACATTACACATTCAAATATCAAGAACCAGACGAGCAAACACACTATGCTTTCAACAATTCCATTAGGACAGTCAGTTTGTCTTGAGAGGTCCCCTCACTTTAAAGGTCATTAAGATCAGACAGAATTCATACCTATGTTTCTGTCATCAATACTGCTACTTATATCATGCTACCTAGCAGTGATTCTCTCAACCCTTCTATATGAATATGAGACATGGGTATTATTCAGAAAACAACTAAGACTACTTGAACGCTTTCACCAAAGCTGCTTGAGCTCCATCATGCAAGACAGCACTACAAACAGCGATGTCCTTGCGAACGCCGGTATGGGCAGTATAGAGGGACTTCTTATGCTCCAACAGTGAAGCTGGGCAGGGCACGTATCCCGTCGAAAGAATGCCAAAAGAAGTCTTTTTCGTGGTCAACGTAACAGAGATGCCCCACAGAAACGCTTTAAAGACCATCTTGCCTTAGCTGACATAGAAGAAAGCACCTGGTTGCATGCGGCTTCAGAACGAGACAGCTGGAGATCACTCAAAAAGGTCGCGGGATACACATTTGAGACCAAAAGAAAATCCGCTGCCGAGGACAGAGGCAGACGGCGAAAAGAAAATTTTAATCGACCACCGGCTGACAATGATTATGCTTGCCTTGGATGTGGCAAAATATATAGGTCACAGCTGGGGCTGCGTAGCCACCGAAAATACTGCGATTATCTTCGGACTCGAAGACAAGCCTTATTATTATTACTAGTCGACCGGCGGCGTAGAATACGGCGCTATTTTGCAGGACCGGCCTTAGGCCACTGCAACCTATGCGACCGCAGTGGGCCACGCACTTTCATAGGACTCGCGCTAATTCTAGGTGTATACATTACATTTTATAACTTATAACATATTTCCCGCGGCTTCCTGTCGATTTACCAGGAGCTCCTGGAAATCTCCTGAAATTGCAAAATATAGGAAAAAAGTCCTGGAAATATCCGAAATTATTAAAATTTTGAAAACTCATACAAATCTCCTGAAATATATAGACAAAAATTGTCATTTTGGGGTGTCATTCAATATGGAAAATGCTGTAAAGAAAACGGCATTATGCAATACCCGTAATTGTGGAATCTAGTGAAAGAAGCTTCTCGCGCCTCAAACTAATGAAGAATTACTTGAGGTCAACAATTCTCGTCGATAGCTTGAAACATTTGGTAATTCTTGCTATTGAGCGTGATCTATGTAGGAAATAGAACTATTGTGATATACTGTATGACTTCGCTACACGCAAGGCTCGTGTAGTAATTCTGAGCTTAGTAAAGAATGAATTAAATGCAAAGACGAATATATTATCTAATAAAAACTCTTAATTTTCACTTATTATCAGTATCCCTACCCAAACTGGGCCCCGTGAAATCCGTTTCGCATTGGGCCCCACAATGGTTAAGTCCGGCCCTGCTACTTAGTGACGGGTGAATACAGGGTAGATTACTTGTTCTCTTTCCATGACCTATTGGTCACAATGGTTAAGTCCGGCCCTTTTATTTAGTGTCGGGGGGTGAATACTACTTGTTCTCCCCCCCCCCCTTTTTTTTTGCCTCAATAATTACGTAGGATAACTCTATTCCGTCCGACTTGCAGAAATAAAAGAGTTATCTTTCCATTATTTGGTGTCCAAACTCTTGAGCCATGAAGAGAATTATAGGCCCCCTTTATATAGATTATTATTTATTGTTAAATTTTGTTTTGTATATAAATCTTTTTTCGTTTTCTTTTTTAAATTCACAAGTTTCAGACGTTTAGTCATAAAAAAAAATTACTACGTAAGAGCCCAAGCCAAAAAAATGTTCTTATGCAGTAGAGTGATTTTTTTTTATTTTCATTTTTGGGGTCTTTACACATAATAACTCAAGCTATTTAATCAAATTAAGCAACTTTCATAATGGGCTGTCTGTCCGTGAACATATTGATATTTCACTATCACTTACATGCAAAGAAAATTAATTAGAGAGAGAGAGACAGAGAGAGAGAGAGAAAGAGAGGAGAAGAAGAATGCCGACACAATTCTATGTTTAAAACCTAGCCTCCCCTTGAATGGCCAGTCCAAAAGTTCACCGTCTCAAAATAGTGTCGGCAGCCATTGATTTCCGTGTAGTGTGTAGTTAGAAAGGTCGACGTGACATAATGTGCTGTGGTGGTAATATATGACGAAATGAGCTGATAGATGCGATGCTGTCTTTCTTACTCTCCTCGCAGTGAAAACATATTTAGATCTCGATTGATGATTGCATGAAAGGTTATTAATGGGCTGGGTGGGTCTCTGCTGTTATTTGCTTTGTCTGATATTCCTTACCAAAAATAAAACAGTTATACTTCCATGAAGTAGATAGCACATGTAGCCTGTACTACATTAAACATAGGACCTTAAACTAGATACTGCTGAAGTTAATCACTAATAGCATTGTTCCAAACTTAGTATTGAAGTTAATCACTAATAGCATTGTTCCAAACTTAGTATTGAAGTTAATCACTAATAGCATTGTTCCAATTTTAGTATTGAAGTTAATCACTAATAGCATTGTTCCAAACTTAGTATTGAAGTTAATCACTAATAGCATTGTTCCAAACTTAGTATTGAAGTCAATCACTAATAGCATTGTTCCAATTTTAGTATTGAAGTTAATCACTAATAGCATTGTTCCAAACTTAGTATTGAAGTTAATCACTAATAGCATTGTTCCACACTTAGTATTGAAGTCAATCACTAATAGCATTGTTCCACACTTAGTATTGAAGTCAATCACTAATAGCATTGTTCCAAACTTAGTATTGAAGTTAATCACTAATAGCATTGTTCCAAACTTAGTATTGAAGTTAATCACTAATAGCATTGTTCCAAACTTAGTATTGAAGTTAATCACTAATAGCATTGTTCCAAACTTAGTATTGAAGTTAATCACTAATAGCATTGTTCCAAACTTAGTATTGAAGTTAATCACTAATAGCATTTTTCAAACTTAGTATTTGTATTTAGGATTTGAAAATAAAGAAGGGGGGGGGGGTAGGAGTGCTTCGGAGTAGCGTCATGAATATCCAGAGTTCAAACCTCAGCTTTGTGAAAGCCTAGTATAGATTCATCAGTGTAGTGTAATAAGAAATCTCGTATTTTCTTAGATATTGTTGAGGTAAACTAAACGTAGCATTGGGAGCGCGTTGGCCAAGTGTTTAAGTTAAGCACTTGGCTTCCGAACATGGGGTCCTAGGCTCGAATCTCGGTGGAGACTGGGATTTTGAGCTTCTAGATCCCGGGCATGCTAACCTGCTTCATAGTGGCGCCCGGGTGGAAACGATCGTAAGAGGAAACGATTAGGCTAAAGGGTAGCAAAACAAGACTCCCGTGGGGGTGCCTAAGGGGGTGCGAGAGCATCCTCATTGCACTGTGCGGAGTTGTAAAAAAGCTCCCACAACCTTTTCATAATCCAGGCGCTGTTCCTCAAGGGGCCGTTACATAAATGGCGTGTCCCGCACAGTTAGTCTGGTATAGAAAAGGAAAATGGCGGGGGTCTTAGTGTACGCGGTCTTTTGCCGCGAGTCTCATTCAGGCCGGTGAGTGAGAGCTCTTGTTCACTTTTGCTGGCCTAGAGTTCCAAGAGCCGAAAGCTCAAATCTACCTGACAGTTTAAGAAGAAGAAGAAGAGCTTCTAGATTTTTAGAGCGCCCCTGATTCCACCCAACTCTAATGGGTAACTGACTTTTTAGTTTTGGAAAGGAAAGGCGGTTGTTCTTTGTGCTGGCCACATGACACCCTGCTCGTGAACCCTTGGCCAAATAAACAGATGATCTGCCCTATAGATTGTAATATTTGTTCTTCAAACCTTAATTTCATGTAGTTCTAAAGGTTTTCATGCTTCTGAAGATTAAAACTGGCCCATTTAACGTAACGTAGCACAGGGGCCATGAATTCTAACACACTAGCAGGCTGTACACAAGCTCTGTTAATGACATTTTTACGCATTAAAATTTTTGGACTTTTTAGCAGAAATGTAAAGATACATTAACATGACTAAAGACAGCAGGTCTTCATCGCCCTAGTCCAGGGGTAGGCAAGCAACGTCTGCAACATTGCCAGAGTAGGCCTACTTATATTTCGCGGTCCGCAGACATGTACAGTAGGCCAGTTAGGCTATACATTTCGACCTATGTTAATTTTTTTTTCAGTTCACTCAAAATTCTTGCAGTATTTCTGAAGTTTTATTTCGAGTAGGCTAAGTGATCCGAGACCAAACAAGTCAACGCTGCAGTAGTTTCGAACTTGCTTTGCTGTGGGTCTGTCACCTCACTTGCTATGCTGTGAGTCTGTCATCTTACTTGCTATGCTGTGAGTCTGTCACCTTACTTGCTATGTTGTGAGTCTGTCATCTTACTTGCTATGCTGTGAGTCTGTCACCTTACTTGCTATGCTGTGAGTCTGTCACCTTACTTGCTATGCTGTGAGTCTGTCACCTTACTTGCTATGCTGTGGGTCTGTCACCTTACTTGCTATGCTGTGGGTCTGTCATCTTACTTGCTATGCTTTGAGTCTGTCACCTTACTTGTTATGCTGTGAGGCTGTCATCTTACTTGCTATGCTGTGAGTCTGTCACCTTACTTGTTATGCTGTGAGTCTGTCACCTTACTTGCTATGCTGTGAGTCTGTCACTTTACTTGCTATGCTGTGAGTCTGTCACCTTACTTGCTATGCTGTGAGTCTGTCACTTTACTCGCTATGCTGTGAGTCTCTCAATTTACTCGCTATGCTGTGAGTCTGTCAGTTTACTCGCTATTCTGAGAGTCTGTCAGTTTTCTCGCTATGCTGTGAGTCTGTCAGTTTACTCGCTATGCTGTGAGTCTGTCAGTTTACTTGCTATGCTGTGAGTCTGTCACCTTACTTGCTATGTTGTGAGTCTGTCATCTTACTTGCTATGCTGTGAGTCTGTCATCTTACTTGCTATGCTGTGAGTCTGTCACCTTACTTGCTATGTTGTGAGTCTGTCATCTTACTTGCTATGCTGTGAGTCTGTCACCTTACTTGCTATGCTGTGAGTCTGTCACCTTACTTGCTATGCTGTGAGTCTGTCACCTTACTTGCTATGCTGTGGGTCTGTCACCTTACTTGCTATGCTGTGGGTCTGTCATCTTACTTGCTATGCTGTGAGTCTGTCACCTTACTTGTTATGCTGTGAGGCTGTCATCTTACTTGCTATGCTGTGAGTCTGTCACCTTACTTGTTATGCTGTGAGTCTGTCACCTTACTTGCTATGCTGTGAGTCTGTCACTTTACTTGCTATGCTGTGAGTCTGTCACCTTACTTGCTATGCTGTGAGTCTGTCACTTTACTCGCTATGCTGTGAGTCTCTCAATTTACTCGCTATGCTGTGAGTCTGTCAGTTTACTCGCTATTCTGAGAGTCTGTCAGTTTTCTCGCTATGCTGTGAGTCTGTCAGTTTACTCGCTATGCTGTGAGTCTGTCAGTTTACTTGCTATGCTGTGAGTCTGTCAGTTTACTCGCTATACTGTGAGTCTGTCAGTTTACTCGCTATGCTGTGAGTCTGTCAGTTTACTTGCTATGCTGTGAGTCTGTCATCTTACTTGCTATGCTGTGAGTCTGTCACCTTACTTGCTATGCTGTGAGTCTGTCAGTTTATTCACTATGCTGTTGTGAGTCTGTCAGTTTACTTGCTATGTTGTGAGTCTGTCAGTTTACTCGCTAAGATGTGAGTCTGTCAGTTTACTGGCTTTGCTGTGAGTCTGTCAGTTTAGGCCTACTCGCTATGCTGTGAATAAGGCAGTCTTTTATTTAAAGAGAGAACACCAAGCAAAGTCCTGGTATTACTAGCAATCTATCAGACGATAATAAAAGCAGATGATGCCAAATGTTAATTAAAAGATTTTAAGAAACCTATAATTTAAAATGTTTTTATCAAAGAGTTTTCATTAAAAAAATATCTAAGAGAAAGCAGCTTGGTGTTGCTAGGCAAAGAATGCTTATCAGATGCGTCAAATAGGTAAGTGTCCATAATCAAATAAGCAGCAATTCACTGCAACTTTTGTGACGCGTTTTTAATGCGGTCCTCTCTAGTAAAACTCGTAAATGCGAGGGCAGATGTAGCATCAGCCTTGATAGTGATGATATTTATTAGCTCGTCACTCACCTGGCCACATTGATTATTGAGTGTTAAAATCAATACAGATAAACATTCCCCATATCAAATAAAGAATAAATAAACTGGTAAATTTTGAAAGGGTTTGCTAAAACCAACCTAATCCCCTACCCCACTTTAAAAATTATAAACCGCATAACCTTAGCGCCTTTTAACACATACTTTATACCTACTTTTATAAGCTTTTTAAAAATATTTTTTAAAATTTGCATTTCGAGGCTAAAAAAACTGGCCATTCTACTACTCAGCCCCACCGCCTCCTCGTTTTTTTTTTATGTCAAATTTCGATTACGGCAAACTTGGGAATAAAACTAGATCTAGAGAATAAATAATTTGTGGCAGTCGAATTCAGAAAAAAAAAAAAAAAAAAAAACTAGGAGAAGAGAGAAAGGGATATACACTTTTTAAAATTTAAGTTAATGAAAAACTTTGACTTCTTTTGTTTGAGTAAATCCAGATCTAAAGACCTAGATCTATAATATAGTCTTTCAAATTAAGTACATTACATAGACAGAGGTTTTTTTAAAAAAAGGGGCAGGGGGCATCTTTAGAGGTAAAGAATTGAGAGAAGTTGAGGCCAAAAGAAATATTTTCAAAAACACTTATTAAATCTAGTATTTAAACTATAAAATAGTTGTTTTCCAAGATGAGGGGAATTTTTTTGTTTAAAAAGGAGTGAAGCTTGGGACTAGGGAAAGAGCTAGAAAGTTAGATCTAGGCTAACAGTCGATAGTTTGAAAGTAAATAGTTTTTTTTTAATCATTATTATTGTATCCTGTATCTACTTTATATATGAAATGTACATAGGCTACATTAATTGTTTCAAATTTGAGTTCAAAAGAATTAAATTCTAGAAAAAGTAAATCAGCACTTTATCACTTCATTGTTTCTTAATTAAAGTGTTTGAACTATAATTATGGCACCTCCAAATCTGCATATGTCATATGTTATTCTCATCAAAATCACCAAATCAATCAAAGATAATAAACAGGTGACACCCATAAAAAAAAATCGTTTGCAAGGAGATCTTCAGGTAAGTAAGTCTACGCATCGAAAATGGGACCTTTTTACAGTGGCATGGTTACTGTGCAGCTGTAGGATCTCTCATAATCTGGTATTTGGACAAACCATTTCACCATGTGAATCTTCCTTAGCGCATATCATACGACCAGACAGCCATCTGGATTTGATTTAAATCTAATATGCAACGAAGAGTCGTAAACCACACATTTCAGGGTCAATTTGCTTTCAGCAATTAAAAAAACCCACGATTTGAGCCTTGACAAGAACCAGTTTGTATGTTGTTGTTTTAACCACTTATTGAAAAAAAAACAACTAATTTGACCCCTATTCATACCAAGTGTAACAGAAACAGGATATAGAGAGAGCAAATAGAAACCTTCTAAAATGTGTGCGTACAAAAACATATAATCGGAATTTAGGGTTCTATGAACATATAGTTCCTGCTGTTTTATCTCAGCGATAAAACTAGACTAAATCTAATAAATAATAATCTAATAAGCCTTCTATATGAACTAAGCCTATATGTGTAGCCTAAGCTCACTATAAATAGGCATAGATCTACACAATATATAAATAGGATTTGCCACTAATAATAGCGCCTATACTATTTTTTGTGTGTAAATAATTGCAGGCAGGCAATTAGCCTGTTAGATCTACTTACGTTAATTTAGAAAAAAAATAATCCAACACAATCGGCCTTATCAGTTGCTCAGATTTCTAGACGAAGTTCTATCGTCGAATATGATTGATGCTTCCCTGCAGCATATAAACATATGAGAACTATATAATTACACGTATCCTTCTGCTATAATTCTATAATAATCGATCTAATAAACACGAGCCGAAGTGCAACAAAAATCACATTCATTTGCTCGGATCTGCTATTTAACCGAGCGTACGTGCGCTTAATTCTGTACCTTGTTACGCCGACTGTCAAGGTTACTGCTACCTTTAAAAAAACATAGGCAGACGTTCAGCAACACGAGCTGTGTAATGCCTCATGTCTATTTTAGTTTTCCTGGAATTCCCATTCGAGAATACGGTCAACTCAGTGAAGCAGACGACCGGGATGGACGAATTCAGAGAGCTTCAAAGAAATCGATAGAAATGGTGAACAGGGAGTCATGTAAATTCGAATGTAAGCGAGAAGGGCTGAATGTTTTGGAGGATAGAGTGTTTAAGCAATGAGTAAATACTTGTACGCTAGCGAGCTGAGCAATCTTAAAGGCGTCATTAAATGCTGGCGTGTTCATCAACTTCCTTAACGAAGACTGCAATTATACACACTGTGCCATGGTTAGATTTCATTGTGACAGGATGGCTGAGTTGATATGGGAGTTATTTTCGTATTTCACTATGTAATGCTAATCCATCCTACTAGTGCCCCTTTTCCCCTAGTAGGCCTACCATGACAGCATGGAATGGGTTGCCTGAATCAGGCAGGAAAACCAACGACTTTGCAGAGTTTAAGTCACTGATTAACATGCATGACTAGATTGAAATGTGGATACGTGAAGGACATAATTATCTTCTCCTTTGAAGTCACGTCTGTATAAAAGCTATAAGATAGAATGAATCAAAACTATTTTCCCGCTCGGTGGCTGAGCGGTAAAGCACTTCGAATCTGAAAGGGGAACTTTACTTTACTTTGCCGCCCGCTCCCTTATCGCACGTGTTTTCTTTTACCAACTCCTGCCACCCTCTTGATCTACATGGTCTTCCTTTTAAAAAAAAAATATGTATCGCAACACAACATAAAGGGAGAGAAGTGTGTGTGGGAGTTATGGGCTTATGTATGTGTTACATATATGCCTTTGAGTCCGAAGATAAGAAGACCCAGCTTTTAGCTACATAATTTGTCATTCAATACTAGAGAAATCTCAGCGGGTATGCTATTCTGCCTCAACGTGGCACTCGGGTGGAAAAGATCATTGGAGGAAGTGGTTAGGCTAAATGAATAGCAAAACAAAGCTCCTGTGGGAGTGTCCAAGGGAATGCGAGAGCTTTCCCATTGCACGGTGCGGAGCTGAAAGAGAGCTTCCACGTCCCTGTCGATATAATCCATGCGCCGTTCCTCAAGGGACCGTTACACTAATGGCGAGTCCTGCACGGTCAACTTGGTAGGCTACACCATAGGAAAATGGCGGAGGTTTCCGGTGTACTCGGCCTTCGGCCATGCATTCTAGTCCATGCACCCGGAGTGCCAGATATATCAGAAATAGCAATGCTTTACAAAGGCATTGACTTGGATCTCTTCCAGACAAAACAGTTGTTCAGGCAGGCTTACAAGCCTAGAGCTCGAAGAGCCTTCGGCTCAGCTCTTTTGACAATCAAACGGTATCGTGCCAAATTAATGAATCCCAGAGCATTTAATTCATTAGCTAATTATGTCCATGCCCTTCTTTCCCCTCAGACCACCTTGACCCAAATTAGATACCCGCGCAATGCTCAGTCTATGACTCTACTCTATACTAATAATAATGTAGATAAATTGTTGAGTTTGACTGTGGCATCTAAAAATGAGATTTTAATAATACTTTTTAAACTCATGTCAGCGTTGTAAACGTCTTTCAATCAATTCTTTCTATCAGCACTGGATGGTGACGTCTGCTGAGTGGGTCACACAAGCACTATACTAAACCTTTCAGTCTTTAGAAATGGGGCTAAACGATATGAAAAAAACAACAACTGTGAGGCTGTTAACTTATATAACACCCACGTAGTGTTGGTGCTATTGAGACCCAAATGAGAGGGCCTTATTCGTCTCTATAGACAACTGGAAAGGGAAAAACTTTCGCTCTTTTCTTTTCCAAATAGCCCCCCCCCCCCACCTCCCTTTCCTATGGTTGAGAACTTTTGGAGTTAGAATCACGTCATTTACAAGGCATAACTTAACTCTCTGTCTGGTACACATTTTATACACGTTATTTCTCCCACACCCATTCTCGGATCAAGTTGAAACGTTACACACTTATTTATTGTACCTATCAAAGCACGAATCAACCCACACAAAAAAACAATTATTAATTGATTATTATTAGTTTTTTTTTAAATATCGAATAAGGGGAATAAATGCTACGTATTGAGAGGTGTGGCTGTATATATGGAGCTATTCCCCATTGATACGTTTTTGTATACATTATTCTCCCACTTCCCATTCTCGGATCAAGATGAACGTTTGCATAATTATTCATAGTCGATGACAATACATGAATCAATTAAAAAAATTACCAATTAATTAGTCAATTAGAGGTAATTAATTAATTTTGTTTTAAATAAAAAGGGAGCTTATTCCTGCAGCATTGAGATATATGGCAGTGTATTTGTGTTTCTTCCCGTTAGATAACCTTTGCTGTTTTTTTTTTTATATATTTTATTTATTTTTAGTAGTACTCTTCCTTCTACCAACATGGTACGGAGTACGGGTTGAAGCCAGAACACATTGGGGCTCTTCATATTTCTACATGTTCCATCTCTTAAACGTGTCGACACAGTGACAGTGGGTTAGAGAGTCTGTTTCACCCGCGTCATTTCCCAGGGTAGCGGATGAAGTCGGGAAACATGCATTCAATGAAAGATGTAAAATTGAATGAATGAACGCGTTAAGTACTGTAAGAGTAGGCCTATGTTTCTTTCTTTGGATATGCAAGAGACTTCCTTTAATGATATGTTACAAATCTCAAGCAGTAAAGTATGTAACCCACTCCAGTGACACAGTGTCCTACTTATATGCAAACATTATCATGCTTTTCAATATAGTACCGTCTACCTAAATGTTTTGTTTTGTTTTTGTTGTGATTCTAGTTTTTGACGTCTTACAACTGGCCCCATATTTATGCTGCAGGCGAAACTAGGATGTGCCACTTTGTCCGCATTATTGTCTTTCGGTTATGGTACAAACTATATCGGTAGGCCTACTTTTAGTGCTCCTAGGGGAAGATAGCGTAGTCACTCTAGGATAGCGCAAAGATTAATGCACACGTTTTTTTCACTATTTAAGACAATTATATTTAAATAAATCCATAGACTATGAATAAATCGTATTGCACACAAGTCGAGAAACACGATAAGAACTTATCAATTTAAATGTCAGTAGAGCAATCAGTTTATGTTTGTCGAAGGGGAGACTATTAAAAAAATAATCGAGGTTGATCTGTCTATGGAAGAGTTATTATAACATTTAAAAGAAGAAAAAAAAAAGATTAAAAAGTGTACAAAATGTGCAATATTACAGACGGTGCCGGATTTACCTCTAGGCAATACAAGTTTTAGCTTAGGGAAGAAATATTTAGCATTGACATATTATATCTGGACTTGTAAAGGGCCCCATATCTCAAATAGGCTTATTTTAAGCTCTATTCAAGTTTAAATATGGAACTGGTTATAGAAAACTGAAGCTACATTCACACACTGGTAACTGACACTTTCTCCATCATAATTACACCAAGTTGTCGCGAAGAGGTCAACTTCTAAACTTCTAGAACCGAACTGTATCAGTGCTATTCGTCGACTAGGATGTTATGGAGTGTGTTTTCTATAGGTGACGTGGATGAGAAGATCATGGATTGGTTGGTGGCTATGCAGTGTTGAATGATGAAATAGGAACTGATATGTCATAATGATATCTTAAGAACGGAAGACTATACAGAGACTTGAAAGTGTAAAGACGTGTTTTTGTTGTGAGTTTGTTTATTTCATTACTATTAGATCTAGATCTCATTTCAAGTTAAATCTGTGACTATTGTAATATAAGTTATATTAAGTTTTTGTTCACACGAGAAGATGGTTCACGTTATTTAAAGTTTATTTCTTAAATTATAGCATGCGCGGTGGCTGAGCGGTAAGCTCTTGCCTTCCGAACCGGGGGTTCCCGGATCTTTGGGCGTCTCTGAGTCCACCCAGCTCTAGTGGGTACCTGACATTAATCGGAGGCTATAGAAACAGATAACCTTCCTATAGACCACAAGGTATGAAAGCGAACTTTACTTTATTAAAAATAGGATACGCCTAGAGTACTAGACAGTTCGGGACTGACCAACAAAACTAGGGAACGTGGGAAAGATCTAGATGTCTGTGTGTAGTCACTCAATACACTTCTCTGTGTTCTTTTCAGGAATGTTGATGTAGATTTTAATTTCAAAATTTAGCCCCAGCTGGTTAACAAAACAAATTTCCAATAAGGATCAATAAAGTAGTCAATAAAAAAAGTCAATAATGTAGTCAATAAAGTAATCAATAAAGAAGTCTTAGCCTTTTAAAAAAACAAACTTTTATGAATTTGGGGGCCTTTCAATAATTCGCCGATGTGCGTTTCATTACTTAAGCGATTATATTTTTTCAAATATATGGACAAACTGGCAACAGCTGCTTAGTATGCTTAGTATAATGAAAGAGCGCCGAACAAACAAAGAAGCATCTGAATCTGACCAAACATACCCATATATATGCCAAGTGTGCGGCCGGCTTTTTGAAGTGAGGATTGGACTTTACAGTCATCTTCGAGTCCATAGGATAAGAGAAATATTCTCATCTTCGATTACGAAGGACGATATATAGGCTATATATACATATGTGGTGGCACAGATGGGGGTAGTGGTATGTCACGGTATATGTGTAGACAGCCGATACAAATCGCCCCAGGCCACCGCTAGACGAGCGGTCAACCGTGAAGAGTTACGACGGTCAGCCAAGACAGTTCGGGAAGGATCGGTTGTGAGTAGAGCTCAGGAGCGTCACGAGGGATGTAGTCATGTGATAACTAGAATGGTCGAGTGATCTTCCGTCCGGTTCTAGAAGGCCAACAGGGACCCTATTTTAAGATCGAAGGTACAGAGTCGTGTGTTACGTGCTGCCAATTGTACAGTATTGGCTGTGATTTATTGGGCATTAAACTATTATTTACAGCTCTGAGTTGTCAAGTTCTTTATGTTGGTGGTGTCGTGTGGTGCAGTTTGCAGAGAGCCTGGATAGAGAGACTCGTTTCAATATATACAGTATGCACGTATATCTCAGACATACATACATTGGCGCACGAATTTCAGAGGTAGAGGAACGGCGCTGGCAGAAGAAAAGCGTCAGGGAAAAGAAAAAAAGCAAGGCCAAGGACACTAGCCCCAGCTGGAATAACCTGCCCAGTGTGCTGCCGAACATTTCGGGCTCACATAGGTCTCACCAGCCACATAAGGAGGCACAGCCCTCAGCCCCCTGGATGATAAAATGGTCATCATCGAACCACGATGGACGAACTATATATGTATAGATAGATAGATAGTCTGTGGCGTGTATAAACAAATCTGGGGTGTAGCTTTTTTTCGTGCTTATAGATACCAGGGTACACCGTACACGTAAGCTAACTGTGGCAGTGGTTAGGACTCCTCATACTTCTCTTGTACAAAACTATACCTTTTTTTCCATATTAAACAGAAATACATGTACAGGGTTCCTTAAATGATTCCAGTGATATTTTCAATAATTTTGACGAACAAAGTTGCCTTACTTTCAGTGCAAGGGGCCATACATCTCAAATGACTTAGGGCCTTATCAAGTCTAAATCTGGTCCTGATAATATAATAAACACAGCAAAGAACGATCACTCTCTTTTGAATCTGGATTAATAAGGCCTGCTACTATCCCAGACAGCAGATCGTCTTGCCAAGACACTACTGGAGGAAAGTAGACCTTCCTGCCCTGAAGGTACTCGAATATTGATGAAGGGAAACGCAGAAGAAGAGAATCTCATCACTCGACACCAGTATTAAAAACTGCTACGCCATTTGTTACACAGAATGTTTCAATTAGATTATTAAACTTTTTCATTATTGTTAATTTTAAAAAATCCCCTGTATAATTAAAAAGATGACTAACAATTTGTTAACACAAATTCCTAAACTTCCCTATGGGTCCGCTGTTTGATAGGCTTTGCAGATAAAAATGTATAATATAATCCCAGATAAAAATGTATAATATAATCCGAGAGTGGGTAAATTACAAAATGGTTACAGTCCTGTGAAAAATCCGATTAAGGCCTGTTGTATCTGGCAGCATGTGTGCCTCAGAAAGAGACGACCCATTGTGAGCTATGTACAGGTCGGAAATCACCAGAGCGGAACATTGCACGTCGTCTTGCCAGGACACTACGGGAAAGTAGACCTTCCTGCTCTGGAGGTAATCGAATATTGTTTCATGTAAAAGGCAGAGTTTTTTTTTTTTATTTACCACTACGAGCATGAGGATAAAATTCGATTACAATAGGCTTAGTTTGTCGCTTCTACTTGATGACTTTGTCAATAATGACTTCTTGTCTTATCTTATAAATTACAGACGTGCCTTCAAAAGATAAGATAAATACGTCCTACCTGTGCTACACCATGTGTTCATCTACATGTTAATCAATGAATTAATATCTGCTAAGTCGTTGATTTTCCTGGCTGATTCAGGCAACCTATTCCATTCCCTCATCGCAATAGGGAAGAAGGAGCACTTGTACGCGAATTTGTCCTAGCATAAGTAATCAGAAATGTGCCTCTGTCTTGGTGTCTCTCTGAGTATTCTATTAGGTGGTGTTTTAGTATTTTTAAGTTATGATTCAGTGCAATCCAAATGCATTTTTTTATAGAAAAGTCTTGGAAAATAGCAAAAAAGGAGACAACTCTCATAATCTTAACCATTAGCAGATGTCAAACTGATAACGTTGAATCTTTTTTTTTTTTAATCACTACATATACTAAGATGTGAAGACTTTTAAGACAGCTACAATTTCTATAAAAGTATGAAATAAAAGAAACTTTTTTGGTCAGTGTAAGCAATTTATTCAAATGTAAAAAAAGCAAAATATTATGTAAAAAAATGTAGAAACAATTATGCTTAGATGAAAACCAACACTACGAGTTGAATCAAATGATGTCATGTACAGGATGTCTCACAGAAAATCAAAATCATTATAACTCATGTATGTAAAGCACTAGCCAATATATTCAAATCAAATCAAAAAGTTTAGTTTTAGAAGTTAAAACAGAAAGCAACTTGAGCTATTTGCATTTACAAAAGTTTGTTTTTAACATTATCTCTCATTTTTGTTTTCCTTTTGTAAATGCTAATAATAATAGAATAATAATCCAAATTAAAAAAAAAACATTACTCAAAACAATTTTTAAAAAGGCACAATCTGCAACAACATTGTGATATTGAAAAAGTGTATAATTGGTCATGTAACTGCTCTTAGACAAAAAAAAAAAAGAAGACAAATTGCCTACTTCAATTTGACTTAGAAGAACAGCTGCACACTTCCAATTCATATTAAAAAAGAAATTCATTTATCAAGAAACATATTTATTCCCTTACCAAAGAATAAATCATTGTTTTTAAAAAAAAACATTCAGAATTTCAAACTCATTTAGCACCTGGCCAAAAGGAAAGCTGGAGAATAACAAAACATTAACATGGCCACATTTTGAGACCCAAAGAAAGAATTCTTTCAAAGAGAGACAACCCAAAGAAAGAATTCTTTCAAAGACAAAGATGATGAAAAAATGACAAGTTTGATCTCCATGGAACTCTAAAAAAACAATTATAAAAGATGATGTACAACAATTGATCTATGTAGAATGTGGTAAAATATGTATGTCACTAAAGGGTCTTTACAGCCAGATACAATTAAACAAGCTTCTTTGATCTTCAGACTTAAAGATAGCGCAAATGATAACAAGTAAAAACTTCCACTACAAGTCCTCAGGCTGTAAGTTTAGGAATGGACATTAAGGTAACATAAATATTATGAATAACTTTTTAGATGCACAAGACAAACTCCAATATACCTGGCCATTTATCTGTTAGTAGTACCAAGGATATTATCAAGAATACAGGTAGGCCATTTATCTGTTAGTAGTACCAAGGGTATTATCAAGAATACAGGTAGGCCACAGGCTCATGTTTACAGTTGAAGACATTCCTTCAGATATGATGAATACACCCAAGCCCAAACCTACTGCAGGCAAACTGGATGACAGTGGGCATGTTTCATATTCATAAAAAAACAACACAGTATAATTGCTTTACTCAAGACATTGCTTAAACTTTCCTAATTGTATGAAAAAAACATTGCAACAATAGTGTCTATATTTATCTTTAACTTGGCCTAATGTTGACTAAAAGTGCCTTAGAATGTTGGAATAACCAGGTTATAGGGAATGAGATTTTAAAAAATAAATAATACAGAAAATACAATACAGTGCTTGTCTTTTAAAGTCTAAAACAAAAAATAAAGTCCCCAAATACCCATAAAACAAATGAAAACTATGTACTTTAAAAAGGTAAAAAGAAGTCTGTAATGAAAATTAACAGAACTGACTTTAAAAAAAAAACAATGCATAATGTCCTCTTTCCTTTCACACTCTTTACTTTGCTGCCTCCTCATTAAGACAACGAAGGAACAGAAAGTTCATTTACCAAAGCAGCTTGTTGTTCAAAATACCGAATATCAGTTTCGACATCCTGTAGCCCATCACTAAATGATATTTTAGGAGCTTGTATGGTGGTGTTTGTTGTTTTTTTACCTTCCCAAAGTGTTGCTAAGATATCTGGACTGCTGGAATTTCGAGTGCAGTGTTTTCAGGACTCTAGTGTACATTTAACAATTTTTTTTTTTTTAATTTAGATAAACTTGTTTTTTTTCTCAATGTCTTAAAGATACTTAATTAATAATAAGCAGGTAAAAAAGCAGATACAATTTTAAAAGATATAAACAAAAAGGAAAAAAAAAAATGCATCAACAAAACAATATTTGTAGGAGATCTGGTGGCTGAATGGTAGAGCACTGGGCACTCACCCATTATAATTGTTTGGAATCTTGATGCAGACTGAAGTTGGGTGCCTGACATCTTTGGGGGAAAGTAAAACTGATTGATTATTGTGCTGGTCACTTAATACCCTAGTAAACTGTTGGCCAAATAAACTGATAAACTTAGCAGCAACCATTGTATTATTATTTTTGCTAGCGTGTTGCTAATATTGTACACCAGGGATGTCCAAAATATGACCCGTGGGCAGCATCTGGCCCACGACATGGTGCTATCTGGTCTGCTGAAACATCATAACAAAATGTTAAAAAAACGTTTCTTTCTCTAGGGATCTAATTCTTTCTTCAATTGATTTCTTTCTATGGCTTTCTATATTTCATATTAATTTCTTTGTTCTTGTATGAAAAAAAACGTTTACGTTTTCGGTGAAATGAATTGACATATTATTTTTAATTAATGGAAATTTCCGCTGTTGTTTTAAGTACTAGATGCATGGGTTTCTAATAAAAGTGCTTTATTATCTATTTAATCTTTTTGTATTATTTCGGTAATGTGGATTGGAAGACGAGTGCCGGAAATAAAAATAACCTGAAAGTCGAATAAGGTTAGCATTTTTTTTACAATTGTGCATAGATATCGACAAAAATTAACCGTAATAAAATACTATACAAAATACAATAAGAAAACATGGTAAAAAAACCTTCACATAGAAAATATTGTTGTGAAATAAAATATAGGAAGAAATGTCACTGGATTGTGAGACAAATGTCGTAAAATATGTAGAAATGTTGAATTGTAAATAATATATCACAGGTAATGGCACTTATGATTTAGAAAGTAAGCATGAAAGTACAATAACACAGACTAGATTGGTTTAGCCAAGTAACTAACACTAAATTACAAAACAAAAATTATCTCTGGCTCTATTTCCTTCAGAGTGTGAAACATTACATGGTTTTATTAAGATGCTGTATAGTTTTTATAAGCTTTCTTTACTTAACTGACAAACTAATTTACAAGTACTAGCAAAACTTACTAGAGAATTGATATCAATAGGAATAAAAGGTTTTTAAAAATTAGATGAAAAATCATCATTTGGCTAGAAGAAGTCACTTTCCAATTTTCTTGTCATTTTTTCCTGCTAGGTTTCTGAAAACAAAAAAGTGAAAAGTTATTACTTCTACTAGAATAAATAAATAAAATTGACCAACTAAAGAATTTTGAATCCTCTCATTTCTTTGCCCTTTTACAAACTTTTTCCAAACAAAATTTTGTTTTTCTAAATTTTTTATTGTATATAAGACATAAACAATGCAAATTAATTATTATTTATATTTAGAAGGGTAACAAACCTGTAATCCCATTCGCTAATGCCCCACCCCTTCACACCATTCACAGAATAGTTGCAGAATCTCTCATAAATTTTGGCATCCCGATCTTTTCCCATGTAAAATACTGGACATTGAATCTTGTCAGACATCATATAGTAGGACTTCTCACCTTCAAGAAAGAATTTAATAACTCCTCTAGGTCATACATTCAATGGCATTTAAAGATATCTTTAAAAAAAAAAAAAAAAACTTCCCTGGCCTAATTGGTTTTGTTGGCTGAGTTCAGTCATAGAATCATCACTTTGGTTATCTCCCATAGACAAGTACATTGTAATGAGAAATTTGTCTTACTTAGCAGTCAATATTGTATTATTATTTTCATTAGTGTGTGTTGCTCTTTCTGCCATGAATTCCATTCTAATACTTCTACTATTCATATTGATTTTTGTATTCTTATAAGAAAAAAAAAACATGAATGTTTTTGGTGACGTGATGAAAGTCAGAGCATTGACCAGAATGTAGCTCTTTCTCTCAGCAGATTTCCCTGTTTCACACAGCAGTGGGCTCCAAAGGATCCATAACTCTTTCAATACAGGTTCTGCTAGGACATAGCACTAAGAATCACTGGCTCCTGTTTTTTTCTTCAAGGATGACTCCTGAAGTATTTCCCATGTTTGATACAGCTGAAAATCAGCGGAAGTTGGAATCAAGTTTTTCACTTTCTAATCAGATAACCAGCCAAGGCTAACGAGCCCCTACTGCCCAAAGCTTACTACTTTAGGCTTGAGTTTCTTGCTATTGCCTCTTCTCCTATCAGTGATAACTGTCCTGCCAGGATTGGCATCTGAGCCACATGAAAGCCAGGATTGGCATCTGAGCCACATGAAAGCCAGGATTGGCATCTGAGCCACATGAAAGCCAGGATTGGCATCTGAGCCACATGAAAGAAAGGATTGGCATCTGAGCCACATGAAAGCCAGGATTGGCATCTGAGCCACATGAAAGCCAGGATTGGCATCCGAGCCACATGAAAGCCAGGATTGGCATCCGAGCCACATGAAAGCCAGGATTGGCATCCAAGCCACATGAAAGCCAGGATTGGCATCCGAGCCACATGAAAGCCAGGATTGGCATCCGAGCCACATGAAAGCCAGAATTGGCATCCGAGCCACATGAAAGCCAGGATTGGCATCCGAGCCACATGAAAGCCAGGATTGGCATCCGAGCCACATGAAAGCCAGGATTGGCATCCGAGCCACATGAAAGCCAGGATTGGCATCCGAGCCACATGAAAGCCAGGATTGGCATCCGAGCCACATGAAAGCCAGGATTGGCATCCGAGCCACATGAAAGCCAGGATTGGCATCTGAGCCACATGAAAGCCAGGATTGGCATCCGAGCCACATGAAAGCCAGGATTGGCATCCGAGCCACATGAAAGCCAGGATTGGCATCCGAGCCACATGAAAGCCAGGATTGGCATCTGAGCCACATGAAAGAAAGGATTGGCATCTGAGCCACATGAAAGCCAGGATTGGCATCTGAGCCACATGAAAGCCAGGATTGGCATCTGAGCCACATGAAAGCCAGGATTGGCATCTGAGCCACATGAAAGAAAGGATTGGCATCTGAGCCACATGAAAGCCAGGATTGGCATCTGAGCCACATGAAAGCCAGGATTGGCATCCGAGCCACATGAAAGCCAGGATTGGCATCTGAGCCACATGAAAGCCAGGATTGGCATCCGAGCCACATGAAAGCCAGGATTGGCATCTGAGCCACATGAAAGCCAGGATTGGCATCCGAGCCACATGAAAGCCAGGATTGGCATCCGAGCCACATGAAAGCCAGGATTGGCATCCGAGCCACATGAAAGCCAGGATTGGCATCCGAGCCACATGAAAGCCAGGATTGGCATCCGAGCCACATGAAAGCCAGGATTGGCATCCGAGCCACATGAAAGCCAGGATTGGCATCCGAGCCACATGAAAGCCAGGATTGGCATCCGAGCCACATGAAAGCCAGGATTGGCATCCGAGCCACATGAAAGCCAGGATTGGCATCTGAGCCACATGAAAGCCAGGATTGGCATCCGAGCCACATGAAAGCCAGGATTGGCATCCGAGCCACATGAAAGCCAGGATTGGCATCCGAGCCACATGAAAGCCAGGATTGGCATCCGAGCCACATGAAAGCCAGGATTGGCATCCGAGCCACATGAAAGCCAGGATTGGCATCCGAGCCACATGAAAGCCAGGATTGGCATCCGAGCCACATGAAAGCCAGGATTGGCATCCGAGCCACATGAAAGCCAGGATTGGCATCCGAGCCACATGAAAGCCAGGATTGGCATCCGAGCCACATGAAAGCCAGGATTGGCATCTGAGCCACATGAAAGCCAGGATTGGCATCTGAGCCACATGAAAGCCAGGATTGGCATCCGAGCCACATGAAAGCCAGGATTGGCATCTGAGCCACATGAAAGCCAGGAGGTGTACTTGTCCGAGGCTATATGAGACACATGCCATTAAAAGCATTTTATATGTAATGGAATGCTTATAGCCACAAATATATTTGTCAACAAGTTCAATGGTAGACAACATTAGTATATTTACTAGCAATACAAGTTTTCCTGCAGTCCAATCTTTAACTTAATACAACTTTTTATAAACATTTTTTTTAAACTTTGTCTTCAATATATATCATTAACTTAAAACAAGATCTTTTTTTAAATTTTCATTCAATTATTCAGTTTTTTAAAGAGTTACCTGCAGTAAAGTTCAGCACCAGTTTATCAGGTGGTTCACCTTCATCCCCCCAGTTGTAAAACTCAAAGTCTGTACTGCTGACAGGATCCATTGAGCCATCTGGGTGAAACACATAGCCTACGACCAGCCTGAAATATTAATATAAGTATATGTTGTGCTGTAAAAACACAGAATTTAAACATTTCTGGCAAGAAGCCATGCACAATTAATGAAAAGAAGACAGCTTCACAGTAAAAGAAATCCTGTGTTTATGTTTGATATATGTTTCAATGCCAGATGACAACAATGTCTTCATGTTATGAGGAGATTGTGTTCACAGCTTAGCTTGATACCAATCCTGACTTTCATGTGGCTCAGATGCCAATCCTGATATAAGCTTTGTAATAAAAAAATGAAAGCTAACTAAATTCGTTAAATAACTCTTGAGCCTACCTTGAGAGAGTTACTGGCATAGAGATAGCTCCAACACAAATGGCTGTGCCATCATCAAGATGGACATAGCTAAGAACATAACGATGAAACAACTTCCAATCACGAATAGCACCTGAGGAGAATCAAGTACCAGGTTATGGACTTTTACGGAAAATATGAGATTTGTGATAAGTAATGTTTTATAATACCTAATAAAGAATTTAAATTCTATCAAAAAAGTGTGAAGATTTAAATTATTACAAAATAAAAATGTATATCATCCTCAATGAGGATTTATAATAATTGTATGCAAAATGTAGAGTAAAGCAGTTGAGAGGAGTGGGGCTCAGAAAGAGAGTACAATTCATTGCTACATTTGATTCTAAGCAGTCTTATGATACACTCAAAGATAAACAATGAGTGAGTTGTACGGGCAAACAGACCTGGATTAGTAGTTGATTATGATATTATCCCTGGTCTATCAGACCATGAGATCATAAAAATAAACAGTCAGATAAAAGCAGTAGCCAATACAAAACCCAAAAGAAAAATCTTACTTTGGAATAAATGTAACCTAACACAATTACACCAAGCTGCATTTAACTTTCAACAAACATTCTTATTAGAAAAAGACATTAACCAACCAGTCGATGACATCTGGAATTTCATTAAAAACCATCTTAAAAACATTATAGAAAATCATATACCAACTAAATACACATCAAACAAAATAAATAAATGCTGGTTTAATAATAGACTAAAGAAGCTTTGTAAACAGAAGGAAAACCTATATAGAAAATTTAAAGAAACCAAGGCAGAAAGAGTTTACAAAAAGTATATAAAAATTAAACACCTAACCCAAAAAGTAAGCAGACAGCTGCAGAGTGAATACATAAACAATGTAATATCTAAAGATAACAACAAAAACCTATGGTCATACATTAAGTCTAAGAAAATGGAAACAACAGGCATAGCGCCATTAAAAGATGAACATAACATAATACATAATGATAATGAAACTAAAGCAAACATCCTAAACAAATACTTTGCATCAGCATTCTCAGCCCCAGGAGACAAAGACATATTTCTTAATTTGAACCAAGTAGACAACATGGAAGATTTAGTAGTACAAGAAAATGGAATTAAAAAACTATTAGCCAACACCAAACCAAATAAAGCGTCTGGACCTGATGGTATTCCAGCTAGATTACTCAAAGAACTAAGCAATGAGCTATCCCCAGTGTTCAAAATACTCTTTCAGGCATCGCTTAACCAGGGCAGAGTACCGAAGGACTGGAAAGAAGCTAATGTCACCCTCCTATTTAAAAAAGGAGAAAAATCTGATCCAGGAAACTACAGACCAGTATCACTTACCAGCATCACATGTAAAATGCTAGAACACATAATATGTAGCAACATCATAAACCACTTAGACAAGCATAATGTCCTCACCCCATACCAACATGGCTTTAGGAAATATAGATCATGTGAAACACAACTAATAGGACTAATTGATGATTTTTCAAAAGGTTTAGATAATAGTGAACAAATAGATGCTTTCTTACTAGATTTTTCCAAGGCTTTTGACAAAGTTCACCACCATAGTTTGCTTAAAAAGTTAAAATATTTCGGCATTAATGGTCCACTGCATCAGTGGATTAAAGATTTTCTGATAGGGAGAGAACAAACTGTAATAATAAATGGCTCTAAATCAACACCAATAACAGTAAACTCAGGTGTACCTCAAGGAACAGTCTTGGGTCCACTACTATTTTTAATTTACATAAATGATTTACCAAATTGCATTAGTTCAGGAACAAAAGTCAGATTATTTGCAGACGATTGCATAATATATAGAACAATAAAAACAAAACAAGACACAGACATTTTACAAAGAGAATTAGATGAATTACAGAAATGGGAATCAAATTGGAGCATGTCTTTCCACCCAGAAAAATGTCAGTTGTTAAGAGTAACAAAAAACTAAAACAAATTAATTCCACTTATCTTATTCATGGCAAACCAGTAACACAGACTAAAAACGCAAAATACCTAGGTGTTATAATAAATGAAAAACTGGCATGGAATCCACATATTGATGAAACTATAAAAAAATCCAACAAAGCATTAGGGTTTATTAAAAGAAATTTCTATAAATCAAATAAGAACTTAAAACTAAAATGTTATTTAACCTTGGTTAGGCCAATAATAGAATATGCATCCACCGTTTGGGACCCCTCAACTCAAGAAAACATTAAGAAACTGGAACAAACACAAAATAGAGCAGTGAGATTCATAACAAACGAATATTCACATTTGACTAGGGTAACATCATTAGTAAAATCACTAAATTTAGAAAGCCTTCAGGACAGAAGACTCAAAAGTAAAGTAGCAATTATACATAAAACACTGAACCATAATCTTCAAATACAAAAACAAAATTTAATAAAATACTCTGAAAGACACAAAAATAAAGGCACATTCCTCGTCCCATATGCTAGGACAAATTTGTACAAATACTCCTTCTTCCCTAGTGCTATTAGAGCATATTCCATGCCTGAGCTAGCCAGAAAAACCAGTGACTTGGCAGAATTTAAGTCATTGGTTAATATGCATGACTAAATGCATGACGCGTAGGACGTAATCATCTTCTTTTTTGAAGTAACGTCTGTATTATATAAGATAAGATAAGAAATGATATAATAAAACTCAAAAGTTCAAGGGAAAGAACTTTGCTTACTGGGAAAAAATAATTCAATTGGCTGACAAAGAAGAGCGCTTGAAGTGTGAGTTGTTTTTTTAATGGGACATATAAGCCCAAGTGGTAGAGCCTGAGTAGAATGACCAGCATATACAACCATCTAATGTTTTTAATTATACAAATATTTTCTTGAAACTTTTGCAATAGATTTCATTGAAGATATTGTCTAGACAATAAGCTTAATATTTATGTCACAGTCTTATATACCTGATAATAAAAAAAAAAGTTCCCCTTTCAGACCTTGCGATTCAAAGGGCATGTGATGTAAAGGTCATCTGTTTCTGTGGTTAACAAAGGTGTTATGTGGCCAGCACAATGACCAACCGCCTTTACATTTCCCCGAACTAATGTCTAATATAGGCTGGGTGGACTAAGATGACCAAATATACCTTATCTTATATAATACAGTTTCCCCCAGGATTTGAACCCAGGACCTCCGATTTGGAAGCCAAGCACTTTAAAACTCAGCCACCAACCACACTTCTCATATACCTGGTACTTCTGGTGAAATGTTACAAACTATATGAAATTGGAGTAAACTTTACCATAAGAATGATCCCGAACTCCTTGGATCATAATATTTTGGTCATCGTATCCAGTGACATGTACTGTGCCTTGTATATTTCCAAACTGTTCATAATGGGTCTGATGAACTCTGGTGAAACATTAAATATTTATGCTAAATTTTCTATGTTTTTAATATTAAAGACAGATGTCGTTTCTTTTATAATAAAAAAGTAAAGTAACATTACCTTTTCAGACCTTGTGATCTATGGGCAGATGATATAAAGGTCATCTGTTTCATTGGCCAAAGGTTAATGAGAAAGGTGTCGTGCGGCCAGCACAATGAGCAACTGTCTTTACTTACCCCTAACTAAAGTCAGGTACCCATTAGAGTTGGGTGAAATCAAGGGCACCCTTAAAATCCCAAAATTCCAGTGTTAACCAAGATTAAAAAACTGGACCTCTCGGTTCAGAAGCCATGTGCTTGATCACTCAGCCACCACGGTTATAAAATAATGAATTTTAACTCATTTAAATTTGTAAAAACCAAAAATGATTTCATTTCCAAGATTCAAGGGACGTAACCTTTTCAGATTATCAAAATATTTTCTTGACCATTTTTCCCTGGCAATTCCATCAGCCATTACATGAGGATGTAAATCTGTATCAAAGTCAAATGGTTTGGTGTAAGCTTTCCACAAAAGGTCAAAGTTCACTTCCACTTGCTTTCCTGTTTCTGCCAACCTGTAGGAAAAAAAAAGTTCATTTCAAAGTTAAATGGGTAAGATTAGGAGTGTAATTCTACAGAGCAATATTTATAGGTTGTTGTTTCAAGAAATCATTTCTCTTCTCACAATGGATGGATGGTTATTTATCTTCTTTGTTGCTAAATCAAACAGGAAATCTCTTTTACAATATATGATAGATATCAGATACAGAAATGGTTAATATCTTTTTACATTTGCTTGAGACTCAATAAGAAAACTTTGTTTCATTGACAATTATTTACAAAATAAAAACCCCTGGCAGCCTAATAAATTGTAGAATAGCTTCACATACAATGTTTTTTTTGTGTGTGATGATATTTGGGTTAGAATCAAAATGATATGTGCAATAAGCTTATCTTACTAAGGTTAATAGTTTAATAGTTTTAATGTGAAATTTACTAGGGAAATGGTGTCAGGATTGGGTTATGCTGCCTGACCACTACAACCTGCAACAGATTAACTAAATAAATAACCTTAATAATGTTAAAAAAGAAAAATTCACTAAAAATAATCAAGGAGTCAAACACTTAAACCTTGTAGTTTCAGTATAAAATGATAAATCTGCCCCAAACAAACCTAAAAGTAACTTGTGTGGGATATTGCTAGAGATTACCTGAGTAAGCCATCAAATTTAATTGACCATGTATCCATGACTTTGACAGGTTTTATGATCAAACCTCCGGCTGAATAGGAGGTGAAGCTGTCAGAACTTGTCAACCATGTGTCTGGCAGAGATGGGAGTTCTAAAAGTCCAATAGATGGAATCTGAAAAAAGAAAAAGATCAAAATTGTTATTAGGATTCCATTTTTCTATATGAAAGCTTTACAGTTTTAGCTCAAGCAACAGAAAAGAAACATTATTCAGTCTTACTTTGTTGTTTCAGCTGCACATAGCAAGGATGACTGCACATCAAAGAGAAAAGATAAATGCATGTCAAAGAGAAAAGAACAAGGCTGAATGCATGTCAAAGAGAACAGAACAAGGCTGAATGCATGTCAAAGAGAACAGAACAAGGCTGAATGCATGTCAAAGAGAACAGAACAAGGCTGAATGCATGTCAAAGAGAAAAGAACAAGGCTGAATGCATGTCAAAGAGAAAAGAACAAGGCTGAATGCATGTCAAAGAGAAAAGAACAAGGCTGAATGCATGTCAAAGAGAAAAGAACAAGGCTGAATGCATGTCAAAGAGAAAAGAACAAGGCTGAATGCATGTCAAAGAGAACAGAACAAGGCTGAATGCATGTCAAAGAGAACAGAACAAGGCTGAATGCATGTCAAAGAGAAAAGAACAAGGCTGAATGCATGTCAAAGAGAACAGAACAAGGCTGAATGCATGTCAAAGAGAAAAGAACAAGGCTGAATGCATGTCAAAGAGAAAAGAACAAGGCTGAATGCATGTCAAAGAGAAAAGAACAAGGCTGAATGCATGTCAA
Source organism: Biomphalaria sudanica (assembly GCA_036873155.1). Lineage (NCBI taxonomy): Eukaryota > Metazoa > Mollusca > Gastropoda > Planorbidae > Biomphalaria > Biomphalaria sudanica. The sequence continues at coordinate 1,162,570 of JAZGLO010003416.1, read as the reverse complement.
AGAGAAAAGAACAAGGCTGAATGCATGTCAAAGAGAACAGAACAAGGCTGAATGCATGTCAAAGAGAAAAGAACAAGGCTGAATGCATGTCAAAGAGAACAGAACAAGGCTGAATGCATGTCAAAGAGAAAAGAACAAGGCTGAATGCATGTCAAAGAGAACAGAACAAGGCTGAATGCATGTCAAAGAGAACAGAACAAGGCTGAATGCATGTCAAAGAGAAAAGAACAAGGCTGAATGCATGTCAAAGAGAAAAGAACAAGGCTGAATGCATGTCAAAGAGAACAGAACAAGGCTGAATGCATGTCAAAGAGAAAAGAACAAGGCTGAATGCATGTCAAAGAGAAAAGAACAAGGCTGAATGCATGTCAAAGAGAAAAGAACAAGGCTGAATGCATGTCAAAGAGAAAAGAACAAGGCTGAATGCATGTCAAAGAGAAAAGAACAAGGCTGAATGCATGTCAAAGAGAAAAGAACAAGGCTGAATGCATGTCAAAGAGAAAAGAACAAGGCTGAATGCATGTCAAAGAGAACAGAACAAGGCTGAATGCATGTCAAAGAGAAAAGAACAAGGCTGAATGCATGTCAAAGAGAACAGAACAAGGCTGAATGCATGTCAAAGAGAAAAGAACAAGGCTGAATGCATGTCAAAGAGAAAAGAACAAGGCTGAATGCATGTCAAAGAGAACAGAACAAGGCTGAATGCATGTCAAAGAGAAAAGAACAAGGCTGAATGCATGTCAAAGAGAAAAGCACTAATGATGTGCTCAGATGAAGTATTTTAAAGACCTACTCAGACAGATTACTTTTACAGACAAAGACAAGGCAAGGGCATTGGGCAACAACTTTTAAAAGTCTTACAATGACTGTAGCACTAAGCAATGAGACACATAGAAAAGTCTTACAATGACTGTAGCACTAAGCAATGAGACACATAGAAAAGTCTTACAATGACTGTAGCACTAAGCAATGAGACACATAGAAAAGTCTTACAATGACTGTAGCACTAAGCAATGAGACACATAGAAAAGTCTTACAATGACTGTAGCACTAAGCAATGAAACACAAAGAAAAACTACCAACAGAGAAAGGAAAATACAACAAAAGGAGAACTTAAAATGACCCCCCCCATTGATGATGACTCCATCTGTGTATAGAAAACAACTCAACCATCTGGGGGTATTGAGGTGGTGTGCCCATTAAAGGCAGGGAAATCTCTAAACAAAAATGTCTATAATATTAGTTATGTTCACCAGTCACCCTTTTTTTAGAGCCAACAATATAAGACTAACACAATAACCAACTTTTTTTTTCTTTTGTATAAGTACATCTTCATGTTCAGTGTGCTCAAATCTCTTAAAGGGGGGGGGGGAACTTGGAGAATTAAGGTTTCTTTGCTCCATTGGGCACTCTGCATCCATATATTAAACCAAATCCCACTTTGAAATTCCTTGCCTACACCAGGATTTAGGCTACCTTTGTTAGGTAGCCACTCTGACACTCATCCAGCTTTTACTATCTCCCAGGTGAAACTAAAATTTGTACTTTCGGGATCTTTAGGGTGCCTCTTGAGTTCACAAATGTCTAATAGGTACCTGACATTTGTTGGGAAAAAATAAAGACGGTTGGTCATTGTGCAGGCCACATGAAATCCTTGTTAACCATGGGCCACAGAAACAGATGACCTTTACATTATCTGCCCCATAGATGGCAAGGTCTGAAAGGGGAATTTTTTTTTTGACAACTGAAACACAGTAGATGTTTTGATTTGAGGGAATTCTGACACTTCTCATCTGACTTTTAACATTGTGGTACTGACTACATGATACCCTCATTAAACTTTGACCACATATGCAGGCAAACTTTACATGAACAACTTAACTATCTCTTAATATCACCCAGCAATCTTAATTTACATTATTATATATACTTCAGCATTTGTATAATTTATGTAATGATTATAAATGTAATCTTCATAATACAAGAAACTAACCAGAAGCTCTGAACCTTCAATGTTTAGCAATAAATTAATGGCCTTGACATTTGGTTTCAAGAGGATTAAACTAAAGTAATTATAAAAAGAAAAACTAAAGTAATTTTGAAACAAAATAAAGTAATTCTTAAACAAACTAAAGTAATTCTCAAACAAACTAAAGTAAAGTAATTCTAAAACAAACTACAGTAAAGTAATTCTCAAACAAACTAAAATAATTCTCAAACAAACTAAAGTAATTCTCAAACAAATTTAAGTAACGTAATTCTCAAACAAACTTAAGTAATTCTATAAAAAACTACAGTACTTCTATAACAAACTACAGTAATTCTCAAACAAACTAAAGTAATTCTATAAAAAACTACAGTACTTCTATAACAAACTACAGTAATTCTCAAACAAACTAAAGAAATTCTCAAACAAACTAAAGTAATTCTCAAACAAACTAAAGTAAAGTAATTCTAAAACTAAAGTGATTCTCAAACAATCATAATTAAAAGCTCACCCTTAAATATAAAATTGTTTGAACCACATTGTTGTGCCGCCGTGCTGTTGCTGCCACCATAAACACACCCTGTGCATTTCCTCCATTAAAGTAAACTGCATCTACAGCCTGAAGTTTAAAATGGAATTTCAAAAAATAAAATATTTTCTAATTCTTCTCACTATGTACCCTTACAAAGTAGAGTAACTGGTGAGATCTGTCCTTTAGGATTTTAGAAAACATTAAGAGTAACATTTCATGAAATAATTCTTCTGCCTGAGAAGATACAAAAGTAGCTTATATATATATATATATATATATACAATGAATATTGTATGACAATGCAAAAAAAGGATCTTATCTTATCATGCTCTAATAGCACTAAGGCCTAGGGAAGAAGGAGGATTTGTACAAATTTGTCCTGTCCTAGCATATACATTCAGGAATGTGCCTTTATCTTTTTGTCTTTCTGAGAATTGTATTAAATTTTGTACTTGAAGATTATGGTTCAATGTTTTATGTATAATTGCTACTTTATTTTAAAGTCTTCCAACCTGAAGGCTTGCTAAATTTAGTGATTTTACTAAAGGTGTTACTCTAGTCAAATGTGAATGTTCATTTGTTATGAATCTCACTGCTCTATTTTGTGTCTGTTCCAGTTTCTTAATGTTTTCGTGAGTTGAGGGGAATTCAGAGGATGCATATTCTATTATTGGCCTTACTTAAGCTCTCCAAAGACTGGCTCAGTTGTTAGTTTACAGTTTACTCTAACTGAAATATAGAACATCTCAAGCCAACTGGCTTACAAAAGGGAAGCTGGAGAATCTTTAAAAACACTGCGTCATAAACTTTGTCACCCAAGAATAAGCTACAGTGGAAAAAAGATGCCACCAACAAAGGAGAATTGAAATCAAACACAATCAGAAAACAACTTTGTCTTATCTTATAATTATCATATATAGATTACAGTCAGATCTTCTTACAGCTTAAGTACTATACTTCTTCTTCTTCTTCTAGCCAGCTTTATTGCTGCTGAGCTGTGAACTCTTTTGCAGACTGTGCCAAGGAAAAAAAAAAGTGTGCTGTTTTCTCCAGTTGTTCAGCACTGCCGTACTGGGTGTTGGTTATGTTGGGCTGTAGTGGAAGTAGGGTCTGCCTAAGGTGGATTAGGGAGGGGCATTCAAAGAGGATATGGTTTACGGTTTGAAAGGGGTGGGCTATACAACTTTACAGGTACTCTTCCTTATCTTCAAACTTTTAAACAAATATAGTTTTATTAATTTGAATATTTTTTATATATGTTTTACTTTATTCTTAGTGAAATTCTAAATCATTTCTTTCAGAGATTTTTTTTTGACATCAAAATTAGAAAGTAGATTAAACAAAATCGGTAAAAGTCTTTTATTACAAGACGAAATGACAAAATTAGATGTGTTGTCAGCTAATAGGAAAGTTTTCGACTGACAGACTCCCTATGCTATTGGTTTAGATGATGTGTGTTGTATCATGGAAAGAACACCACCCAGAAGACATCAGTTCTCATTTCTTTGGTTCTTGAAATAAGTTCAGTTTCTGTGTTCTATGCACATTCTCTGACAGAATTGTGCATCCTAAGGATAGCAACAACATTGAGATGAGTACAAGAAAAATGCAAACAGAGACATCCTTGTGTGATCTGGCATGGCACATTCACGTAACACCTCAGGACAGTGATCATCAGCTGGGAAGAGATTGCAGTTATTTACTAGAGTCTGATTTTTATTGAGCTAATCTGCAAGGGATGATAGAAATCTAGGTAAATTTTTGTTTTAAACATGCCAGATGTTCCTCCGGAATGGAAGATTATTACATCCTATCCCATACCTCCCACAAGATGGCAGTGGGCAAGGTTCAAACCCAGGACCATCAATATGACATACCATATGACCAGGCAGATCTGATGATTTGATTCTAAAATTAGAAACCATCTTAAGTCTATGGGTTGAGTAACACAACATATTTTATGATATTTTTAAAAACATTATATCAGGTCCTAAAATAGAGAGTTTGAAAAAATTGTTTTTTTAAATCCCTATTACAAGGTATAATTTCACTAAGTCACATTCTCACTTTTACTGATTACAATATATTGATTTTTATCAATCAAGCAACTTAATTAGTTGATAAATAAAGTCTTTTTAAGACAGCACGACCTTAACTAAAATATAAGGTCTAGATTTAGATTTTGCAAGTTATAGATCTAGAAACATTCCTAACATTGACAACATTGTCATGCATGAAGCGAAATAACAGCGGACGGGCCGAAGTCTTAAGTCTAAATTGTTATTTATATCTCTAATTTGTCATTTGAAAATCAGATGGGGAAAAAGTATATTTTATTTGAAAATGATTAAAACTAACAACATATGCATACAATTCATAGATCTAGATTTACCTCTGGTTGATCTTCAGGGAGTTCTTGGAGTTTATCCATTTCATCTGGCGAGTTTCTAGAGCGTACTCCATATCCTGAATCTGTGGAATTGGCGAGTTTATTTCTTTGCTTTTCTTCATTTTGACGTTTTCGCAGCCAAAGTATTAGCCGAAACAAACGATATTTCAGTGGGTAAAATAACCCTGGCTGGCGATATATTTTGGGTATGTGTATATGCCTGACTTCTAAGTTACGAATCACCCATTCAATAAATAACCAAATATACAATGCCGCCACAGCCGAAAGGCCAAATAGTAAAAGAGGCGTCATGTTGCTGTTATGATACCTTTGACCTTTGGCACAATGAAGTTCGGCTGTACAGGTTCTTTCTGATCTCACTACCTAATACAAGATTATGTCATGTAGACCTAGATTTATGTGGTCATCAGTTTCAACGAATGATAATGATAAAATCGATTAACTTACATTAAAGAATTAAATATAAAGGAACAGATTAGTATAGAATAAAAAAAAATAAAGGGGCGGGTTAAAACATAAATGTTGTTTGTAAAACAATTATTGCTCCGGTCAAAATAAAAGGACCAGTGAACAACCTGACTTACAAGGTTTTTTTTTTAGCGATTTACGTTTTGGGACTGAAATGAAAACCCATCCCCCCCCCCCCCTTCTTTTTGGATTTAGTTTTATGATCTTTTATCTGATAAGAACCAACGCCTTACAATTGAACAAAACGCTGGGCCTAACCAAACTTTGGACTAGGTCTAAGACACTAGGCTTCTTGATTCTTAGGTTTCCAACGCTGTACGTGATAGACCACATGACAATAATGTACCCGTAGATCACTGGCGGATCCAGGGGTTGGGGGGCGGTAGGGGCGATCCCCCCCCCCCCCCGAAGTTTGTATACGAATTTATTACTTATGCTAATAATAAATACTAATTATTTATATTTTTAACATATTTTTAGATTATTTCGCCCCCCCCCCTTTCTAGTATGTTGGCCGATTTGGTGGGGTCAGGAGGGGGGCGATGGTATCAATCCCGCCCCCCCCCCCTCCATACACTTTCGAGTGGGGGGGGCGGTCCAATTTATTTGTAGAAATCACAGCTTGCTAACAGAATCAATTAAATATCTATATGATTAAAACTTGTTATTGATATTTTAACCGATCTGTATATTATGTCGTTCCCTGTTTGCCGATTGGGGGGGGGGCGAATATTTCTACTGCCCTTCCCACCTAAACCCTTTGAGTGGAGGGGGGGGGCGGTCCTACTTTTATGGACAAATCATAGTTTGTGAACAAATTAGTTGAATTAATATATAAATTATATATTATGTCGCTCCCCTTCTGGTATTTTGGCCGATTCGGTGGGGTAGGGGGTATGCGATTGCCAGTACTGCCCTCCCCACTCTAGCCCTCTGAATAGTGTGTGGGGGGGGGCGGTCCTATTTTTATGGAGAACTCAAAGTTTGTGAACACAATTAGTTGAATATCTATATAATATAAACTACGTGTTGATAGGTGAACCCATGGTATATTATATCGCACCACACTCTAATCTCAAATTTTATGATTATTAAATATAAAATGTAAAAGGGTTGTACCAGGTGGGAGTTGCGATACATGCAATAGCCTTCCCTCCCATCGACAAAGAAATACTTTTTCTTTTTGTATTATAGTTAAGAAATTACAAAATTATAAAAAAATCAGTCACTGATATAATTTATATAAGTTAAATTATACATTAAATTCTTATATCGAGTCGCCCCACCCCTATTCTTTAATGAAAAATGCAATCACTACCAGAAATTATAAAAAGGAGCGAGGATTAATCGTTTTCACTCTATCGCCCCTCCCAGACAGAGTTTATGTAATTTCACATGAATTTATCATAATTATTTTAAGAAAGACTTTGCTTTGGAAAAGTTAGAATTCGAACGAAATTTTTCAGTACAAGAGTCACGATTGAGATGAGTTCTAAACAAAAAAAATTGCTTCCTAGTCGCCTTTTCCAATCTTTGCTCAATCTGATATCTTCTAGTTACATAAATTTGGGACTATAACTCACAATTTACGCTTGAATTATATTGAATATTATTTATCGAATAATTTTTTCTTCGGCGGCGATCCTCAATGCTTTAATCTAAATATGTGGGGTATCTTATCTTTTCAAGGAACAAATAGGCTTTATTTGCAATGTATTAAGGGCCTATAAATTCATATTAGAATAGTATACAACACTATTCAAAAGGTCCTTTTTTAATAGGGAGCTTTAGGTCAGGAGAATGCGTTTCTTCAGTGAAGAATGCAAGAAAACACTTATGTGGTCGGGGCTTAGCCCCGAACTCCACTGATGAGTAATGAGCTGTAGATGTCAGGAGCATGCGTTTCTGCAGTGAAGAATGCAAGAAAACGCTTTTGGCGTCGGGGCTTCGTCCCAAACTCCATTGATTGATAATGAGCTGTAGATGTCAGGAGAATGCGTTTCTGCAGTGAAGAATGCAAGAAAACACTTTTGACGTCGGGCCTCGCCCCGAACTCGATTTATTAATAATGAGCTGTAGATGTCAGGAGAATGCGTTTCTGCAGTGAAGAATGCAAGAAAACACTTTTGACGTCGGGCCTCGCCCCGAACTCGATTTATTAATAATGAGCTGTAGATGTCTGGAGAATGCGTTTCTGCAGTGAAGAATGCAAGAAAACGCGTTTGGCGTCGGGGCTTCGCCCCGAACTTCACTGATGAATAATGTGCTGTAGATGTCAGGAGAATACTTTTCTTCAGTGAAGAATGCAAGAAAACGATTTTGGCGGCGGGGCTTCGCCCCGAACCTCACTGGAGAAGCATACAGCGTTCCCCCAGACCCCCAAGCTTGCAAGAGAAAGGCCTCAACATGACTGTTTTTTTTTTTTTCGCCGAAGGTTAAGAAACACTGCTTTTTAAAAAAATTCTTATATATATATGCTGTACGCACGTTTATGCATATGGTTAGGGTTTACTGGGCGCTAGGGTTAGGGTTTGAAAAAAAATCGCCCCCCGCCACTCCAAAGTTCTGGATCCGCTAGTGCCGTAGATGTGATAATTGCGCATGTCTTTGATCTCGAAGACGGAGTTAAAGTATCTGCCTTTCTTTATGTTCTATAGAGCCCCATATGATCAACATTATTTTGTATTCTTTCAACCTCTAAAGTTTAACTAGATCTAGATCAATAGTGGTAAGCCTACGTATGTTCTAGCCTATGCTCTGATACTTTCTCAATTGCTTTCAAGTTGTATTTTGGAAGCCAATTTAAGCTATGCGAGTAGCCTTTTAACAAAGCCGAAGCTTAAACTGAGCGTCTAATGCTGTTCTACATCAGATTCCCTATAAATGTGCACTCTACAGATCTATATTTTTTTATGAAAACACTTAATATATTTTTTACCGCAGCTATCAGAGCCTGACACACATGACAATGTAAAGAATGTTTCTGTAACTTGCAAAAACTAGATAAAAGATTCCTTATTATTACGTACAGCGATAATGAAATCGACCTACGTATCGCCAAGGCCAGTGCATCCTATGGCAGACTGTCTACAAATGTCTGGGACAGACGAGGATCACCACAAATACAAAGCTATAGGGGGTCTCTCGAGTTGTCAACCTTCCTATATTGCTCTATGCCTCAGAAATGTGGACAGTTTACAAAAAACATGCAAAGAAACTGATTCACTTCCGCATGACCTGTCTGAGAAAAAATACTGAATGTCAAATGGCAAGAAAAAATATCAGATACTGAAGTGCTTCAAAGAACGGGTCTGCAAAACATCCACACAATCCTGATGCAGTCCCAACTGCGATGGACAGGACACGTCTGCAGAATGGAAGACCGCCGCATCCCTAAACGATTACTGTATGGCCAATTAAGTAAAGGAAAGCGCTGACAAGTTGGGCAAAAAAAAACAAAAAACAACGCTTTATATCAGGGACACCCTCAAAGCTTCTCTGAAAGTGTTCAGCATAAGTCCAGCCACCGAGAGAAGCACAGAACAGAGCATTATGGCGTCGCGCTGTGAAAACTGGCGCAAAAATTGCTAAGGAAAAGAGAATAGCGCTGGCAGAAGAAAAGCGCCAGAGAAGAAAAGCAAGGTCAAGGACACTAGCTCCAGCTGGAATAACCTGCCCAGTGTGCAGCCGAACATTCCGGGCTCATATAGGTCTCACCAGCCACATGAGGAGTCACAAAACCCCAGTGCAAAGCCCCCAGCCCCCATGGATGACAAAAGTGGTCATCATCAAACCACGGATGGACGAACTATATATAATGTACTGCTGTCACAATGAGACTTCCGTCAATTAGCTTTGGACCAGTTATGCACATTGAACTACATTTCTTTAATGGTGAATGACAACAATAACAAATTCTTCTCTTGGCATCTCACAGACACAGAAGCCATGTAATAAATTTATATTATAGCTTTTATATAGCGCTACTTTCATGCTTATAGCATGCTCAGAGCGCTTTTGGTCCAATCTCATTTGTGGACCAGTGGGGGGGGGGGGTTATCTAGGAGTTGGTTTTCCGTGCTGCCTTTAGGCGCTCAGTAAACACAACTCTGCCCGAGTCGGGTGTCGAACCTCGAGCCCCCTTCTAGGTAGCCAAGCCAAGCCAAGTTCAAGCGACCACGCTTCCCACCAATCCCAAATTCAATATCTTTTACAGACAGTTAATGTAGTTGAGTCAGAGTCGAATACTTTAACATTTCCTTACTGGCTTTAAAAAGTTTTTGCTTGTAATTGTTGTAGAGTTATTTATCTGGAAAGACAAAGCCATCGTCCTCGACACTAAAATCCAACTGATGGGCTGTGCACAGCACTAGATAAATTCAACACTCAACAAAAAACAAAAGGAATATTTTTAAAATGTAGTTTACATAAAGAAAAGGGCGCAGTACTTGAATTTGAGGGCTCAAGCCAATACACTAACCCCTGTGCCAGCAAAGTGTTTATGAAAATAGGTTTCATAGCTATCTATTGTTGTTTCAAACTTTTAAGCGATGACCTAATTCTCTACACAAGGTAAAAAGATAATCAATTCAACTTATACCGCAACATCTGTCAAGTATGATTTCTTTCCCTTGTTCAAAACAAACAAAATAATTAATTACCAATAGTTGGTAAGCTAAGTGGAAAATTTTAAAAATTGATTCTAGTTTTGTCAGGTACTTTAATATTGTGCAAAATTTCAAAACGGTACGAGGGTAGGGTATGGGAGAAATAACGTACGAAAATTTAAAGCAGTGGAGCAATGACGTTAGATGTAAGTGATTTACCTATTACTTGTGGTTTCGATATATGTAAATGTTATGTTAGGGTAAAATCATATGCACACTCAGTTAACCCTATATAAATTTATATTGCATTAAATATATATTCCAAATTATTCTCACACAATGGGAGAAAAATTCTCAAGATGGCGTTGTCACTGTCAGTACTTTTGAAATGATACATACTGATGTCAACTATTAAACTATGTTCCCTTTCAGACCTTGTGGTCTATAGGGCAGATGATGTAAAGGTCATCTGTTTCGAATCCCAGACCCTAGTTCAGAAGACAAGCGCTTTACCGCTCAGCCACCGCACCAACTATTAAACTATGCACCACACATTTCTAAGTCTAAATGTCTGATCTGCTTTGTTTTATGTCGAGGATAAAATATTCATTAGAAAGATGTTCATAAAATGGAAACTATCCACTTACGGTGAACATTAACTTTTTATTAATTTCAATTTTAAAAAGTTTACATTTTTTTAACAGTTCCATGTTAGACAGGGATTGGATAGTTAATCATTCTCGACAAGTCAGACACTGGGCAGTTCAATATTAAATGCAATTGCCAGGAAGTTACACATTGTTAAATAACAAAATTCGATCAAATAAATGTAAACAATTTTATTTTTAAAACAGTGTATAAATGAACACATCAACAAGGCTTTAAATCTGGCCAAATAAGAAAACAAAATGCTTTTCAAATCAAACCAAAAATGTCAGCAAAATAAAAAGGCTTTTTAAAAAGATATAAAATGGTAAGAAAGCCAAATCTTAATTGTATGTCTCCCAAAGACTATCAGGTCTTATACAATACAATGTGTTGGTGACCTATAGAATGTGGAAATGAGGGAAATAGAATATGAGTTTAAAAAATGCTTTATTGAAGGCCAATAACTCTAAAATTGTTGAAAACAAAATATAGGAATAAGTTCAGTAAAGTTTCTATAAAGAAAAAAAACAAAAAACTGATTAATACGTTTTGTAAAAAAAAAGTACTTGTAACAAAATATTTCTTTGATTTCTTAAATTTTATCTTGTAAAGATATTGTCTACAATAATTCAAGAAAGTTTCATGTTTACATTATTTGCTGAGAAAGGATGACGTCCGCGACAGTGCAATAAAAAAAACATTCAATAGAGCGTTAAAGAAAAAACATTAACATAAAGCAAGAACTTAAAAGCCAAAGAAATAATTTCAAAAAAAATCTGTCATAAATTAGCGCACCATACATATTACTGAAAATGAAATTTTTAACTGAAAATTTAAATACCATAAAAATTCATTACAATACTTCTATTATAAGAAACTTGTACAAAGATCCTAAAAAAGGAACGCCATTATTGCAAAAAAAAAAGGATATTTCCTTTTGTAATTTAGATTAACAAAATTAGCATTCAAAGGTTATAAGGTTCTTAGAAAACACTAGAATGTAGTTAAAAATATTGCTGAACAAATTTGATCAAGAAAATGAAACACTGACATGAAATGTATATTCACTAATCTCAACAAATGACATTGATTCCAACTATGCAAATCACCCTCTGACAAACTTTGGCATTGGGATGGTTGGTCGGTAGGGTTGGAGCTGATGCAACATCACAGCCTGGAAGCAAAAACAGCAGAACGGATATCAGTCATTTCATCTACTTTTAAATCATTTAACATACTGGCTTCTACTAATTAAATAGAAAAAGATTTGAAGATTTTTTTTGTCACTCTGTGTGCACTATCATTGTGCATAGGACTAGAACAGAATATTTGTTTGGAAATAACAGAGTTCTGCCCAAGTATGGAAGACTATTAGAGTTTTGTGGAGGAGATGTGTTTTTCTAATCATTATTTAATTAAAATCTTCCTCTTATATCAGGGATGCCCAAATTACAGCCAGTAGGCCACGCATGGCCTGCAAGGTAAGACTCTCCAGCCCTTCAAAACTTCTGTCCAGGGAACAATAAATTGGTTTGGGAAAATAAAGGAAGGTGGGGGGGGGGGGGGGGGGGGGGGAGATAATCTGGTAGTGTTGGGGCACCTCTCTAGTAATTTCGATAGATTTTTTTGGCGATATTCTGTACAATAATTTCTTTTGTTCTGAGACAACTATTTTTAGTTATTGCTATCCTGGTAGCTTGCCATTTCTAATTACTATAGAATTATTGTTGTTCTAATCTAAACGGTGTCTGTTCTATTTCTCTTCTATTTATGAGATGATACAGCCCACTAAACAATTGTGGGGAATTTATTTTGCCATAGGGCTGAAAAAGGTTGGGCATTAAAGTCTTATCTTATTCCCTTTTGGTGAGTTGCTTCCCCTAGATTTACAATATTTTTTTTATAATATAATATTTTATAGGACGTAAACATCTGTATTATATGAGATAAGATAACCTAAAATGAGATTTGAGTAGACAGAAATGGAAACTTCATAAACTTGCAATCATTCTGGAGTAACAAGACAAAGACTATTTCCTTAATTTGTTCTTTTTAACTGTATTATATTAAATGACTTCGTTTTAGCTGTTGTAACTCTAGTGGCAGACTGAAAGGGTTAATGTGTGTGCGGCCTACTGATACACACGACTCAGGCCAATCACACAGGTCAACGGCTGTCGATAGACAAGGGACAGTACTGCTAGTTCACGCAAGTATGACCTGTGTTGTGATCAAGAGCCTTCACGGTCGAGAGACAGTGTGTTGAAAAGGACAGTTGAGTCCAGGACAGCAAGGCAGTAAGGACTGTGTGGTACCTTTGAGTCTTCGAAAATGTAGCTGTACGAGCTAGAGAGACTAGTAATGTTTAGTTAGGCAGTTCTGTTAAGTTCAAGAAAGCATTTGAATTTGATTTAGCCAATTGTGTTGAATTGGCTGTCGATGTATTTGTAATTAAATCGCCACTTTGTTACTTGAAGCTCTTGTTGTCAAGTTCTTGTGTTTAGATGTGCTGTGTTGTGTTGTTATGCAGTGTTTGCAGAAGGCCTGATTGAGAAGATCGTAACAATATTAAAGGACTTCGTTTTAGCTGCACTGCTCTCTGACACTAGAATATAAAATCTGATGTGAAAGCTTTGAATTTTAAAAGAAATAATTTGAATAAATGAAAAAAAAAGATTCGGGCCTATGTAGTCTAAATGTTTCTACTTACGGGACTCTCACAACTTACCATCACTGTCCACATTCTGTTCTCTGCTTCCTGCCAGACCAAAGATTCTTCCCCATAGAATATATCGTCTGTAACTTCTTCTTGCTTGCGAGGCAGACAATGCAAAAATACCCAGTTACCTCCTGCTTCTTTTAACATCTGATAAAATTATAAAATAATAATTGAAGAGTATGAATATGGTTGGCCTCCTTCAGTCCTAGAAAGACGATGGAGATGAAAGCCTGGGCATTATTAATGGTCCGAATGATGTTGCTCCCCCCTCTCTACACAGCTGATGTGTCCAATACAGTTTGGGATCGGCAGCATCACATGTTCTTCCAGTATGTGGCACCAGCTTAGAGTTCTTTCCCTAAGCCTTTCCAGTGTTTATGTATAGGCAGCAGAGGTTTGGATTCAGAGTTTTCCTAATCCTAGGGGGGTGATCAACCAAGGCTAATGAGCCCATCCTGCCCAAAGCTTACTGGTTTAGGTACCAGTTGCTTGCCCCTTTTCCTGATAGTGGTTATAGTTTATGGCTCAAAATCTCCTGGTAAAGACCAGGAGTTGGACTGGTTGTTAGAGACTATTAGATACGACATTGGAAGCATTTTACAGATAAAACGGTACACTTAAAAAACCATTACCACTTCCACTGATAACAGCCTTGCAAAACCAAGAGAAGAGAATGTATAATATAATTTAACTCTTTCTCTCCATAATTATTTACCACATTCTGGTGGAATCAACATTGGTATCGTCAGTTAGGAGTTAAAGTTTAAGAGTTAAAATTTCCTTTTCTTTTGGAGTTTGTTTGGGACTTGTGAACTCTACTTAAGTCACACAAAGGCAAAAGTTTACACTGGCCAAGGTATGCAGCAAATACACCAAAAAAAAACAAAAAACTACATATTTTAGAACAAAAATTAACCTTTCTGTTGATCTGGTACCCTGCAAAGTCTTTTAGTCTTTTTTGTTTCTCTTCTTCTTGACCCATGCTGACCCAAGTATCTGTTATAATGGCATCAGCTCTATAAGCAGCAGCGACTGGATCATTGCCAAAGTTGAAAGATGCTCCAGTCTTAATAAAAAGGATTTAAACAATCAGCTCTTTTAATATTTTCTAAGGAAATGATGACAGGAAATATAAGTCCTTCTACATCAATAGGTAAAGTCCCCCCTTTCAGACATTGTGGTCTATAGGGGAGATGATGTAAAGGTCATCTGTTTCTGTGGCCTAGGGTTAACGAGGGTGTCATGTGGCCAGCACAACAACCAACCTCCTTTACTTTTCCCTAACTAATGTCACGTTCCCCTTAGAGCTGGGTGGACTCAGAGGCGCCCGAAGATACCGAAATTAAAAATCCCAATCCTCACCAGGATTCAAACCCCGGTCTCCGGTTCGGAAGCTAATCGCTTTACCGTTCATCCACCACGCCTCCTCTACATCAATACTGATATATATATATATAAATACAATTACTGGCATTATAACAGAACAACTTTACACTTTAAATATTTTTTTAGTCCAAACCATTTGCAGGATGATAGCAGGGGATGGCAGTGGGCAGGGTATGAACCTGGGACCATTGAGATGACTGAACAACAGTCCAGTGTGCATACCACATGACCAAGCAGCCAACAGGGATCCCAATGCTAATCATTGAAATGCTTCATTCACTAGAATTTGGGAAAGTGCAACAGTTGCTCTAGCTGGTAACATGTACTCCCAGAACCTTTGGAAAAGTAAGTTTGACTAAAACGACATTACCTTGCCTGCTATTTTCATAGCCTCCACCGTGATAGCGTGATTAGGTTCATAGGACTGAAATAGTAGAGCTAGAGTTAGGTCAAAGTCATATGCATACATTTTTTATAGACACACAAATAAATATTAGTATTTAACATTTTATGAAGATCTATTTGGTCTGTTGCTGCTGTTGTGTCATTTTGTATGTCAATTAAACCTCAGGTGAAATTTGTTTATTTATATGTAGTCAACATTTTAAAATTAAGTAGAGAAGACCTGATTTATTATTGGTGTGTTTTAAATTTCTAACTTGATGCAGAATTGTTTTTTAAATTATATCTTTTTTTAAAATGTTTTTTCATCAGAAAAGTGTACATTTTAAATTTAAAATGTTAAAAGTTTGAAAATTCGAAAAGAGTCAAAATTTTATGAGACAGTTTATGTTTTTAAAATTTCCTGGTAAGTAAAAAAAAAAAATCAAATAAACTTTTACTTGTTCCTCTACAAAACAAATTAATAAATATATAACTTGCAATGATCTATTGTTACTAGCATTTTTGCAACATCAAATGAAATCACACAAAAAAAAAATTAAAAAGAGTTTACATCCATTTTTTTTTAGAATATTTTTTTTATGTCAGTGCCAGTAGCTATATGGACATCAATGCCAGAATGCCAGAAGAGTGGGCAGGGTGAAAGAGTGCTGAACCAACAAAAAGCTTAGAGAAGAAGCAGGCCTATCTGCAACTGACCAAATCTACCCATGCCATGTATGCGGCCAGTTTTTTAAAGCAAAGATTGGACTTTACAGTCATCTTTGAGTCCATAGGAAGGAGGAGCTATATATATATATGGACATCAATGCATGTCTTAACACAATTTAAAAAACAAAATTCTTTCTAGAAGATTCACTTCAAATGAGAATAAATTAACTTTGAAAAAAAAAAATTTGAATAGTGGACAACTATGATCTGCAAAATGTCATCTGAAAAAATTGACTTAAAACAGTTGATTAAAATGTAAATTATAGCAACAATTAGAAAATGTAGATATTTTAGTCACTACTCCTTACCGCTGGTGTTGCAACATTTAAATCTACACCAAGCTTGGCGCAGCCATACATCAGAGAATGACAAATGTTATTTCCATCACCAATCCAGGCTATTTTGACCCCTCTGATATAACCAAAGTTTTCCTGGGTCGGACAGTAAAATAATAATAATAATCCAATGAACGTCATTAATACTTGATGATTTCCAAACAATACAAATAACTATTATTATTATTATTATCATCATAAAAAACTTACGCATAAAACAAAGACATTAATTTACATACTTGCAGAGTCATAAAGTTAGCTAGAAAATATCTACTTACCTGTAGAGTCATAAAGTCTGCTAAGATTTGGAGAGGGTGCAACAAATCAGATAAACCATTAATGACTGGAACTTTGGCTTCGTCTGCCAAAATTTCCAGAAAGTCATGGCCAAAAACTCTGGCTAGAATAATGTCTGCCATTCCTGCAAGAACTCTTAAAGGTGGGAGATAAAAAAACCAACAACACTATTAATGAAACTATTGATTTTAAAATTTGACATTCACAATAGATAAAATAGTAGTAACTTTCATCACTAATTAGTTTATATTTCTAGATCTGTTATGGTGTCAATTTTTTTTAGCCTATATTATGTTTGTTAAAAGTACTATAGAAAAAATGTTACTGAAATTATATTCTTTACATGAGTTCATAATTTTAAAATTGGCTTTATTTGAAAAGCAACAAAAGAATTTTCCTGTGTTAGCTTTTTTTGTAATAAATAGCATTAAAGATAAATTAACAAAACAAATCACAATCATTAAGTATTAAAATAGCCTTTTCCCTAATGAGAAATAAATGATACGAATAGAATTCAGATAACTAACAGAACAAACAATGATCTAATTGTTTAATGATACAAGCTAGGAATTCTTCTTACAATAATGGACTTTGTAAGCATTCAACCATCCACAGTATCAAATGACGTGCTATGCAGAATATTCTTGATTTAGCAATCAAGATTACCCTATTGTAAGCTACCCAGACTATACTCAAATACCCCTAGATGTTGAGACCTAGCAATTCATTGTGCACATGAGGCTAAAATGTTTTTTTCCTCACATATCTAGTGTTAGACACCTTGTTTATAGATTAGTTATTTAGCGACGCACCATAGAAGACGTATATTGAATGGGACTAGTGACATTTGGGATATTTTGTGTTAGAGACCGGAAAATCAGCGATAGAATCCTCTAGGGTAAAGACGTGTTTATTTTGACAGAGACTTTTACTGTGGCCTTTTATATGAATAAATATAGTATTGTTACGTATCTAGGCATTGTTACCTAGATACTATTTTTTTTTCTTGACCTGTAGGTTGTCTGCCCCTTGTGTAATAAGTTTTTTTTTTTTTTTTTCGCGGCGAGTCAAGCCACACAGACAGTGACCGGTCCTTGACCTATGTGTGTACCTCTGGTTGAAAGGAGGGTGGTTTTTTTTTTCTTCTGTCTCTTTGAAGAGCGTTCTAGATCTGGGAAATTGATGACTTATTTGGTTCTAGAAACTACTAGATTTGTCTTGATATCGACGCGCGGTAGACTATAAAAAGACCGCCCGTGTAACGTTGACGAACAGACATACGGAGACAGCCGTGAGACAGAATAGCGGAGACATTGCGTGACCCGTGCGTGGTATACCTATTTATCGTGTAAGTTAAGATTTTTCTTTTTCAAGGCCTTGCTTGTATTTGTAATTATATTTTCAAACTCTTGTATTGTAATATTTTTACATGCCATTTTTGTAAAAAGGGTTTTGGTCAACCCTTCCATTTTGTATTGAGTAAATGTTTTTTTTTTTTTTCTTGCTTTATGTGATTCAGTTAAAAGTACTATTCGAGTTATATTTTATTAAACTTTAAGTTGATATTTTACCTTCCGATTTCTTGTGTCAATTTTTTTTTTTTGTTATTCATTGTAAGTCTTTGATTAAATTCAGACTTAAGATAAGTGACACAACTGCTTTTCTATTGTCACGTTCCCCTAGGCAAGCCATTTAAAAGTAGAATTCAATTCGTAATACGTGACAAAAGAAGTTTGAGGGCCTTCGTCCGGGATATTTTTCTGAACCTATTTTCGTCTTACTTGAGTAATTTTGTAAAGGCGAAGTTGACTTTAACAAAATTTTTTTTTGTGTCAAAGAGTCGGAAGTAAAGTATCAATAGTATTGACCAAACTCTCTTAAGGTTTTTTGTTGTACTGATTTTGTACTGTATATTTACATTGTATACATTTTTTTGCTTGTAATAGCCATGGATATTCAGGTTTTTCTTGCAAATCCCTCTGTGGAAGAGCTTGATGCTTTTACTAGGAAGGAACTGGTCCTTATTTCTAAACATTTAGGGTTAAAAATAAAATCAAATGCCCTTAAACAAGAAATAAGAGATAACATTGTAATCCATTATGTAGACGAGGAAGTATTTTCTGAAGACCTTTTAGAAACCCTTAGACCCGATGAGGGTAAATCAGATTTAGAACTTCAGATAAAATTAAAACAAATGGAAATAGAAGCCCAGTTAGCCTTAAAAGAGAAGGAAATTATCTTGGGGAAACAAAAAGAATTAGAGCTTGCAGCGGCTAGAGAGCAGAGAGAGCAGAAAGAAATAGAAATGAAATTACAAATAGAGTTAAAAAAATTAGAGTTAGCTGCTAATGTAAGACCAGATTCTTCCCCTGTCAGTCATACTGCTGAAGCAACAAAATTTTTGAAAATAATTCCACGCTTTAATGAAGCCACAATTGACAATTATTTTCCACAATTTGAACTTGCTGTGAAAAATTTTAATGTACCTGAAACTTTGTGGCCCACTTTGCTGCAAACAGTTTTGACTGGTAGAGCTGCAGAGGTATTTTGTTCTTTGACCATTGAACAACAAAAAGATTATAATGTTGTTAAGGCCTTAATTCTTAAGGCATATGAACTTGTTCCGGAAGCTTACCGAAAGCAGTTCAGGGATTGTCGCAAATCGGATGGCCAAACCCATGTAGAATTCCTGCGGGAAAAGGAGCGACGTTTTGAGAAATGGCTCACTTCCAGGGAAATCGGCACCGACTTTGAAAAATTCAAGAACCTAATGCTGATGGAAGAGTTCAAGAGTTGTGTGCGGCTGGACGTCCGTACGCATATAGCTGATCGTGGCGAGGAAGATGTGCACAAGGCTGCAGTGTTGGCAGACGATTATATAATATCACATCAATTTGCCAAGTATACGACGGATGTCAAGCCAAAACAAGTCAAACAGCCTGAGTCCATTGCTAGCAACTCCATCAAGAACAGCAGTACAAATGACAAAAAACCTACTACAAGTAAAGCTAATTGTTCCTACTGCAAACGAGAAGGCCATAAAATTGACGATTGCTGGAAATTGAAGAAGAGAAACGAAAAAGCTCCTTCAAAAGTCAGCGCTTGCACAGTACAGTGGTCGTCGAGGTTTACTCCCTCATCCTCAAGTCATATCAAGAATACCTCGACACCACCTGTTTCAAATGTATTGACTGTACAAGACTCTCCGAAAATGTCTCCACGATGTTCCAATGACTCAAACAAGAGTTTTTCAAATACATCAAGCCGATGTTCCAATGACTCAAACAAGAGTTTTTCAAATACATCAAGCCGATGTTCCAATGACTCAAACAAGAGTTTTTCAAATACATCAAGCCGATGTTCCAATGACTCAAACAAGAGTTTTTCAAATACATCAAGCCGATGTTCCAATGACTCAAACAAGAGTTTTTCAAATACATCAAGCCGATGTTCCAATGACTCAAACAAGAGTTTTTCAAATACATCAAGCCGATGTTCCAATGACTCAAACAAGAGTTCCCATAATACATCACCCCGATGTTCCCATGACTCCATCAAGAGTTCCCATAATACATCACCCCGATGTTCCCATGACTCTATCCAGAGTTCCCATAAGACATCACCCCGATGTTCCCATGACTCCATCAAGAGTTCCCATAAGACATCACCCCGATGTTCCAATGACTCCATCAAGAGTTCTCCAAATACATCCACAAGATGTTCTACTGACTCAAGAAAGAGTTTCTCCACTGCGTCTCCTAGAGATGTCAATGACTCCAGCGAGAGTTCGACCCAAGTCCAGTCTGCATCAACCAAAATTGATGTTTTATTAGAGGATTTTAAGCCTTTCATTTCGGAAGGATTCGTATCACTACCCGGTGATTCTACAAGTCTACGACCTATCACCATTTTGAGAGACACAGGTGCCTCACAATCGCTACTTTTAGAGGGTATCTTGCCCTTGTCAAAATCATCATCGACTGGGAAGAGCATCCTGTTACGAGGCGTAGAGCTTGGATGTATAGATGTGCCTCTACATCTAATCGACATAAAGTCAAATCTCATTACTGGACCGGTTGTTGTAGGTGTCCGACCAACATTACCATTGGAAGGCATCTCGTTGCTGTTAGGCAATGACTTAGCAGGTGGAAAGGTGATAGCCGAACCCATCGTCACTCACACCCCCGACTTATCTGCCACACCCGAGGAAGACCTAGAGTTATATCCAGCGTGTGCAGTAACAAGGGCAATGAGGTTGAAAGCATCTCAAGAAGAGAACGTTATCAAAGCCAACAGTAACCACGATGATGTGGACTTGAGCACCACATTCTTTGCTTCTCTTGAAGAAGAACCAACGCCAAATTCTGAAAAGCCGGCATCAACTCGAAAACAGTTGATTGAGGACCAAAAGAAGGATCCAGAGCTCGCCAAACTCCGAGAAACCGCAATGACATCACAAGAGGCAGAGCTAGCATCAACGTGCTACTACATCCAAGATGATATGCTCTTCAGGAAATGGAAACCTCCAGACGCATCCAACGAAGAAGAATGGAGAATATGCCATCAAATCGTGTTACCAG
Source organism: Biomphalaria sudanica (assembly GCA_036873155.1). Taxonomy (NCBI): domain Eukaryota; kingdom Metazoa; phylum Mollusca; class Gastropoda; family Planorbidae; genus Biomphalaria; species Biomphalaria sudanica. The sequence continues at coordinate 1,141,488 of JAZGLO010003416.1, read as the reverse complement.
AAAGATACCGAGCGTACATCATGAATCTGGCTCATGACACACCAATGTCAGGTCATCTCGGCATCCACAAGACATACCACAAGATTATGTCACACTTCTTCTGGCCACGTTTGAAGAGAGATGTCATCCAGTACTGCCGATCCTGTCATGCCTGTCAGATGGTTGGCAAGCCAAATCAAAAGATCCCTGTTGCTCCTCTGAAGCCGATTCCAGCCTTTGAAGAACCTTTCAGCAGAGTACTTATTGACTGTGTTGGTCCTCTCCCAAGGACAAAAGCTGGCAACCAATACCTGTTGACCATTATGTGTGCTTCAACTCGTTTTCCTGAGGCTATTCCTCTAAGGAACATAAAAGCATCAAACATTGTGAAGGCCTTAATCAAGTTCTTTACTCTATTTGGTCTACCAAAGTCCATCCAATCGGACCAAGGAACGAATTTCACGGCCAATCTTTTCAAGCAAGTCATGACTCAGTTGGGCATCAAACACTGCATGTCGAGTGCGTATCATGCCGAGTCGCAAGGCGCTCTTGAGCGATTCCATCAGACTCTCAAGAACATGATCCGAACCTATTGCTTTGAGCACGAAAAAGACTGGGACGAAGGAATCCACATGCTGCTGTTTGCAACCCGTGAATCCGTCCAGGAATCGTTGGGATTCAGCCCTTTTGACTTAGTCTTTGGCCATTCGGTGCGCGGTCCCTTGAAATGTATAAAAGAGACTTTGTTGTCACCAACAGCCACTGAAGGACTTTTAGAATATGTAATTAAGTTTAAAACTAGACTTTATGATGCTTGTGTTCTGGCCAAAAATAATTTACAAAACACCCAATCCAGCATGAAACGCTGGTATGATAGAAAGGCCCGTGTTAGAGAATTTTCTCCCGGGGATAAGGTGCTTGTATTTTTGCCCATACCAGGTCAACCCTTGCAAGCCAGATATTTTGGTCCCTATGAAATTGAGACCAAAATTAGTGACCTCAATTACACAATCAAAACTCCTGACCGTAGGAAAAAGACTCAGCTATGTCATATAAACATGCTGAAGCCTTATGTATCTCGGCCAGATCACTCAGAGAAGAGTAATTGTGTTTTAAATACAGTCAAAAGTTGTTCAAATAGCCATGTTTCTCCTATTGATGATGATATTGTAAAGGAGAAATTTGGACAATACAAAATACCTAATTCTTTTGTACTACAGAATTTGGATGTAAAACTGTCTCATCTGTCTTCGACAGAAAGGCCAGTTATCATGAAACTCATTAATGAATTTAATGACATTTTTTCTGATGTACCAAAACAGACTAATGTTATAATGCATGATGTAGATGTTGGCGAGGCTACTCCAGTCAAGCAGCATCCTTACAGGGTCAACCCTGAAAAACTTGCCATACTTAGGTCAGAAATCAAGTATATGCTTGAAAATGACCTCATTGAACCAAGTTCCAGTAGCTGGAGCTCCCCATGTGTCTTGATACCTAAACAGGACAAGACTTATCGTTTTTGTACAGACTACCGTAAGGTAAATGCTGTAACAAAGACCGATTCGTTTCCTATCCCTAGGATAGACGATCTCATAGATCGTATTGGTGACGCTAAGTACATCACCAAAATAGACCTACTTTCAGGTTATTGGCAGGTTCCCCTGACTGATAGGGCAAAGGAAATCTCCGCCTTTGTCACCCCTGATGGTCTGTACCAATACAAAGTGATGCCATTTGGCATGAAGAATGCTCCTGCCACTTTCCAGAGAATGATAAATGCCCTGCTTGCTGACATGGAGAATTGCCACGCATACATAGACGATGTAGTAATTTTTAGCCAAGATTTTTCTAGCCATTGTAAACAACTGCATTGTCTTTTTACTAAACTTTTACATGCAAAAATTACTGTAAACCTGAGTAAGAGTGATTTTTGCCAGGCTTCCATCCAATACTTAGGCCATATTGTAGGACAAGGCCAGGTGAAACCTGTAATGGCCAAAGTAGAAGCTATCCAAGCTTTCCCTATTCCTGCTGATCGGAAACAACTCCGAAGATTTTTGGGAATGTCTGGATATTATAGAAAATTTTGCGAAAAATTTTCTGTCATTGCCAGTCCTTTAACAAACCTCCTGAGAAAGAACGTCCGATTTACTTGGACGGATGAATGTCAGAAAGCCTTTAACCAAATTAAGCAGATATTATCTAGCTCCCCCATTTTGATGGCTCCTGACTTCGGAAAACCTTTTAGGTTAGCTATTGACGCCAGTGACACAGGTGTTGGGTCAGTCCTTTACCAAGAAGATAATTTCCAAGTAGAGCACCCTATTTGTTTCTTTTCCAAGAAATTTAATAGACATCAAAGAAATTATTCTACTGTGGAAAAAGAATGTCTTGGGTTGATTCTTTCTATACAACACTTTGATTTTTATATCAGTGGGTCCAGATGGCCACTGGTTGTATTTACTGACCACAATCCCCTTACATTTATCCACAAAATGTCTGGCAAGAATCAACGACTTCTCAGGTGGAGTTTATTTTTACAAGAGTACAACATAGATCTTAAACACATAAAAGGCAGCGAAAATGTTATCGCCGATGCCTTATCTAGATTGTAAAAAGTATTTTGATGTATATTTTTTTTATATATATCATGATAAATACATTCTGCAATGTAAATATCATTTTTGTAATTATTCTAAAAAGATTTCCATTTCGTGGAAATGTAAACTTTTTATTTTTAGGAGGGAGGTGTTACGTATCTAGGTATTGTTACCTAGATACTATTTTTTTTTCTTGACCTGTAGGTTGTCTGCCCCTTGTGTAATAAGTTTTTTTTTATATTTTTCGCGGCGAGTCAAGCCACACAGACAGTGACCGGTCCTTGACCTATGTGTGTACCTCTGGTTGAAAGGAGGGTGGTTTTTTTTTTTCTTCTGTCTCTTTGAAGAGCGTTCTAGATCTGGGAAATTGATGACTTATTTGGTTCTAGAAACTACTAGATTTGTCTTGATATCGACGCGCGGTAGACTATAAAAAGACCGCCCGTGTAACGTTGACGAACAGACATACGGAGACAGCCGTGAGACAGAATAGCGGAGACATTGCGTGACCCGTGCGTGGTATACCTATTTATCGTGTAAGTTAAGATTTTTCTTTTTCAAGGCCTTGCTTGTATTTGTAATTATATTTTCAAACTCTTGTATTGTAATATTTTTACATGCCATTTTTGTAAAAAGGGTTTTGGTCAACCCTTCCATTTTGTATTGAGTAAATGTTTTGTTTTTTTTTTCTTGCTTTATGTGATTCAGTTAAAAGTACTATTCGAGTTATATTTTATTAAACATTAAGTTGATATTTTACCTTCCGATTTCTTGTGTCAATTTTTTTTTTTTGTTATTCATTGTAAGTCTTTGATTAAATTCAGACTTAAGATAAGTGACACAACTGCTTTTCTATTGTCACGTTCCCCTAGGCAAGCCATTTAAAAGTAGAATTCAATTCGTAATACGTGACAGTATGAACTGTTTATCAGTGTTGACCACATCTCTTTACTCGTTAAATTGATCGTCTTGTTTATTCTGTATTGTTGATCAACTACACTGAATACACCCGAACAATAAAACTCAAACGCTTGCAGAGTAATTAATTGAAATTCAAGTCATCTAAAGTTGACCTCAAGACAGCCTGAACAAGTACATCACACTAGATATAAGCCAGCACAATAACTGATAGGCTTTTCTTTTCCCAATTGAAGTCAAGAACTTAATTTGAATCAGATAAATCCATGATGCTGTGACTGGGATTTGAAAACGTACTCAACTAAAGTATGTTCAGTCATGTGATGCCCATTGATAAAACAACACAAATAGGGTCACGTGATATCCATGTTTGATTCAAATTAGGTTGTAAGTTGGAAGCATGTGACTCAAAGGTGTTTGTTTACGATTGGTGAATGAAAACCATTAGTCATCAATCTGGACAAAAAAATCTATATATTTCACTTAGGCCATATTAGCTATGACACATAATGATATTTCTATATTAAAAAAAAAAAAAAAAGGATAACTATATCTATTTAATATATACCAGAAAATTATTTTATAAACCTCATAGCTAGAGATAAACACTATAAATTTAGGTCAGTGCAACATTTCTGTTTAATATTGCAATCTTTGTAGGCACTATGTGAAGATGACTATTGCTTCTTTTGTATATATTTTAAAATATCATAGTTCAATGGGTGATAGTAATATGACTATGAGGTCTACAGACATCTCACAACTACCTGGCTGAGTCCTTAACACTTTCATTGATGCCAAGATGTATATCATCGGGACCCAGAAAACAAGCATGACCTCCAAGTTTAGCCAGGCCTGTATGATAATATAGTTATAGCAGTTTAAAAATTTATTTAAAAGAAACAAAAGTATTATCAAGTACCCAATGAAAATAAGATGCAATTAGACTTGAATACAACTTACCTAGTTCTGTAGATAATCTTGTACGAGTACTTCGCTTCTGAAATATCAAAGCAGCTGTCTTACCTTTCAGAGGTTGAAAAACCTGAAATTGGTGTTTTTATTGAAGAATATTAATAGAAATATGAAAAAAAAAATTGAAAAGCGTCAAAACAGGACTGAATGGTGGTGCTTCCTCACAGACTCAAAGGTGATAAATAGATGAAACTGTATTGCTTTCTTGTTGAGGCGTTGATGTGGTTGGTTGATCAATATTATAAATAGAGTTGAGTGTAGATGTTAAACGCGAGTTCTTTTAAAACAAATTCCAACAGAACAAAGTCAAGTATATAAATAGAGTTGAGTGTAGATGTTAAACGCGAGTTCTTTTAAAACAAATTCCAACAGAACAAAGTCAAGTATATAAATAGAGTTGAGTGTAGATGTTAAACGCGAGTTCTTTTAAAACAAATTCCAACAGAACAAAGTCAAGTATATAAATAGAGTTGAGTGTAGATGTTAAACGCGAGTTCTTTTAAAACAAATTCCAACAGAACAAAGTCAAGTATATAAATAGAGTTGAGTGTAGATGTTAAACGCGAGTTCTTTTAAAACAAATTCCAACAGAACAAAGTCAAGTATATAAATAGAGTTGAGTGTAGATGTTAAACGCGAGTTCTTTTAAAACAAATTCCAACAGAACAAAGTCAAGTATATAAATAGAGTTGAGTGTAGATGTTAAACGCGAGTTCTTTTAAAACAAATTCCAACAGAACAAAGTCAAGTATATAAATAGAGTTGAGTGTAGATGTTAAACGCGAGTTCTTTTAAAACAAATTCCAACAGAACAAAGTCAAGTATATAAATAGAGTTGAGTGTAGATGTTAAACGCGAGTTCTTTTAAAACAAATTCCAACAGAACAAAGTCAAGTATATAAATAGAGTTGAGTGTAGATGTTAAACGCGAGTTCTTTTAAAACAAATTCCAACAGAACAAAGTCAAGTATATAAATAGAGTTGAGTGTAGATGTTAAACGCGAGTTCTTTTAAAACAAATTCCAACAGAACAAAGTCAAGTATATAAATAGAGTTGAGTGTAGATGTTAAACGCGAGTTCTTTTAAAACAAATTCCAACAGAACAAAGTCAAGTATATAAATAGAGTTGAGTGTAGATGTTAAACGCGAGTTCTTTTAAAACAAATTCCAACAGAACAAAGTCAAGTATATAAATAGAGTTGAGTGTAGATGTTAAACGCGAGTTCTTTTAAAACAAATTCCAACAGAACAAAGTCAAGTATATAAATAGAGTTGAGAGTAGATGTTAAACGCGAGTTCTTTTAAAACAAATTCCAACAGAACAAAGTCAAGTATATAATCCAGATATTAACTTTAACAATAAATTTATAAAAAAAATAAGGGCTCAGTCTAACGTCATATCTCTAACCTACAAGCCCGTCTCTTCATCCATATCGTGTCGGTTGATTCTTTTTTATTTCCGTTCTAACTTTTTAAATGATCTATCATGTCACTACGGAAATACCTGATTAAACCCCAACTTCTACGCGTCCTGCTATTCTGTTGATGCGCTGATTCTCTTTTATTTCCGTTCTGACTTTTTAAATGATCTGTCGCGCCACTACGGAAATACCCGATTAAGTTTGAGTTTAGGCACATCGGCACAATTTAGGCCATGCCGTGGAAATACCCGATTAAACCCCAACTTCTAGGCGTCTTGCTATTATGTCATTACAGACTCAAGGGGATAAATAGATGAGACACTGTATTGCTTTCTCATAGACTCAAGGGGATAAATAGATGAGACACTGTATTGCTTTCTCATAGACTCAAGGGGATAAATAGATGAGACACTGTATTGCTTTCTCATAGACTCAAGGGGATAAATAGATGAGACACTGTATTGCTTTCTCATAGACTCAAGGGGATAAATAGATGAGACACTGTATTGCTTTCTCATAGACTCAAGGGGATAAATAGATGAGACACTGTATTGCTTTCTCATAGACTCAAGGGGATAAATAGATGAGACACTGTATTGCTTTCTCATAGACTCAAGGGGATAAATAGATGAGACACTGTATTGCTTTCTCATAGACTCAAGGGGATAAATAGATGAGACTATTGATTTCTCACAGAAAGCGCAGGGTCTATGTATAGGCTACACGAGCTATAGTTTATGGCCACCACTTTCTTAATGTTGTTAATAAAATTGTCCATGTGAGGTTGTTATAAATTATAATTTTAAGTTAAAGATGTATTATTTCATTATCTATATACTTCTTGATTGTATACCATTTCTGGTATTCACAAATGATATTTGGACTTAACAGCTTATGGCCCAAGATTAAGTCTCAATCTAATCCTGCTCAGAGAAAAGAAAAACAACAGAAAAAAAGACACATACATAAAAATTGAAACGTGAAGTCATGAAACAAAAGATTTTGCTATATTGTCTATAAAGTAGTCTATTTTAAAACTTAGCTAAGGTGACCATCTAAAAATGACTTTGATTTCCAAGGGAAGGGAAAAATAAATGCCCCAGATGAAGAAGAGTTTATTCCTTTCAATGGTCAACACAGTGACTAAGCAACCATAACAATTATTGTGGTATACAATCAAGACTTAGGTAACCTTTCTACTTGGTTTAATTTCTTATCATTTATTTTGCTGAAAATTTTTCAAATGTACTTTATTACTTTAATTACCATATATTTTTTTTCTCGTTAGTTTTGTAAAGATGCCAAGTAACCCTCAACACTATTGTACTTACTTCTCCATTGTCCTTTATTCTAGTCTTCAGGTCAATCGCTGTCCACAAAAGCTGTTTGATTTCATCACTGCTGAAATTTTTTAGGCTCAGAAAGTCTCTCCCTACGAGACGATTATCTCTTTATAAGAAAATAAAAAATATGAGCATATTATAATGGCATACTTCAAGGTACAGTGGAGGGAGCTTGAAGAAAGGGTTGTCTAAATAAAGGCTGGTTAAACTAAATGAAAGAATGGACAAGCCTCTCTTTTGATAAAAGAGAACAGTTGCTGACTGGGAAAAGTGGAGGGACTTCAAACTGTCACAGCACGTCTTCAGAAAAAGTTGCAAGGACAGAAAAGATTAGAGATTCTTATCTTATATAATACAGACATTACTTCAAAAAAGAAGAGATGATTACGTCCTACGCGTCATGCATTTAGTCATGCATATTAACCAATGACTTAAATTCTGCCAAGTCACTGGTTTTTCTGGCTAGCTCAGGCAACCCATTCCATGCTCTAATAGCACTAGGGACGAAGGAGTATTTGTACAAATTTGTCCTAGCATATGGGACGAGGAATGTGCCTTTATTTTTGTGTCTTTCAGAGTATTTTATTAGATTTTGTTTTTGTATTTGAAGATTATGGTTCAGTGTTTTATGTATAATTGCTACTTTGCTTTTGAGTCTTCTGTCCTGAAGGCTTCCTAAATTTAGTGATTTTACTAATGGTGTTACTCTAGTCAAATGTGAATATTCGTTTGTTATGAATCTCACTGCTCTATTTTGTGTTTGTTCCAGCTTCCTAATGTTTTCTTGAGTTGAGGGGTCCCAAACGGGGGATGCATATTCTATTATTGGCCTAACCAGGGTTAAATAACATTTTAGTTTTATGTTCTTATTTGATTTATAGAAATTTCTTTTAATAAATCCTAATGCTTTGTTTGATTTTTTTATAGTTTCATCAATATGTGGATTCCATGACAGTTTTTCATTTATTATAACACCTAGGTATTTTGCGTTTTTAGTCTGGTTTGCCATGAATAAGATAAGTGGAATTAATTTGTTTTAGTTTTTTTGTTACTCTTAACAACTGACATTTTTCTGGGTGGAAAGACTTGCTCCAATTTGATTTCCATTTCTTTAAATCATCTAATTCTCTTTGTAAAATATCTGTGTCTTGTGTTGTTTTTATTGTTCTATATATTATGCAATCGTCTGCAAATAATCTGACTTTTGTTCCTGAAGTAATGCAATTTGGTAAATCATTTATGTAAATTAAAAATAGTAGTGGACCCAAGACTGTTCCTTGAGGTACACCTGAGTTTACTGTTATCGGTGTTGATTTAGAGCCATTTATTATTACAGTTTGTTCTCTCCCTATCAGAAAATCTTTAATCCACTGATGCAGTGGACCATTAATGCCAAAATATTTTAATTTTTTAAGCAAACTATGGTGGTGAACTTTGTCAAAAGCCTAGAAAAATCTAGTAAGATAGCATCTATTTGTTCACTATTATCTAAACCTTTAGAAAAATCATCAATTAGTCCTATTAGTTGTGTTTCACAGGATCTATATTTCCTAAAGCCATGTTGGTATGGTGTGAGGACATTTTGTTTGTCTAAGTGGTTTATGATGTTGCTACATATTATGTGTTCTAGGATTTTACATGTGATGCTGGTAAGTGATACTGGTCTGTAGTTTCCTGGGTCAGATTTTTCTCCTTTTTTAAATAGGGGGGTGACATTAGCTTCTTTCCAGTCCTTGGTACTCTGCCCTGGTTAAGTGAAGCCTGAAAGAGTATTTTGAACACTGGGGCTAGCTCATTGCTTAGTTCTTTGAGTAATCTAGCTGGAATACCATCAGGTCCAGACGCTTTATTTGGTTTGGTGTTGGCTAATAGTTTTTGAATTCCATTTTCTTGTACTACTATATCTTCTATGTTGATAACTTGGTTCAAATTCAAGAATATGTCTTTGTCTCCTGGGGCTGAGAATGCTGATGCAAAGTATTTGTTTAGGATGTTTGCTTTAGTTTCATTATCATTATGTTATGTTCATCTTTTAATGGCGCTATGCCTGTTGTTTCCATTTTCTTAGACTTAATGTATGACCATAGGTTTTTGTTGTTATCTTTAGATATTACATTGTTTATGTATTCACTCTGCAGCTGTCTGCTTACTTTTTGGGTTAAGTGCTTAATTTTTATATACTTTTTGTAAACTCTTTCTGCCTTAGTTTCTTTAAATTTTCTATATAGGTTTTCCTTCTGTTTACAAAGCTTCTTTAGTCTATTATTAAACCAGCATTTATTTATTTTGTTTGATGTGTATTTAGTTGGTATATGATTTTCTATAATGCTTTTAAGATGGTTTTTAATGAAATTCCAGAGGTCATCGACTGGTTGGTTAATGTCTTTTTCTAATAAGAATGTTTGTTGAAAGTTTAATGCAGCTTGGTGTAGTTGTGTTAGGTTACATTTATTCCAGAGTAAGATTTTTCTTTTGGGTTTTGAATTGGCTACTGCTTTTATCTGACTGTGTATTTTTATGATCTCATGGTCTGATAGACCAGGGATAATATCATAATCAACTACTAATCCAGGTCTGTTGGTTAAGAAGAGATCTAATGTGTTGTTTAATCTAGTTGGTTTTTTAATGATTTGATCTAAACTTAGGTTGTGCAAAGTTTCTATGAAAAGCTCATTTATGTCCTTAAGATTGACATGATTGGCTAATATAATTATTACTTTTTAAGTAAAATAAAAAGCATTAAAATAGGACATTATTAGCATAACATAATGCCATTTTTAGCCAATATGTTTAGGGTCTTTTTTTTTTGTTTGGTCTCTATCCTGATGTGTATCTTCACACGTGATTCCTTCTTTCCTTTGACCTCTATAATAATCCTGGTCCACATATTTATACAAGAGTCAGGAAATTTATTTCAAGTTGTTGTAAGCAAAATAACAACAAAAAAAACAACATCAAATGTCTTATTTGTGTGCTTTTCATTGAATTACAAAGTAGAATAATCTTTACTGATGTGCAAGAAAATGTCAAAATATGTTTTTTTTTACGAATCTTGTCAAAATTAAATATAGAATCATTGATTTATACCTTGTTTTTCTCGCTACTCAACATGATTTTTTAATGTTTTCAGTAATTCAGAAAAGGAAATCATTTTATGCAAAATTGCATTCCATAGCATAGTAATATGTGGGCAGTCACGGTGCAAGGATACAAGTTTCGAGTTTTCCTGACCTCTGCATTGTAGTTTGAAGTTTATAGTGCTTTGGTGATTATGTTATTGGCATGAAATAAATAAAACTGTCTATATGTAGTTAACCAGTGTAACACTAGCAACTGTGGTAGGTATGTTAAATTTAAAATAAGCTCCATTTTAGATCTGTTTCTCATGACATTGTCAAGTGACATGTTCTATCCATTCACAGTGATGGTATTATACTATTATTATAGTCAAACAGGCAGACTATGAAAAAAATGTTTGTTTTACATGTTTCAGATGTTCCTTCAAGTTGAAGAAAATTACTTCCTAGTCCAAACCTCCCGCAGGACGACGGGGGATAGGAGCGGGCAGGGTTTGAACCCGGGACCATCGATAAATCTGAACGACAGTCCAGCGTGCAAACCGCACGACCAGGCAGCCATCCATAATATAATATACTATATAACGAATACCCAATGTGCCCAGTCGTCTTCATCAATTTGCTAGAAGCAAAAAGGATGAAGGAATACATCTACTAAAGTCTTGACGAGTTAGAACTTTAAAAAAATGCATTCTAAAGGTTCTAACACTAACAATAAACAGAAAAATAACAATAAGCCTACTTATAATATAGATCTTATCTTATATAATACAGACGTTACTTCAAAAAAGAAGATCTACTACAATGAGTATAATTATACTTTAGAATAGATCTAGATTTTTTAAAGTGAACATCTTACATGCCATCAGCTTGTTGTGCAGACGACTTATCCTTTTCTGTAACTTGACTAGGTCCTCTTTTCTCGGGGATTTGTGATGAATAATTTGTCTTTTGAAATAATGATCGACCATTTGTAAGTTCGATTCGATTTAACTGTCTAATTTCGTTTAAAAGTTTATTCCAATGTTTGCATATACTCATTGTGACAAGTAAATGCGTTAAAAATAAAGTTTCTTTATATCTGTATTAAATTGATCTAAGAAAACTCAAGACTGTCGGTAGAACTAGATTCAGGTTGTTTGTCACAACCAATATGTTACACTTTTATCTGGTAATGATTGTGTTTGTTGTTCTCATGTAGCATTAGCTTGCACATCAACACACGTTTAAGTTCATGATCTTTGACCCGGTTCAACCCCATTGTGAAAAAAAGGGATTCAAGTTGACCAAACTTAAAAAAAAAAATTAATTTAATTTATCTAGATCTAGTTTAGTATGCATTTAAAAAAAAAAGAAAAAAAAAGTATGTCGATAACTAGACTAGTCTTAATACCATATGCCTAATAAATGTTATCAATTATCGAAAAACTGGACAAGTAGGCTATAATAAGAACATAAAACTAAAATGTTATTTAACCTTGGTTAGGCCAATAATTAGAATATGCATAGACCGTTTGGGACCCCTCAACTCAAGAAAACATTAGGAAGCTGGAACAAACACAAAATAGAGCAGTGAGATTCATAACAAACGAATATTCACATTTGACTAGAGTAACACCATTAGTAAAATCACTAAATTTAGGAAGCCTTCAGGACAGAAGACTCAAAAGTAAAGTAGCAATTATACATAAAACACTGAACCATAATCTTCAAATACAAAAACAAAATCTAATAAAATACTCTGAAAGACACAAAAATAAAGGCACATTCCTCGTCCCATATGCTAGGACAAATTTGTACAAATACTCCTTCTTCCCTAGTGCTATTAGAGCATGGAATGGGTTGCCTGAGCTAGCCAGAAAAACCAGTGACTTGGCAGAATTTAAGTCATTGGTTAATATGCATGACTAAATGCATGACGCGTAGGACGTAATCATCTCTTCTTTTTTGAAGTAACGTCTGTATTATATAAGAAGAAGAAGGAGATGTCTGGTAACACTATGTAAATAATTAGAATGATAGGGTTCCACCCTTGATTTCGCCCCCGTCCACCAAATAGTTCAAAACTTTCCATCCTTCGGATTTGGATCATTCTGAACTAAGTTTTAAGCGCGTTTGAACCCTCCCCCCACTTCCGCCAGCTACGCCTTTACATTATCTCTACGATCTCAATAGGCTCCCATGTCCTTATTCCATAAGAAGCTATGCAGTTGTCAATACTTTGCTTTTCTTCTCGGAAATTCGTAAACAAAACCTATTATCATTGTTGTCACTCGGTATTTGAGGTTATCTTTCGTAAACAAGCATTTTAAAATAGGTTTACAGGCTCTAGAAGTAGGGCATCGTTCTCATTCTTAGGCTGCAATAAAAACATGAAATGGAAATTCTGTCAATATTCTTTTTTATAAACAACTAGATCAAGATCTAGAATACTTTTTTTTGTCGAAAAAAACAGAGCTTATATTGAGTGGAATTGTAACTTTTGTTTCAATTAGTTTGAATCAATCATGTAGGCCTAGATCTAATTCATTTGTGTAGATCTAGAATCTAGACTAACAATAGGGCCCATTTTAGGCCTATACCGGCAGATCTAATACATTTGCGCGATTAAAAATATTTTTATTAGACTTTTCAAGCTTATAATAATATAGAATCTAGCTTGCTTAGTGCGCTATGGTGCAATCAGTTTTGTGGATCAGTTGGGTGGGGGTATCTGGAAGAGGATTTCCGGGCTGCCCTTTAAATTCGAACATTTTTTTAAAAGTTGATTGAGTTTGAATTCGAAATCGAGCTTCTGCGATAAAGGCCGACTTTTTATTATAGCCACTGAGCAATCCAAGTAGGCTATACTTATAAAAGTAGGTTTATTTTTAGTTTAAAAATTTTTGCGAACGAGGCTTATACCGACTTAGTTTGGTAGTCCCTAAATTATCTCTATTTAAAACAAAGTTTATCAATTACAGCTAACTGATTTACTAATTGTTTTTAATTCGTGTGGTGTCATCGACCTTGAATAATTGTGCAAAGTTCCAACTTGATCCGAGATTGGGAAGTAGCAGAAAGAACGTGAACAAAATTCCGCCCAGACAGACAGGTATAGTTAAAAAAAAACAACTGTAGAATCCTGTTTTAAAAAAAAAAGTTAAAAAGAATATTAAAAAATCCCGCGTATATTAAGTGAAATTGCATCAATTAGTTTGTATCAATCGTAACTACACAATCGCATCAGTTATAGGCCTACGCTCTCCTGGTCTTGCGATTTGTACGCCTCTTCTTATCTTATAAAATACAGACGCTACTTCATGCTATCTGGCATGTTGACAATACTTCCATTCGCGCTTTATGGGGCGGGGGGAAGGAAGCATTCTATTTTTTTTTTTATTGATGTGTTATCATCGACAATGAACAATGTGCAAAAATCCAAATTGGATTCGAAAATGGGACAGACCTGACTGAGCGATTTGATATAAGCAAAAAAAAACAAACTATAAAGAACTTATCTTCTTATCTTATATAATACAGACGTTACTTCAAAAAAGAAGATGATTACGTCCTACGCGTCAAGCATTTAGTCATGCATATTAACCAATGACTTAAATTCTGCCAAGTCACTGGTTTTTCTGGCTAGCTCAGGCAACCCATTCCATGCTCTAATAGCACTAGGGAAGAAGGAGTATTTGTACAAATTTGTCCTAGCATATGGGACGAGGAATGTGCCTTTATTTTTGTGTCTTTCAGAGTATTTTATTAAATTTTGTTTTTGTATTTGAAGATTATGGTTCAGTGTTTTATGTATAATTGCTACTTTACTTTTGAGTCTTCTGTCCTGAAGGCTTTCTAAATTTAGTGATTTTACTAATGGTGTTACCCTAGTCAAATGTGAATATTCGTTTGTTATGAATCTCACGGCTCTATTTTGTGTTTGTTCCAGTTTCTTAATGTTTTCTTGAGTTGAGGGGTCCCACACGGTGGATGCATATTCTATTATTGGCCTAACCAAGGTTAAATAACATTTTAGTTTTATGTTCTTATTTGATTTATAGAAATTTCTTTTAATAAATCCTAATGCTTTGTTGGATTTTTTTATAGTTTCATCAATATGTGGATTCCATGACAGTTTTTCATTTATTATAACACCTAGGTATTTTGAGTTTTTAGTCTGTGTTACTGGTTTGCCATGAATAAAATAAGTGGAATTAATTTGTTTAATTTTTTTTGTTACTCTTAACAACTGACATTTTTCTGGGTGGAAAGACATGCTCCAATTTGATTCCCATTTCTGTAATTCATCTAATTCTCTTTGTAAAATATATGTGTCTTGTTTTGTTTTTATTGTTCTATATATTATGCAATCGTCTGCAAATAATCTGACTTTTGTTCCTGAACTAATGCAATTTGGTAAATCATTTATGTAAATTAAAAATAGTAGTGGACCCAAGACTGTTCCTTGAGGTACACCTGAGTTTACTGTTATTGGTGTTGATTTAGAGCCATTTATTATTACAGTTTGTTCTCTCCCTATCAGAAAATCTTTAATCCACTGATGCAGTGGACCGTTAATGCCGAAATATTTTAATTTTTTAAGCAAACTATGGTGGTGAACTTTGTCAAAAGCCTTGGAAAAATCTAGTAAGATAGCATCTATTTGTTCACTATTATCTAAACCTTTTGAGAAATCATCAATTAGTCCTATTAGTTGTGTTTCACATGATCTATATTTCCTAAAGCCATGTTGGTATGGGGTGAGGACATTATGTTTGTCTAAGTGGTTTATGATGTTGCTACATATTATGTGTTCTAGTATTTTACATGTGATGCTGGTAAGTGATACTGGTCTGTAGTTTCCTGGATCAGATTTTTCTCCTTTTTTAAATAGGGGGGTGACATTAGCTTCTTTCCAGTCCTTTGGTACTCTGCCCTGGTTAAGCGATGCCTGAAAGAGTATTTTGAACACTGGGGCTAGCTCATTGCTTAGTTCTTTGAGTAATCTAGCTGGAATACCATCAGGTCCAGACGCTTTATTTGGTTTGGTGTTGGCTAATAGTTTTTTAATTCCATTTTCTTGTACTACTAAATCTTCTATGTTGTCTACTTGGTTCAAATTAAGAAATATGTCTTTGTCTCCTGGGGCTGAGAATGCTGATGCAAAGTATTTGTTTAGGATGTTTGCTTTAGTTTCATTATCATTATGTATTATGTTATGTTCATCTTTTAATGGCGCTATGCCTGTTGTTTCCATTTTCTTAGACTTAATGTATGACCATAGGTTTTTGTTGTTATCTTTAGATATTACATTGTTTATGTATTCACTCTGCAGCTGTCTGCTTACTTTTTGGGTTAGGTGTTTAATTTTTATATACTTTTTGTAAACTCTTTCTGCCTTGGTTTCTTTAAATTTTCTATATAGGTTTTCCTTCTGTTTACAAAGCTTCTTTAGTCTATTATTAAACCAGCATTTATTTATTTTGTTTGATGTGTATTTAGTTGGTATATGATTTTCTATAATGCTTTTAAGATGGATTTTAATGAAATTCCAGAGGTCATCGACTGGTTGGTTAATGTCTTTTTCTAATAAGAATGTTTGTTGAAAGTTTAATGCAGCTTGGTGTAGTTGTGTTAGGTTACATTTATTCCAGAGTAAGATTTTTCTTTTGGTTTTTGTATTGGCTACTGCTTTTATCTGACTGTGTATTTTTATGATCTCATGGTCTGATAGACCAGGGATAATATCATAATCAACTACTAATCCAGGTCTGTTGGTTAAGAAGAGATCTAATGTGTTGTTTAATCTAGTTGGCTTTTTAATGATTTGATCTAAACTTAGGTTGTGTAAAGTTTCTATGAAAAGCTCATTTATGTCCTTAAGGTTTTGGTGTTTATCTAAGGTTAGTGTTTTCCAATTTATATCAGGTAGGTTGAAGTCACCCATAATCCAAAAAACTGCATTTTTATTTGTCTCTTTAAGTGTAGTAATCTGATTACATAGTTCCTGCATGTATTCTAAACTAGAATTTGGTGGTCTGTAAATGCTGCCTATTATAAGGGATGTTGAGGTGGTATTAATTTTACAAAATGTAGATTCTATATTTCTTTCCTCTATGTATTTTCTTTCCTAAGTGGATCTTTAGTAAAGCTTTCGAAAAATTGTAGGGGGCCTCCTCATAGTTAAATCCTGTGTAAAGATCATCTGTTTCTGTGGCCCATCTGGCAAACTAATAAACTATCAATACCTTACAGGATGGCTGCCTGGTAGTGCGGTTTGCGCGCTGGACTGTCGTTCGGATTTATCGACGGTCGAGGGTTCAAACCCTGCCTGCTCCCATCCCCCGTCGTCCTGCGGGAGGTTTGGACTAGGAAGTAAACTATCTTCAACTCTAAAGGAACATCCGAAACATATAAAACAAACATTACAGTACTGGGAGGCGCGGTGGCCGAGCGGTAAAACGTTTGACTTCCAGGGGTCCCGGGTTCGAATCCTGGTGAATACTGGGATTTTAAAAATTTCTTTGGGCACCTTTGAGTCCACCCAGCTCTAGTTGGGGAAAAGTAAAGGCTGTTGGTCGTTGTGCTGGCCACATGAAACCCTCGTCAACCACAGAAACAGATGCCCTATATATCGCAAGTACTAGACTGTTAGATGCTTGTAGACTTGTTTATAAAAATATACTGATGGATACAATCACATCTCTTCTATTCACTTAAAATAAAAATGAAACTGCAAGGCTCTATAGAATATCTAAAAAAATATTTATTTCTAATGTTTTCTTTCTGTTTGCCATGGCCAGTCATTCAAAACAAAACAATGAATGATTCAAATTTATATAGAACGAGCGAAACAATATCATTAAATAAATTTATCTTGATAATTAGATTTACTATTCAAACAACTGATCCAGAGCCAGTAGCAGCAGGATTATTGCTTATTCACACAAGTCTAAGAGCCAAGTTTATTGCTAGTACCAGTATACACACAAGTCTGAGAGCCAAGTTTATTGCTAGTACCAGTATTCACACAAGTCTGAGAGCCAAACTTATTGCTGCTAAAACCAGTACAAACAAAAAGCAAACATTCGGTTCTAATAACAAGTGTAAAATGGAAAATACAAACTAAACAAAAAAAAAAACAAAAAAACCCCACCAATTTAGTGGTCCTTTTCTTCCCACTAAGAAAATGTGTGTATTGGCAGTTGTCTAACAATGAAAGCCTCAAACTGAAGTATTATTGTTTCACTGTCCATTCGGATATACAAGTATCCCAAGACTAAGCTATAGATTTCAAGAAATGAATAAATGGTGGATAGCAAGAAGACATGTTATCTGAAGTCTTATTATACAAACATAACTAAGCTAATCCACAAAGGGTCTAATTATTTTTCGGTCAATATGAATTAGAATGTATTATGTATTATTGATTTTTTGTAATATATCACCAAAAATAGTGTTATTTTATTTTCTTTATATATATATATTATTTATTTATATTTAATAATACTTGATAAAAATGTAAAATGTTTTACGTTTTGGATCTTCCTTCAGAGTTGAAGATAATTACTTCCTAGTCCAAACCTCCCGGGGGATGGGAGCGGGCAGGGTTTGAACCCAGGACCATAGATAAATCTGAACGACAGTCCAGCACGCAAACCGCACGACCAGGCAGCCATCCAAGTAATGGAGTAGGCAGAACTGTTGAGAATTACTTGATACAAATATTTGTATGTGTCAAGACAACTTGTTACAAATATTTTGAAAACTAAAGAAACATTTGTTCTATATGTTGATGTGACAGTTTGTCTGTTTCTGTAGCAGTAAGCTGTAATAGTGCATAATAATGCCATAATATCTCTAGACTTTATTAGGACCATCAATAATTTTGATCATTTCGAAAAAAATCTCAGGATTTACTGATATTCTGGGTGAACCTTCATTTTGTACAAATATTCCCGTCTTCCCTAGAACTATTGGATCATCAAATGGGTTGCCTGAATCAGCCAGGAAAACCAACAAATTGGAAGAGTTTAAGTCATTGATTAACATGCATGATTAGATTGACCTATGGGCAGCATGGGACGGTAATCATCTTTTTTTTTTGAAGTCTTTGGTATTTATAAAAGCTAAAAGTTATATTATTATAAAAGCTTTACAAGCTACAGAGCATACAAAACTGTACTTACATGTATGGTTTACTCTAGAGTAAACTGCACAACTAAAACAAAGGAAATAATAAACATACTTTAGGCAGAGAGCCCTTATATCACACGAAAACTATTTAATGCTGAACAGAGCCTACAGCAATTTATCAGTTAGGACAGACCTCATAAAAATACTTAATGAAAAGCTGTGGATAATAAAAAATTAATTGCAACAAATTAAAAAAATTTTTTTTTTTGAAAGACAACACCTCCTTTACACAACTTATAGAAAACTTATTTTGCTCAATAGCTTAATGAATGTTGGACTTTAAAAAAAAATATTTTTTTTTACACTGCTACATCCAACCCTCCCACAAGAAAAAAAATATCCTGGCTATAAGCAAATCTATAAATCTACTTGAATTTATATTAAATTCTTTAATTAATAGGGCCTAAATGCGGAAATACCTGAAGACATATAGTCTGTTCAAGATAAATATTTTCTAGTTCTCTATCCAAATCTAAATTAATTTCTTTTTATACTTTAAAAAATGATAATGATCAAACTAAAAGTTTTCCCAGTGTGGCCAACGAGCTGGTCATTCTTTTCACAATGATATACAGCAACTGTCAAATTTCTAGGAAAATTGTTAGAGCCATTTTTGAGAACCGTATCCTCCCAGGTTCCATGAATGTGTGATTTGAATAGAGGAATTGTAAAAAAGTGTTGTTTTTTTTCTGCCCTGTGTCTGGACCCTGGAGATTTTGAGTGCCAAATTATTAGAAACTATTTCTGATTTCCAATATAATCAAATCTTCTATAACAAACTTTATCATGTACCTGAAACAGAAAAAAAAACCAACTTGTTTTATTAGCAATATTAATTGTTGAACAATGTTTTGTGGGCTCAAAGCTGAAGAGTTACAATGTTACCGGCAATAGGAACTAAAAAGAATGAAACAAATCAGAGAAGAAAGTTACATCAAAAATGTTCGATCAGCTTAATAAATGCAGAAGAGTTTTCATACCTAACCAAAATGTTTGTTACTTAGATTCAAAACATCTGGTCTTTTTTTTTTTGGTCATTTTTATAATTCACACAAGAGAAAGAATATTTCTGAATTTTAAAAAACGTATCAAGCCTAGTCTCATTACTTCTTGGTCAATGGACCTCATTCACCAATTGTAAACAAACAACATTTATATACTGATAAAACAACAAAATAAACTGTCTCGTGATAGCCATTGTGTATTAAAAAATTAGATCGTAAGTTGTATAGAAGAGATAGAGAATCACGTGGCTAAACATTGTTTACAATTTGTGAATGAGGTCCATTATGTAAATATACTACATCATTGTGTCTTTGTCCCTGAGCAGATAATCTCAAGCTGACTTTAAAAGAGTTACCTAATTGTGAAAAGACTTCACGTTAAAGGACAGTGCTATGGCACACACAACAAAAAAAAAAACAACTTCTTTGTACGTTCAGTAGGAAGATATTATCAAGGTGTGAGACATTTGAGAACAGTTCATTTTGACTTGTTACAGCAATGTCCTTTTCATTGTGAACTTTCTAGTGCGACACCAGAATCTTTTGGGCCAAAATCCTGAAATACATATTTTTACAAGAGACAGAGACAGATCACTTTTTAGCTTAAAAAACAAACAAAACAAAAATGCTTTCATAGCAACCAATAAATAGACATGTAGTGGTTAAAAAAAAAAAAAAAAAAAAAAAATACAGTTGTCAGGACATAATTTAAAAACTGTACAGCAGTTTCACAAGTGACAATGTGGTGAGGAGTGTGAAGACTGTTTCTGGTTGAATGCTGGTCAGGAAAGCTGCAAACATTTTCTTTCTTTGATTGTAAGATAACAAAAATGTGAACATTTAACACTGGGACATACAGCACACAAAGTAATATCATTCAAAGATAATATGAGCTTGAAATGGGACATACAGCACATAAAGTAATATCATCCAAAGATAATATGAGCTTGAAATGGGACATACAGCACATAAAGTAATATCATCCAAAGATAATATGAGCTTGAAATGGGGCTGTGATATTTAAACACATTGTGAGAAATAGACATACTGTTTGATCAACATGTGTACAGATATACACAAAAAAATATCTAGGCGGATGTATGTACACCTTAGACAGGCAATGTCCAGAATAGAAATAAAACATTGTAGTACCAAAGGTGAAACAATGATGCAAGAGCACTTTCAGAAATGGAATCATAAAAGACAATGTACAAGATAAACTATGCTAGAAAAATAGATTTCCTCTGAACCAGAGCTAGGTACTAGGCATACATACTAAGCAAAGAATGACTGAGATAGCCATAATGCATCAAACAGATGGCAAAGGCTGTCCAGCACAATTACCAACCACCTTCACTTTTTTCCCCAACTAATGTCAGGTATCCATTAGAGCTGGATGGTCCTAAAAATCCCAGAATTAAAAAATTCCAGGATTACAACACAGGAACCCCCGTTTCAGAAGCCAAGTGCTCCCTCGCCTCCTAGTACTTCATAAAGTCAACGACTATTTCCATTGACTAAATAGATGAACAAAATGTATATGTCTAATAGCTTAGCTATCTCCCTTTATATCACTTCATTTTGAACTGAATAGATTGATTCAAAAAATTGTTCTGGTCACAAATGGCTGGTTTTAAAATTGAGATGAGAATCGCTTATTGAGACTATTCATTTCTAATGGGGCACATGAATTTCTCAAGTCTTTCATATATATATATATATACATTGCTCTAATTACCAACTATAACAAACACTCACTTAAAGCATGCATGTATAGCTCGATTAATTTGGCTGGCTAACAAATAGTTCTGTTATTGAATTGTTATGAAATAAACAAAACCAGTTCAACACGGTGTGTCTGTCTGTCAGCTCTTATGTCTTGAGACTAAGTGCGTGATAAGCTACATAAAAACACAGACTAGGGCCTAGGCTTCTTTCTTTCCCACCAAACTAAACTAATTTGTGATGAAGAACTTCATTACTTGCTAGTGCAAAGCTCTGGAGACAACACAACAAATAAGAAAATAATCGTTTCTCATCAAATTTCTGCAAAGTGTATTGATTAGATTAGAATCGTTCGTTTTTTTTTAATACCTGATATAATCTTGTACATAGTCAAAAAACAAACAACAGCTATGAGAGTTGTACCTCACAGCAATCAATGTACACACGAGATGACAGTGTGGACCATGTCCACTTAGGACATATTTTTATATTACTATATAACTTATTACTTTTAAGATCAAAATGCAGGTTCAAAAATAATTGGCACAATTTGTACAAATTCAAACTAAAAAAAATAAAAATAAACCAGATTAAACTGAAATTAACAATCCTTAATCTAAATTTTTCAAAAGTTTAGTCAATAATTGTTTCAAAAGGCACGGGGGACAGCAATGTCTAATCAAATAAGTTTGGGATAAACTAATGAAGACAACAAAATGTGTTCACTGACTACCGGTACGGTATCTAAAAAAATTGAATGCAGAAAACAATGGTATGATTTGATTAGCTACCAAAAGTGGACAAACAATATTTCAGAAGCATAGTACATTTGAAACAAAACAAGTGTACGCATGAAGCTTACAGACTCCACATTAAACCATTTGTCAAACCTGTACATGTACACTCGAAAGTACATGGAACAACCCAACAAAGGTCAAACAAGATTTTTTTTTCTTTGGGGGGGGGGGGGGGGGGGAGGGGGGGAGATTTGTGCTTGTTAACTCTTTCTCTCCGTAATTATTTACCACATTCTAGTGGAATCAACGTTGGTATCGTCAGTTAGGAGAGAAAGAGTTAAGTGATGAAAAGGAAATAAAGGAAGTAAAGAAACATTCTACACCAGTCACGTCTACTCAATGGCTAGTTTACTGAACAATAAAGCTGCATTCCCCTAATGTTTTGTTGGCTGAGGTCACTACTAGCTTATCCCTGAGAATAGAAGACATCTTAGCTAATGAACTACATGCCAACTGTTTTCATCCTGTTGTACTTTGAAAATAAAAAAACAATGAGGCTGAAAACAGTTGAACTGTTTTAGCCTCATGTTCAAGCATTGCCCTTTTCTTAAAGAACAAATATTGTTTTGTAGTATCCATATAAAAACAAATCTCACAAAATTTTGTAAACTTCTAATAACAATAAAATAATAAAAAACCAAATATATAGATGAATGTATCCATTATATGCTATATCACATTAGCTCATATATTTGTTGTTGTTTTTTTTTGGAAAAGGCGAATTATTAGTAGTATACCACTTTTATTGTTAAATTTAGCAACTCTTTTTATGACTTGCCAATACATGACAATGACATAATTTCGGTAGAAAAAAATAATTGTAGAAATTTAAAGAAAAACCAAGACCAATCAACATACAAGGCCTGAACACTGACTTGCAATGTCGCAACCTGTGGGTAGTGGAGGCCAATAGTTTCTTGCCACGTTGTACAGATTTGTGATCTGGCAACGAGGTATTGGTCTTCACAGCCCACAGGTTGCGACGTTGTAGGTCTGGGTTGAGGCCTTCTATAACAAATGGTCCTGAGAAAAACAAAGTAATATCAGTAATCTAAAATGACAAAGCAATTAATATACTGTTGAGCTCTTTGGCACAAGCAAAATCAGTGAGATTATAGTCTACACACAGACCACACTTGAGTGCACACACAAACACACATGTGACAAATGTGCTGAGCATTGTCAATAGAAAAAGTGAGATTACTTGGGTACCTACACATCACATCCACACACTCAGGCAATAAACTTAATGATATGTCAAGCATTGCTACCAAACGGTAGGAACAAATATAGATACAATTCAAAATCAATGAAATATCAGTCTCACTCCAGAGAAAAAATTTGAAAAAAAAAAAAAAATCTATACTTCTTGTGTCTAATTCAGAAAAAAACATAATTAATTCTATACCGGGTACCGGTACTTGATCTAATTTAGAGAAAACACAATTAATTCTATACTTGATCTAATTCAAAGAAAACATAATTGAGGTTAAGCTTACCATTAATACTTAGCTTCCAATACATTAGCAACATAAAACCATTTAAAAGTCATTTCTTATGATCAAACAATGTTTACGTAATAGCAATACTGAATGAAATGTTCAAACTGTCCATTTGTTTTAAAATTACAATCTTGTGGTTGTTTTTATATTTAAATGATTTCAGGTTGTTTCATATCAGATTGCTTACATATCTCATCGACCTTTCCCATTTACATTATTAAAATCTTCTCTGTTGTATCCATACCATCTTTATTACAGAGCAGTAAAAAAAAAAAAAAAAAAAAAAATAGAGACAGATGATTGACGTTCAAGGACAGATCTAGCCTAAATAATGATCTGTACGTTTTGTAGAAAGACAGTGTTAACATTGTGCTTCACTATTTTTCATAAAGTGTTTTATATCTGATCAAACATGGATGAAAATAGCGCCATTACATGCTTACACATTACCAACATTAATATGGTGTGGCTGTATGCTTTGAATGATGTAAATAGCTTTTTATTTAACAGATCATTATTATTTATAGTGAAATACAAGTTTATTCTGTGTTGGTTCAAACTTTCCTCCATACATATTCACAGTTCAAGCATTTTATCTGAATATTTATTCCTTTCTAATTAGTTCATGTCTTTCATAACCTCAAATGAAGATACTGCTCTGACATAAACCCAGCATTCTTTCTTCTGATTATTTATTCCTTTCTAATTAGTTCATGTCTTTCATAACTTCAAATCAAGATACTGCTCTGATATAAACCCAGCATTCTTGTACACAATTTCTTTAACACTACAAGCTGCTAAACATTCATTGGGTGAGTTCTCCTCAACAAAAAACCCAGGGTTCAAAAGTGCAATGGTACATCTAAAGAGAACTTCCTGGAATGATTATGTATAATTAAGCTCCAAGGGGAGATAACAAAACAACACTCCTTCAAGACCTGCATTCTAACATTAGCTGCTGTTGAATTTCCTTAAGAATAATGCCGGCACTGAGACATTAACTTCTATAGCTCATTTGGCCATATTACAATCTTGAATTATTGTTTTTTTAAGACTATCCTCGCAAGTTCAACAAGTCCTGGTCCCTGACAAACTAACAAAAAAAAAAAAAAAGTTTTAATAGCCTACCTATCACTGATAGAGAGTTCAATGTTGGGCTTAGGAACACAGTCCAGAATTCATAAGTCACCGTTTTTACTAACATTTTTTGAATTGGAAAAAAAAAAACCAGCATGAACATGCACAGCCACATACCAGTAGTCTCTTTCAAGCAAACATTTTCGTGAAACAATAAAGTGAATGTCCCCTGATTTGGATTTCTGTTTCTACAAGTGAACACAAGCCTAACTTCAACATGGTGACCCTGTTGGTCCAACAAACAGTGGCTGTAGATAACAAGATCCAGTGTGAACAAAGAAAGTGTGACAGCAACACACCAAAACAAACAGAAAATGCTGAGAATTAGCTGGCCTTTCTTATTGCTAGCACACAATGACAAGATGTCGGAACACAGGTGCTATCTAACACATAGAAATCCCCGGACGTTGTTGAGAAAGACATCAAAGTTTGTTCTGAAGGCTATCTTATTGGGGCGAGTAACACTGAGCTGCAGAGTTGGGGGTGTCAGCTCATTGAAGGCTTGCAGAAGGCGATTCTTATACTCTTCTGGCTGCACTTGTATCAACTGGTTCACCAGATCTTTGTACAGGTCCTGAAAGTAAACATTAGAGGCTACAGTAAGATAGGGGCATACTGAAAGTAAACATTAGAGGCTACAGTAAGATAGGGGCATACTGAAAGTAAACATTAGAGGCTACAGCAAGACAGGGGCATACTGAAAGTAAACATTAGAGGCTACAGCAAGACAGGGGCATACTGAAAGTAAACATTAGAGGCTACAGTAAGATAGGGGCATACTGAAAGTAAACATTAGAGGCTACAGTAAGATAGGGGCATACTGAAAGTAAACATTAGAGGCTACAGTAAGATAGGGGCCTACTGAAAGTAAACATTAGAGGCTGCAGTAAGATTGGGGCAGTGTGAGCCACAGGGTTAATACATGAGATCAGCATGAAATGTAAATGACATATTGTGCTAAGGAAGAGAAAATGGTTAAGTGTAGTGTGAGGGAGTGGTGCCAACTGTCAGAGCATTGTAGACTTGAATGAGAAACTATCAAGTCCATATATGGTTGGAGTAAATAGAGAATAATAAAGTTTACTAATAAATGACACATCACTTTAAAAAAAAAAGATTTTTACTAGAAATTTTTTTGTTGTTGTAATATATAACTTTGTATTTAATGTTACAAAAATATTCTCCATTTTCTTTTTTTTTTTTTATTCCATCCTTTCATTAGCACTCTAAGTTTCCATTGTACAAAACAAGTCTTTACAATATTGGTTATCTTTGACAGACTGGTGTGGATGGCACACACAGAAAAACGAATTGCATCTTTCGGGTCTGGTAAAAACATAGTAAGAATCACCTGATTACAGCAAATCAAGCAAAACAATGTGGTGGATCCCACTTCCTGTAACTGGAGATCAAAGTTATCCAAGATAAGCATTTTGAACAGAACCTGCAAGTAGGCACGAAATATAAACATTAGAATTACACACACAAACTCAATCAGAAAACTTAAGAGAAATATGAACATTAGAATTACACACACAAACTCAATCAGAAACTTAGAGAATAATAACAAACCAAAGGATTACATTTCTTTGATCCTATCATCTGGCTTAACAAACCCCCCAAGCATGATCACTATGCTTACTACATGACCAATGTTATGCATACAAATATAGAGACTGTTAGAACTACCTCGGGGGTGAGACATAAAACAAAAGTACAAACATGGAGTCAACAGAAAGAAAAAAAAAAGGTGTAACACTATGTAAAAAGACTAATTAACATTTCCTTGACAAAAAAGTCGGCAAACTCTTCAACCCCCCACATGTTTGGGTTACTAATAAACTTTTCCCTTTTACTAATTCAGCGTAGAAATAAATTAATCAATATCATTTATCCAAATCAGTATTTCATTTGAGTTTACAAATGAACTGTATTGATGTCCTAGTCCTCTTCTAAACTATATTTTAGTTTCAGATGCATCTCTTCTTACTAACGTATAGATGTCTTATAGAGACAAAATGTGCTGAGACGTAGAGGTGAAAAACCTAGAATGACATTTCAACAATCACTGGTTTCTAAAGGTTTAACCTGACTAGTCAATAACTTTGGTAATCAATTTTAAATAAAGTAATGACACAAATACAAATCAATGGCATTTAGGCCTCGGCTACTCAGAAATGAATCAATACATCTGTAGGAAATGTTGTTTTACCTTCAGGAAGTGTCCCAGTGTTGACTGTAAATTTGGTTGGACCTGAGGATTCTGAAAATAATGAGTAGCAATGGCAAGAAGGGATTCTAAAAGCATTCGAATCACATCTGTACCAGAACTACAGGCTCAGTCAAGGTTATAACATTCACAAAATATACTAGGAATAATTAGATTGGCTTATCCATGTTGAATCTTTACTAAAAATTAAACCTTATCTAATTGAAATCTTTTTGCTTAAAATACAGAAAATTACTGGCTAATCCTAATGGAATCTAAGAATCAATTATAAAAGTGAAGATAACTAATCTTATTAAAATCTTAAGTTGGTTATAGAACAGGTTAATGTTGACGTAACAACAAAATTAATACAAGTAACCAACTTAATATTCTAGAAAACTATCTAGGTCTACAGTTATTTCAACAAAAATTTGGAACACACAAAGAAAAAACTTATAATGAAGAACTTTGTTAGGTAAAGAACTCCAGTTTTTTTGTAAGTTTTGTTAACTTCAACTTAAATGTTAGGTTTAACTTCAACAAAACTGTGAAACTGAATATGAGAACAAAGATTGATGGAACACTTTACCAAAGAAGCTAAAGAGATTTTGAGGAAGTATTCCGCAAGATTGTTAATGGTTTGAAAGCAATGTTCTACAGTCTCTTTGGCATAGCTACAAATCATCTAGCTCAGGAAAATAAATGCACAAACAACGCAACAACATTTTTTTTTGTTCATCTGTTTAATTTTGAAAATAATGGCAGAAGAAATGTCTCTTAACGGAACAAAACCAAATGTAATATAAATGCAAAGTAGTGTTCTTAGGTTTGGATACAAAAAATGACATAGGCGAGTTTCTTTTTAAATCAGCAGTTGGGACTCTTCTTTTTTTGCTGACAACTGCTGAGCTTACTGAGACTATCAAGCCAGAGTCTTTGAGTTTACTGGATTGGTTTGTTGATTAAAATGTTTTCTTGAGTATAAGGGGTTAGGAAAAATAGTTTGCTGTCTAGTTGACCATACAATGTGTAATTAATATTAGGACAGACTAAATTGTCAAGTTTAATTTATTTTTTCCCTAAAACTATTGACAAAAATTTTGAAATCATTTCCTTTAGTTCAGAAACAATTTAAATGTACCCCAACCAACCCAAAACGAAGATGAATTAGGTCATAGAATGTACATATTTAGATCCCAACCTGTCAACTAGCCAAAATGGAGGTGAATTTGGTCATAGAATGTACATATTTAAATCCTAACCTGTCAACTAGCACTGTAAGGCGCTTCCGTGATGTGACTCATGAAGATAATCAAACAGAGGTGACACTCATAAATAATGAAATCCAATAACACAGGCAAAATGTAGCGAATGTCAAATAAGTTTAATAATAACAAAGGTCGAATGTCGTCAAATTAAATCTCTACGTACTTAAAAAGCTCTGCTCTCTAAAGCCGTCAAAAGTCATCTGTTTACATTTGTTTATATTTCGCTCTCCTTCCTCAAAAACTTGGTCGAGTTTTTACTAGTCATGTCATTGTCTCTAAGTCAAAACTTTCCCTTTGTCTGAAACAAAATAACTAATTCCTAATCGTGCCATTACAGCACAAAATATAAAGCCTTAAAATTTCAAGGATACCAATTGAAGCCCAATTCTATGGAAGCCATGATACTGTTGAAAAGCTGATGTGGAAGTTGACAAAATTTCTCAGAGTACAAGTCAGCCAGGTAGGAGATAAGCTGGAAGTAACAGCTGCACAGGACTGGGAACTAGAGGATGAAGAGAAATATTTATTAGATGGCAATGTTTCTTAAACTACAACCATTCTTTACACAAATGTAACAATTAAGGAAAGAATTTTAAGCTAGCTATAATTTGGGAGAGACTTTTAAGCTAGCTATAATTTGGGAGAGACTTTTAAGCTAGCTATAATTTGGGAGAGACTTTGAAGCTAGCTACAATTTGGGAGATACTTTTAAGCTAGCTATAATTAGGGAGAGACTTTTAAGCTAGCTGTAATTAGGGAGAGACTTTTAAGCTAGCTATAATTTGGGAGAGACTTTAATGCTAGTCTAAAAGCCCACTTTAAATCCTAAGAGGATTATTATTAATCTATTGAGTCTGTAAAAACTCTTTTATCATGGAATTTGGGAGAGACTTTTAAGCTAGCTACAATTTGGGAGATACTTTAAGCTAGCTATAATTTGGGAGATAATTTTAAGCTAGCTATAATTTGGGAGAGACTTTTAAGCTATCTACAATTTGGGAGATACTTTTAAGCTAGCTATAATTTGGGAGAGACTTTTAAGCTAGCTGTAATTTGGGAGAGACTTTGAAGCTAGCTACAATTTGGGAGATACTTTTAAGCTAGCTATAATTAGGGAGAGACTTTTAAGCTAGCTGTAATTAGGGAGAGACTTTTAAGCTAGCTATAATTTGGGAGAGACTTTAATGCTAGTCTAAAAGCCCACAGTTAAATCCTAAGAGGATTATTATTAATCTATTGAGTCTGTAAAAACTCTTTTATCATGGACTTTGGGAGAGACTTTTAAGCTAGCTATAATTTGGGAGAGACTTTTAAGCTAGCTACAATTTGGGAAATACTTTTAAGCTAGCTATAATTTGGGAGAGACTTTTAAGCTATCTACAATTTGGTAGATACTTTTAAGCTAGCTATAATTTGGGAGAGACTTTTAAGCTAGCTGTAATTAGGGAGACTTTTAAGCTAGCTATAATTTGGGAGAGAGACTTTAATGCTAGTCTAAAAGCCCACAGTTTAATCCTAAGAGGATTAGTATTAATCTATTGAGCCTGTAAAAGCTCTTTTATCATGGAATGTTTGCCTCTAAGAAAGGATGTTGGTTCTAATGAGTTTCCTTTTTGATTTAAAACTTTAATAAAGTCAAAAAGCAATTTTTAATACATTAGCTCCTGTTGCTGGTTTAACCCATTCACTATGTATGTAAATATTACATCTAGACTGGACTTAGAACCAATTTTCTTATACAAAAAATAAAAGTTTATGTTCATATTTCACTAGTTGAAAATGAACTAGAGAAATTAATTCTGTGAACTCACTTATATCAGTTTTTGTGTTAATTTATAATTGCCTAGTGATATGATGCTGTGTCTGAGCATCGCAAAAACACTACTACTTGGCTGTAGAGTCGCCAGTCAATGGTGAAACTACTTTCTTATAAAATGAGAATTTAAAAATGTAAGGAAAATAAATTCAAGAAGAGTCGAACCTCTTCTTCTATCATTTTTTTCATAGTAACTGCTAGACATTCAATTAAAATGTGTAGCTGGGAGTCGCATAGCACCATTGTTGGTGTACTGTGCTTACCTTCAACATTTCTGCACTCATCAGTGGCACAATGAGTTCAAGGCCATACACAACAACTGTTGCCCCATCTATGCAATGATCCCCGATAGTTTCTTGGTCATCTAAATATAAACAACAATAGGAATCATAAGAAAGCAACATTTTTTAAAGTTCTAAATATGACATCAGCTAGATTCATGAATAGAGCTCACAGTAAAAAAACAAATTACCTTTTTTAAAATTCAGCATGTCTTTAGACATGAGATTGGTCAACATCTCCATAATTAAAATGATGTCTTTAAACTTGGTCTCTTGCTCATCATCAGCACTAATACATTGTCGACCTGAAACACAGCGCACACACACAAAAAAAGAACTATTTGTTATTCTACTTAAACACTACAATAAATCTATACCTTTTTTAAAAAATCCTAAACACAGCAATAAAAATATACCTTTTTAAAAAATCCTAAACACAGCAATAAATCTATACCTTTTTAAAAAAATCCTAATTCCATAATTACAAATGATATGACCAAGAAGCCATTCCAAAACTGTCAAAATACTTATACAACAATTATGACTCTGATGTATGACAGTTCAGACACTATTGATATGAGACTACTGATACCTACCTAAGTTATGTCTTGCATATGTCTGTATGGCAGATAAACACAATTGATACAAAGTATTGGAATCAGCCTAAAAATGAAAGAAATAATGATGCAATTACTAAAAAAAAAACTAACACCCAACAAATTGGTTACGAAGACTTGAGATGTAGCCTTTACCCCATTAGATGATGACATTGAGGTACATAAATCAAAGCCTAGATTTATTTCTATGTAACTTAGTAATAATCTGAGTTATTCCAAAGTGAGTTAAAGTGATTAGCTTTAGTGACATCTATTACATAACTTGTCTACACATCAATTATAGCAACCAGTGGAATGAATAAATTATACTTGTTTAAATGAGCTCCAAGTATATTTTAAAAAATGTGAACATGTCATTAATGGTGGTAAGGAATAAAAGTTGTAACTATAAATTAAAAGTCAATCAGTTTAAACTCACAGTTTTAAGATATGGCAACATTTTTGAAACAACTTCAGAGAACAGTTCAAAACTGGTAGTTATGATATCTTCATAGTTGTGATGAATGTCTACAGCTTTGATCACATGATTTAGCAGTGGAGCCATAAACTGTCAGGAGAATACATGAATAGATAGAGTTGAAACTAACAGAAGTAGTTCTTAATTTCAATGTCTTACCAGATGTCAGGTTTCGATTAGAATTAGGCTGATTCATCCTCAGTTTCTTGTAAAAACTTTGTATGCCATAAAAAATTATTAGAAACCAAAATGAATAACACTAGCATTGATATATATTTCATTTTGGCCATGTTACAATGTTAGGCTCTTTTTTTTGTTTTTTTTTTTACATAGCTTATTATATAATGTAAATGCTAAACCTATGAAAATAAGATAGTTGAATGAAAGTGTATTTTAAAACCATCCTTTCTCCTGAATGATCAGAAACTCACCTGAAACATTTCTTTAGCTATAGTATTTTGGGTCGCTGTGGCCACTCCTATAAGGGTTTCCAGATGATACAAAAACTGTTGCCGGCTTAACTCTTTACCAGCTATGTAATCTGGAGACCCCACTAACATTAAGAATCGCTCATGATTAGACCGAAGAAGCTGAAACATTTGGTATTCCTTTATTTTTTTTTTTACTTTAAACAAAACAAAAAGTTGCAATGAAACTACTTAAGGCTTTAACCATCTCTAAGGCTTTAAAAAAAAAAGACATCCGTAAAGGTTGATTTAAAAAATTTTTATACAATAATTTTAACATAAATGATATATAGGAGCCCAATCTTAATAACTAAAAAACAAAAATAATCAATTAGGACAATTTTTTAGAAGCAATTTTTAATGCACTAATTAGAGCTAAATACCTAGTGTAGCTAAGGCATTTCCATCCATTCTCCTAATTAAGGATGAGTGCACTACTTCAAGTGACCATGCTAACCCAGTAGCCACCAGCTTAAGTAACGCAGGTTTGGTGAAACTAAGGCATCCAGCCTACGCTACATATTTTTATAGTGGAAAAGAGATTGCATAGACCAAAACCACCATTTAGGCCAAATGTTGTCTGAGCTGCTGTTAAGTTTTTTAATGGTATGGCTAAGGTGGTAATAACAGTAGTGGTGGATTGTGATTTATTATCTTTAAGAAAATATTCATTTTCTCCTTCTAAATTGTATTTTTTAAAAGGCCGCTTCCACATTACCAGTTTCCAATACTGTTCTTCTCTATTTGAGTCTTTGATTCCACATCCAGCTAGAATCATGGCTTTCATAAATTGTCTTCTGGCCAGTGGAGATAATGTGGATACTGGATGTTCTTGATTGGATTCTAAGGTGGCTAGTTTCCAAAGTACTTCTGATTGGGAGACATATACAGCCCTGTGAAGCAAAACAGAACAAAGAATGTATAGATGTACTTGTCTGATATGCAAATTTTTGTACAATAAGTACACACTTCTGACAGACAGAATCTAGAAGATATATTTCCGGAAAATAGAAAAAAGATCATATCTTTCTATCATATTCATAGAAGGCAAAAAAAAAACAACAACTGTCATCTAACAGAATGCAGTACATAGACTTTTGCCATTAACCCTCAAAATGCGTGGGGCCACGATCGTGGCTTGATGTAAACAGAAATTGTAAGGCGTGAGGCCACGATCGTGGCTTCGTTTACATGCGGTCGTTTCTTTCGTATTTTCTCTGTAATTAGTTGTAAAACCGTACATATCCGTTTACTTCCTTCACTTCCGACTTTGAATTTGCAAAGGGCGCCAAGTTAATTTCTTTCTATACGTTTTTAATCAATCAAAAATGAGTAGTGACAGTGAAGTTGATTTTCCAAATCTGAATAAAAACAACCTAACTGATGAGGAATTTATGGATTCTGATTTAGATGAAGATTTATCTGGTAAGTACAAATTATAAGGATAATTAGATTTAGATCTAGGTCCAAATATAGGCAATATTGCCAATTTCCTACACGAGTATCGATCTTTTTTTTTTAAACAAATGTTTTTATCCATAGATTATTTTAATTTGGGGTGACCAAAAGTAACTAAAAGGGGTGTGGCACCTTAAATTGTTTGTTTACATTATTAGATTAGATCAATATTTGAAAATTAGTAAGCTTTAATTTAAAATATATTACTAATATTAGATCTAATAGATCTATCTAGGACAATCTAGGTCCTAAGTCAATCTGTAATATAATAATTTCAGTATAATTAGTCTAGATCTATATCTTATGATAATTTTTTTTCTTTATTTTTAGAATCAGATGAGGCAGAATCTTTTACACCCTCTGCTGAAGAATGGAGACCTGTTGATGATCATGATTGTGGTCCCAGGCCAGTTTTATTTACAGCCCACCCAGGCCCAAAACATGCACCAGCTCCAGATGCAAAGCCTGTGGACTATGTCAACCTTTTTTTGACAGATGACATTGTAAATTTGGTTGTCAATGAAACCAATAAATACGCCAGGCAATTCATTGAAGATAACCACGAAAACCTGGAAACCACGCCAAGATCTCATGTCCACAAGTGGACACCTATATCAAATGAAGAGTTTAGGGCATTTTTAGGTGTGACAATGAACATGGGATTAAATAAAAAGCCCAACTACAACGCATATTGGGATTCATGCAATCTGAGCAAGAAACACCATGGTTCCCTGTTCACATGAACCGAGATCGCTATCAGATCATTCTAAAATTTCTTCACTTTGCTGACAACATGCTGTTACCAGATAGAAATGATATTGGTTTCAAGCTTTTCAAGGTCCAAGAACTTATACTTATTTCAATGCTAAATTCAAATACTTTTACCACCCCACTCAAAATGTCAGCATTGACGAAAGTATGATTGGGTTCAAAGGAAAAAACCCTCATATCCGCCACTTTATGCCTAACAAGAGGCATGCCAGATTCAGCATTAAGATGTGGTGTTTATCAGACAGTGCTAATGGCTATCTTTGCCAGTTTGAAATATATGAGGGCAGTCAAGGAAGAAGAATCGGCAATGGCAGGTCTTATACACATGAGCTTATTATTAGGCTTATGACTGCAGCTGGTCTGTTAAACAGAGGACACCATTTAGGGATAGACAATTTTTTTACCTCCATAGAATTATTGGAAGAACTTTTTACTGAAAACACTACCGCTACAGGAACTGTTAGATCTAACAGAAAAGGGCTACCAGATGTTTGTGTTAAAACAAAATTGAAAAACAAGGAGCTCATCGCAGCCAGAAAAGGTAATCTGCTTTACTTGGCTTACCAGGATAATAGCAGAAGGCAATCTTGCTGTCTACTGCTAGTAAATCTGGTCTCATTGATACAGTAAACAGCAGGAAACAACCTGTAACAAGACCTGCTGTGATTCATGCCTATAACCAGGCCATGGGTGGTGTTGACTTGGGTGACGAAAAACTTTACATGTATATGGCTGAGCGCCGAAGCTTGAAATGGACTAATAAAGTGTTTTTTTTTCCTATTTGGAAGAGCTATTCTAAATAGCTATATAATCTACCATAGCAACACATCAGACAGACCAAAGCTCTCAAGGTACAATTTCATCGTGTCTGCACTAGAGAGCATGACATCAAACTTTGTACCCCAAAAAGTGATACGTCGAAAACGCAATAGAACAGAGATGGAGGCTGCACGAATGGGTCCAACACCACTAACCCAGACCGTAGCAGGTCATCCCCTTGATGGACATGATCTTAGCAAACTGCCAGTGGGGAAAAAACGACAGTGTGTTGCTGGTCATCCAACTCGTGTCAGAACTGGGTGGGAGTGCACAGGATGCAAAGTTGGACTGTGTCCAGAGTGTTTTGCTAAATATCACAGACAGTTGTAAATACTCATTCTTTCTACTTCTACAACTCTTATATATATGTGTGTATATATTTTTGTTCTTAACATTTTCTAAATGTGGTGGTGTTGTTTTCAAGCTTTATTAGTTGTGATTCTCATGGATTAAATTTTTGTTGTGCTTTTTTAAAAAATGGTTTGTATTATTTTTTAAATAATTTTTTATTAATATATGTTAATTGTCTGGACTTAATTAAATTCCTTATTCAATTAGCTTTTCAAAAATGTATAGGTTTAATAGGCTACAATGCATAGTTTAGCTTCTAAAAGAAAAATAAGCAAGTGGGTCTCCAATGTTTGTAAACACAATAATTTTAATCCCACTTTTCAATGCACTCTCTGTAAAATAACTGAGCACTTGAAGGGTTAAGTCAATGAAAAACACTTCTTTTGTCATTCAAACATTTGAGATTCAATTGCTCACAGAACTATCAGTACCTTGACCGTTGCTCAGCCATGTCTATAAGCAGCTCCAGCGTGTCACTAATAAGTTGAGGTTCAGATCCCCACACAGATAATGTGGCCACAATTTTTTGTAGAATAAAATTCACCGTCCACTTGACGCCATCTGTGTCCATTCCAAATGATGCAGCGAGGGCTAAACTCATCTAAACCAAACAAGACAAAGTCATATTACATTTGTGACAGATTCATTCGTTTGTGAGCACACAATTTAAATATTCCAAAAAATGAAATAAAAAGTGGAAACATGGCAAGGCTTCAAAAAATAAATTGTGCTAAATAAACAAAAAAATTAATCACTATTCATCTGTTTACACATAAGCTATTTCCTCCAAAGCATGGGCTTTCCAAAGAACAATAAATATGTCTCTCAATGAGATTGTTTGTAACTAAGTTAATATGTGACAGCGTGATAAAACATCCGTGACTAAGTTAATATGTGACAGCGTGATAAAACATCCGTGACTAAGTTAATATGTGACAGCGTGATAAAACATCCGTGACTAAGTTAATATGTGCAGCGTGATAAAACATCTGTGACTAAGTTAATATGTGACAGCGTGATAAAACATCCGTGACTAAGTTAATATGTGACAGCGTGATAAAACATCCGTGACTAAGTTAATATGTGACAGCGTGATAAAACATTCTACCTACAAGCCATACAACAGAGACTGATTCTTATTATAACTGCTATGACCACTGTTTAACAAGATGTTATGCATTAATATACTAGGTTAACAAGATGTTTTACATTAATATACTAGGTTAACAAGATGTTATACATTAATATAGCAGGTTAACAAGATGCTATACATTAATATAGCAGGTTCATAGAACTCGAACTAAACTATGGATGGATGATATTGTAAAAACTGGGGTAGCTTGTACTAACTAAGTAAATGAAAAGAATGCCATTGTAAGAAGTGCATGTACCTCTGTGTACTCCATCTCATCATGTAGAAGGTAAGCATCACTCCATCTCTCCAGGTACCACATGATGGTGCTACTGACTTGAGGACTCAAGAATTCATTCAGTTTGGCCTCTGTTGCCTGGTTCTCTACTTCACACATGCGAAAGATGGCTGCTATAAGCCTGAAGTGTCGGAAAGAAAAACAAGTCAGGGTTAGCTTCCCTTTCAAAGTACAACTTTTCCCTAGAAAGCAGGCAATCAAAGCTAAGAATCTCGGACAAATGCATACATTTTTATTTACTCTACTGAAGCCCATACTTGTTTAACACAAACAAACATATACATGCATAGGAACAATATATTGAAAATAAAAAAGTAAAAAAAAAAAAAAGAAAAAAAAAAAAAAGGACATTGAAGTCTAAACAACAATGAGAAAACATTCTTATACAGTTATTATTATAAAGAGAATAAAGAAATGATTTCTGAAAATGTGCACATTAATAGTAGACTATATGTGAACAATAAAATTAAAAAATTAGCAAACAGGAAATGAAAATGTTTCAACTAACCTAATGACTGGATCAACATTAATCTTATTTTTCGAATAACCTAATGAATGGATCTACATTAATCTTATGTTTCAACTAACCTAATGACTGGATCTACATTCATCTCATGTGCAGGATCCAGTTTGTGTCCAGGAGATGAAAGAATCTTGAGGGTCAAGTTGAGATCAATATATTTTGACTGACTAATGGAATACTTCATGATGCTGGATGGAATGGATGGTGTTTCTCCATCATCACCATCTGCCAACAAATTACCTGCCAAAGACCAAAGACAGTGCATTCAAATATACTGAAGCTAACAAAAGAAAAATGGAACATGCAAGGAAATATAACCCTTGAAATATTTTTTGTTTTGTTTTCATATTTGGTATTTAAAGAAATAAACTACTTTTGACTTTTTGTAACAAGCAATTTAACAGTTGGACCAGGACTAATATAACTGAGGCTTCTCTTCATTAGATGATTTAATTATTAGTTTCAACTAATCTTTAATTATTCAACAGTCACCCGAGGCAAAAAAAAAAAAAAAAAAAAAAAATCACTATTAATACGTGACACCCAACTCACTAATCTTCAAATTATTTGTTAATCTGATCGAATTTTGCACAATTCATTTATTTTTTTATTAAATGCTATGATATAAAAATTCTTTAAAAAGAAGCATGACTAGAATACAAATATTTGGTCCATAGATTTACATTCACATGCAATCAAAGTAGCATGCAACAGTTACATTCTCATCATGGAAACAGAGTGGATATTACCGCAGTGATTAATATCACTGGCTAATGGATTTGTTTCTACTGGAAAACACAGTTAATATGTATTCTAAGCTTAACAATTTTAAGTCAGTAGATAGGCTAAAAAGGAAATTCAAACTGGCTCCCATTAGGTTACAACAGTGTTTGAAAAATACCATTTTGTTCCTCAAGGCTGTCCTATGACCCAGGGTGGTAACTGAAAGATCTGTGAGATATGAGGCACTTGGCTTAAGAGTGTGAACCAAACCCAGAATGGTCTTGATCACAGGGACATAAACTTTCCAGCCGTTATGTTCCTTTGGAAAGCAAGCAAATATGGATCCCATGTGAACTTCCGTTTAGGATCCAAGTTGCAAACCACATTGTAGGAAATATTTTGGGATGGATGGCTTATACTGGAAAACTTGTGCTAATAAAACTATATTTATTTTTAGCTATTCACCTGCAACTAGAATGGACCAATGGATATCTTCTTGTAATGAATGAAGTCCACTTATGTCCACAGTGGTCTCATGACTACTGACCATTTCCCTGTGCTGCTGGAGGCGGTGAAGGTGACTACTGATCTGTGAAACTCTGTCTTCAAGGATTCTGATAAAACAAATGAAAATATTTTATGGCCACAAAGTAAATGACATATGATCTTCCTACTTCTAGCAATGGGTCATTCATGACAATCGAACTAATGCATTCATCTGTCAATGCCAAATCTGTACAACAGTTTTGTTCTAATGAGTAGTGCTGGTTGTCTTTTTTGTTTGATTTGAAGAGCTTACATTTTAAAATAAAGCTACTTTCTTTAAACATTTCACAACTACAGTCGCTGATTTTGGGTTGTTTCGTTTACACACGCACTGCACAACAATTTACAAACTCTGACCTAAGAGAGCAATAGTGATGCTATTTTTAGGTGTTTATTTCATATCTGCAGC
This sequence comes from Biomphalaria sudanica, assembly GCA_036873155.1. NCBI lineage: Eukaryota > Metazoa > Mollusca > Gastropoda > Planorbidae > Biomphalaria > Biomphalaria sudanica. The sequence goes on along the minus strand of JAZGLO010003416.1, from coordinate 1,102,683 downwards.
ATGTTGGAATGTATTTTTATGATTTTTTTTTAATTATGTTGTTGTTGTTTTTTTGCTAGCTTACAACAATATAACATATTTAGGCTAATGTGTAAGCTTTAATTGAATAAGTTTTTAATAATATTAGTATTTCAGCTGTAGAATAAGGAAATAATGATTGGGGTAAGTGATTTAGAGCCATTTGAGACAGATAGTAATGAAAATGAAGAACAAAATCTATGCTAGATACAGTATTGATTGTTAGATCTAGTCAAACTTTATTACTTTTTTTTCTGTGAATTTAGTAAAAAAAATATTATTTTTTTAAAAAATAAATGCTAGAGTTATATCCCTTTTCTTAGTGATGGGGGAGATAGTTTCTGACAACTGCTTAGTGGCTATATGGTTAAACAAATATTCTTTCTTCTCATTGTTAATATGGAGGGTTTAGACAACCAATCCTAAATCTGAGATGAACTGGTCATATTCTAATGTCTAACATCATTTATTATCTTAGATATCTAGCAACCTACTTTGATAACAATGGAACAGAATGTTCTGGAACAATACGCCCAAGAGATCCAATACTCCACAACTGATCAGAAAATTTGTATCTATCATCTTCCTCTAATTCATCTATATCCTCCTCAGAATTGTCAGCATTCTGAAATCAGGAGAGAGGTTTAAAATTAATGCATTTCTTTGTCTTCTCCAAAACAATTGTGTTTGTTCAAAGTGTTTGTATACAACTAGTTATTAACTTGTTTTTCAAGCAATAATTTTTTTTACTATGTATATCATGTTATGTTTATAAACATCCGTGGCATTGGTGTTGGAAGTAATTAGCAGATGTTGCAAATTGGAATAGTATGTCTTGATAATTATTTTGCAAAGAGAAAAATGCTAGCTGAAAAATCTTAAGAAGATAAACTGAGCTTGTCAATGGAATGGGGGGGGGGGGGGGGGGGGGGGAAGAAAAGTTCAAGAGCAGACTTAACTGTTACAAAACAAGACTAAGCTTCTGATCACCCAAGAGAATGGATGGATAAATAGAAAAGTAAAGTTTCCGCTTTAAGGCCTTGTGATCTATGAGGCAGATGATGTAAAGGTCATCTGTTTCTGTGGCTCATGGTTAACAAGGGTGTCATGTGGCCAGCACAATGACCAAAGTATGTCAGGTACCCATTGGAGTTGGGTGGTCCCTGAAATTCATCCAGAAATTAAAAATCCCAGTTTTCGCCATGATATAAACCAAAGACCCTTCAGTTTGGAAGCAAAAAGCTTTACCACAGCCACAGTGCTCCCCCGTACCACACCATAGGATGAAACTTACCAATTGTTACAAAATGCTATGTGCTGCATTAAGTATGGATACTAACAAAAACTTAAACTAAATTGTTATCTGGCTTACAATTGGACGTGTGCCATCAGGTGGAGCTAAATGACACTGCATGTAAGAATTGAAAATTTGAGTGGCGGGCATCACAAGGCATCCAGGAGGTAGAGAGTTCACTTCTATGGTAAGACGTGTCCAGGATTCTAGAAGCTTCTCATAAGACTCCATGTAGATTGTGTTATCTTTGTGCATCTGTAACACAAAGAAATGTCTTTATGACATTAACCCAAAATATATTAATGTTTATTAATATGTAAGTCTGTAGCCTATAGGCATTACCAATTTATTCATTAACATTATAAAAAACTAGAAAAAGTAAAGTTCCCTTTCAGACCTTGCAATCTATATTGCAGATGATGTTAATGTGTCTGTCATCTGTTTCTTTCTTGTAGCCAGCACAACAAATGACCACCTTTAATTTCCCCAACTCAAGTCAGGTACCCATTAGTTGGATGGACTCACGGGCACCCTAAAATATCAAAATCAAAATTCCACTCTTCACTGAGATTCAAACCCAGGACCCCAGGTCGGAAGCCAAGCACATAACCACTAAGCCACACTGATGATTTTTATTTTAATCCAGTTGCCGTTGGATGCGTCTTTAAGGGTATTAGCCTTATGCTGTAGAATGTGGTAGCGTGTGCTGGGATGCTATTATTATTCTTTTAAAAACTTTCCTAAAGGAGAGGACGTAATGTCTCGTTCAGAAGAAGAACAAGATATTGAAAGTGTACACTATTTAAAGTAGACATACTTTTCAATATTTTAGTTATTTATTAACTATTGTTCTGTATTACAGTTACCTTATATTTAAAACCAAAAAAAATTGGGGGGGGGGGGGGGGGGGGGGGGGGGGTTTGCGCTTAAGAGTAACTTCCCTTTAGAAAGGCATATTACAAGATTTTTTTTTCAAAGTGGAAACAGGTGTTATTGGGTTAACTTTTACTTATTTTAGAATAATGTTGAATACATTTCAGAGTTTGAAAACAATGGAAGTATAATGTAGATAGTTTGACTACTAAACATATTCCAATGACATTGGGGGAAGGGGAAATCAGGAAATGGCAGGACTTTAAATTTGACTTGAAGAGACAGCTGCCGGAATTCAATCCATAACAAAATACTAAAGAGGTTCTCACAGACTCTTCTTGAGCAGCGAGTCGCCCAATGTTACACGTGAGTGTTGTGAGGGTTTGGATGAAAGATTTGAACAGGATTACGTCCAGGCTGTTGATATGTTGAATGGTGAACACCAGAAGCAAGTTTTTGAAGATACAAGCCACCCCAAAGTTTTCATACTCTTGGAGTTCTATCCTGAAAGAAACAATCATATGCGCAACTAGTCATACCAAAACAATATGTTATAATATATATATATATATATTTAAAAAAAAAAAAAAGATACACATTTTAATGTGCATGAAATATGCATACTAAGTTTCAAACCAAAAGGGCATGCTTTTAGGAGACCATAAGTAGCTGTTACTAAGTTTCAAACCAAAAGGACATGCTACCACAAGTAGCTGTTACACTAATGAGCAGATTGTCAGCATACTTTAACCCAATAGCTACAATTTCCAGTTGTAAAAGGTCATGTCTAACCTCTCACCAAAGAGGTAAAAATAGTATATGTTCTCCAATTTAAAAAAAAAAAATTTTTTTTAAAGTTGCTATGACTCTAAATTACAAAGCTAATAAAATAATGGGAGTGTAAAGAGACTTCTAAAACAAAAGTTTATTCGTTTTTATAACCATTTTATGTTGTTCAACTGGCAATGTGCACAGTGAAACAACTAGGTGATATGAGCACAGATCCTATTATTGAAATTTGAGTAAAAAATATTTGTGTCCATTTCAGCTATTAGAAATTACACATACTGTGAAAGCATTTGTAAAAATCCATCAATATACTGGGCCAGATATTGTTGGCAAGTTTCTTCGGTGAAGATGACTCCATTGAGAGATGCAAGTTGAACAAGGCACTGGAGAGAATGATGGGCCATTTCACTGTTGAATCTGGCCTTCTGATGAATCTGTAATTCATCAAATATGTGAGACTAGTGACCTAAGACTTCTACAGTCAAAAGCAATACAAATAAATGTATAAAAGGACAAAAAATATGGCATGTGACTTACCCTGAAAAACAATGACAAAGTATTTCTATCTAAGAGAATATCCCTCCAGCCTGATGGTGGTTTCAGAGAAGCATTAGGATTGGAAGAATATGCGTGATTGATACTTCCTAGATATAACAAAATGTTTAGCAACATTAAAAACGTAAAAAATAAACACCTTTCAAATAACTATGTTTATGGCATAACCCTAAATCACAATTTATCCTTTTAAATTAAGCAATGAGAATTATATTATGGTAGGAATGAAAAAGTAAAACCTCCTCGTGTCGTAAATTCCCAACTCAACACTTGTTCAGCGATAGACAAAATGCGATTCAAAAATGCAGTGGCCTCTCTACTTAATGGACTAGGCTGAACCTCAATTTCATTCAAGACTTTCAAAGTAAACATAAAGACACGTTTCAGATCAGATTGCTGTAGAGAAAATAAAAATTTTTCTTTGAATACAGACTCATATTGAAAAAATAAAAGACTATCTTTACAGACTGCTGTCAAGAAAATAAAAGATTTTCTTTATAAACATATTGCTGTCGAGAAAATAAAAGATTTTCTTAGTATATAGATGTACTGATTAATATCCAGCTAATAGAATCCAAATATTTTAGCATCTATATCGGGACATTATAGCTAATCTTATGCACAACGGATAAGCTGGTCCTTTAGTGTCTCTATTTAAGAGGACTTTAAGGACAGTTTACCAACAATTTAAAGAGGATTAAGCAAGCTTCATCCAACTAAAAGAACAATATTTAGAACATGATGCACCAAAGTGTAACTTATACCTCTTGAATAGTTCTCTTTTATTTCCCAATCCACTTCAAATCAAGAAATTACCTCAAATGCCCGTTTACACTTCATATGAAACTCCCATGTCAAGCCCACAGTACTTGTTCTGTTTGTGTAGGAATATTCATTGAGCAAAGAAGTCAGCATAGAACAAGCAACTAGTTGCTGCAAAGCAAACATTATGACAAAAGTGATACAAGTAATATAAGTGTAATATTTAAATGAAGAAAAAAAAAACAATACATTTATACAAATGTGATGAATAAAATAAACATTTACTCAATAAACATATTAGACAAAGTTTGAAAGTTGCCTATTAATGTCAAGTTACAGGTTAGATTCTGATCGTTACAAATCAATGTAAACAGAACAAACAAAAAATTTACCATTGTAATGTTTCCACTACTGATCAGTGCAGTGACATCCTCAAACAGACCATCACAACTCTTGCCCTTCTTATCCAGAGTAGCTCTTTTTAAAATCACAGCCACTGTCTGTAAAATCTGTTCTCTGACATAACTCTGAGGAACAAGAGACGATTCTTAATAACATCGTCACATCTCATCAAACACAATAAATAGTAAGTCTTTCAAAGCCAGTTTATTAGGAAGCTCTTCTAGCAGTGACAAAGTTATATAAGGATCTCTGCGGAGTCAACAAATTCTTGTGTGTGAAACTTCACTGGAGTTTAATGTACAACCTTTGTGTGCACTTATATTTTGAATGCTGTCTGTATTTGTGTGTGTATGTTGTGAAGCAAGCTGTAAAATACTGTTTTGTCAATATTGTTTTGTTCTTAGCTCTGTGCCAAGTCTAAGTCTAAGCTCTCTACCAAATAGAAAATTTTCTTCACCAAAATCAAAACCTGAATTTGTTTCTTTTATTTCTAAAATAGTGAAAAGGACAGTGGCATTTAAGAGCAACAAAATATATGACAGCTATAAAAAAAATATAAAAAATACAAACATTCAATGGGATACTAGAATTCACAGGCCAAAAGTAGGCACGGGGTAGCATTATAAAGCAGGTCATTCCTTTAGAGTATTCAATAAATCTAATATATATACAATTCAGGGTTCATAGTTAATTTCAATAATATTTTCAAGATTTCATATATAAAATTAAGAATCTCAAGGTAATACCCAACACCAGAAATAGGATTAAGAGACAAAATGCAAGCAAATATAGAATATCTAGATCAAATTATTTATTACAAGAAAAAAATATAGACTATATAATGAAAGAGAAGTGTTGTAATCATTATATCAGGGTTCATAGCCTAAAAATCATTATATCAGGGTTCATAGCCTAAAAATCATTATATCAGGGTTCATAGCCTAAAAATCATTATATCAGGGTTCATAGCCTAAAAATCATTATATCAGGGTTCATAGCCTAAAAATCATTATATCAGGGTTCATAGCCTAAAAATCATTATATCAGGGTTCATAGCCTATCTCAATATGTTTTCAAAGCTGTTTTTCCTGGTTTCAAGGTGACTATATATATATATATGTTAATTTGAGTTCCATTGTATTACTATACAAACTATACTTAAACTAGCTCATAAATGGTACCAGTACCATTTAACGCGCTCTTGACAAGATGGCTGCTCCCTGTTTACAGTTATCATAGATGAGTTAAATTTTCGTTTTGTTGTATATAAACCAAATAAAATTCCTTTAAAAAGCTATTCAACTAATAAACTAATATCTTTAAATTATAGATTTAACTTAATTTAGCATTATTTCCACTAATTAATTCAAATTAACAACTCTTAGTTTAGGTATTTTTATATTCTTAGATTTTAGATCTAGTCAGTCTTAGACTTAGACTTTAATTAAGGCCTTAGATCTACTAATCATCTACAAATACTACTAATTATAAACTAATAGTAATACTCTATATAGTTAGTTAAAGTTAGTTAAACACATAAATATATTGATCTACAATTAGATCTAGATCTTGAATTAGATCTGGATCTAGTCTAGGTCTATATTTTGAATAAACCATTTGATTGTCATTGTAAATTAGCTATCACTTTAGACTTAGCTTAGGCCATCTTAGGCATTTTTAACCTTAAACTATTTTAGACTAGACCTTTTAAAACTAAAATCAACAACAGTCATCATGAAATTGCTCTGGCTATTTATCCTAATAATTAATAAATACACACTAGCTGAACACAGAACTAGATCTACCTCAGTCAACACTAAACTTAAAAATGAAACAACAGTCATAATCAATCATCACACTTTAGATCAATGCAACTTCAAAAATAACCTAACATACACATCAATAACATTAAAGAAGATTACCCATCACAAATGGAAGTTCTCAATCAGACACAGTAGAAATAAATACCTTTCACTGTTAATATTAATAGCAGGAGATGTAGAGTCAAATCCAGGGCCTATATCTAAAGATAGATGCAACATCTGCAAAAAAGTATGCACCATGAAACAGAAAGCCATTCAATGTGACACCTGCGATGAATGGTACCAGGCATCATGTCTCCATATGAATACACCTGTGTATTATGCCTTAGGCAACAAAGATGCATCATGGCACTGTGTACCGTGTGGGTTACCTCAGTTTACATCAGGACTGTTTGATTCCTTTGATGCGGACACTTCTAACCCATACAACATCTTAAACACCATCCCAAAACCAACTCACCAACCACTAGCCAGATCCACTCCTGTTAAACCTAAATCTACTAAAATTAATACAACAGCCTCACTAAACAAACCTCCTAAAGAAGTAATACCAAAATACCTTAAAACCTTAGTAATAAATTTTCAAAGTATTAGGAACAAAACAGCAGACTTAGAAATTTTATTAGAATGTGAGAAACCAGACATAATTGCAGGAACAGAAACTTGGCTACATCCTGAAATTTATAATGCAGAAATTTTCAATAGTAATTATGAAATTTTTAGAAAAGATAGGGCTGATAATCATGGAGGAGTTCTTTTAGCAATAAAAAACACTCTTATAGCTGAAGAAATTACCTTACCTAACTCAAAAAACATAGAATCTACATTTTGTAAAATTAATACCACCTCAACATCCCTTATAATAGGCAGCATTTACAGACCACCAAATTCTAGTTTAGAATACATGCAGGAACTATGTAATCAGATTACTACACTTAAAGAGACAAAAAAAAATGCAGTTTTTTGGATTATGGGTGACTTCAACCTACCTGATATAAATTGGAAAACACTAACCATAGATAAACACCAAAACCTTAAGGACATAAATGAGCTTTTCATAGAAACTTTACACAACCTAAGTTTAGATCAAACCATTAAAAAGCCAACTAGATTAAACAACACATTAGATCTCTTCTTAACCAACAGACCTGGATTAGTAGTTGATTATGATATTATCCCTGGTCTATCAGACCATGAGATCATAAAAATACACAGTCAGATAAAAGCAGTAGCCAATACAAAAACCAAAAGAAAAATCTTACTCTGGAATAAATGTAACCTAACACAACTACACCAAGCTGCATTAAACTTTCAACAAACATTCTTATTAGAAAAAGACATTAACCAACCAGTCGATGACCTCTGGAATTTCATTAAAAACCATCTTAAAAGCATTATAGAAAATCATATACCAACTAAATACACATCAAACAAAATAAATAAATGCTGGTTTAATAATAGACTAAAGAAGCTTTGTAAACAGAAGGAAAACCTATATAGAAAATTTAAAGAAACCAAGGCAGAAAGAGTTTACAAAAAGTATATAAAAATTAAACACCTAACCCAAAAAGTAAGCAGACAGCTGCAGAGTGAATACATAAACAATGTAATATCTAAAGATAACAACAAAAACCTATGGTCATACATTAAGTCTAAGAAAATGGAAACAACAGGCATAGCGCCATTAAAAGATGAACATAACATAATACATAATGATAATGAAACTAAAGCAAACATCCTAAACAAATACTTTGCATCAGCATTCTCAGCCCCAGGAGACAAAGACATATTTCTTAATTTGAACCAAGTAGACAACATAGAAGATTTAGTAGTACAAGAAAATGGAATTAAAAAACTATTAGCCAACACCAAACCAAATAAAGCGTCTGGACCTGATGGTATTCCAGCTAGATTACTCAAAGAACTAAGCAATGAGCTAGCCCCAGTGTTCAAAATACTCTTTCAGGCATCGCTTAACCAGGGCAGAGTACCAAAGGACTGGAAAGAAGCTAATGTCACCCCCCTATTTAAAAAAGGAGAAAAATCTGATCCAGGAAACTACAGACCAGTATCACTTACCAGCATCACATGTAAAATACTAGAACACATAATATGTAGCAACATCATAAACCACTTAGACAAACATAATGTCCTCACCCCATACCAACATGGCTTTAGGAAATATAGATCATGTGAAACACAACTAATAGGACTAATTGATGATTTCTCAAAAGGTTTAGATAATAGTGAACAAATAGATGCTATCTTACTAGATTTTTCCAAGGCTTTTGACAAAGTTCACCACCATAGTTTGCTTAAAAAATTAAAATATTTCGGCATTAACGGTCCACTGTATCAGTGGATTAAAGATTTTCTGATAGGGAGAGAACAAACTGTAATAATAAATGGCTCTAAATCAACACCAATAACAGTAAACTCAGGTGTACCTCAAGGAACAGTCTTGGGTCCACTACTATTTTTAATTTACATAAATGATTTACCAAATTGCATTAGTTCAGGAACAAAAGTCAGATTATTTGCAGACGATTGCATAATATATAGAACAATAAAAACAAAACAAGACACAGATATTTTACAAAGAGAATTAGATGAATTACAGAAATGGGAATCAAATTGGAGCATGTCTTTCCACCCAGAAAAATGTCAGTTGTTAAGAGTAACAAAAAAAATTAAACAAATTAATTCCACTTATCTTATTCATGGCAAACCAGTAACACAGACTAAAAACTCAAAATACCTAGGTGTTATAATAAATGAAAAACTGTCATGGAATCCACATATTGATGAAACTATAAAAAAATCCAACAAAGCATTAGGGTTTATTAAAAGAAATTTCTATAAATCAAATAAGAACATAAAACTAAAATGTTATTTAACCTTGGTTAGGCCAATAATAGAATATGCATCCACCGTGTGGGACCCCTCAACTCAAGAAAACATTAAGAAACTGGAACAAACACAAAATAGAGCAGTGAGATTCATAACAAACGAATATTCACATTTGACTAGGGTAACACCATTAATAAAATCACTAAATTTAGAAAGCCTTCAGGACAGAAGACTCAAAAGTAAAGTAGCAATTATACATAAAACACTGAACCATAATCTTCAAATACAAAAACAAAATTTAATAAAATACTCTGAAAGACACAAAAATAAAGGCACATTCCTCGTCCCATATGCTAGGACAAATTTGTACAAATACTCCTTCTTCCCTAGTGCTATTAGAGCATGGAATGGGTTGCCTGAGCTAGCCAGAAAAACCAGTGACTTGGGAGAATTTAAGTCATTGGTTAATATGCATGACTAAATGCATGACGCGTAGGACGTAATCATCTTCTTTTTTGAAGTAACGTCTGTATTATATAAGATAAGATAAGAACGCTAGGGGACATGGTGAGTTTAGTACTAAAGCATTGCCTTCCGAACCGACGGGGTCTTGATATCAAATACATGTGAAGTCAGGGATTTTTAATTTTAAGGCGACACTGATTCCACTCAACTCAAATAGGTACATACAGTGGGAAAAGTAAAGGTGGTTGGTCGTTGTGCTGGCAACATGAGAAGCTCATTAACTTGGGCCAAATAGATCACAAGGTCTGAAAAGGGGTACTTTACCTTTTCACTTTCACATTTAAAACTACACATTAATTCAACCACAATTCAAAGTTTTTTACAAGTCAAATTCAACATTTTGAAAAAAAAAAAAAACTTACAAAAAATAAACTGAGGTAAAGTGCAACAGACTAATTCTTGAATTTCTGTTACCTGTAAAGTGATGTGATTGGTGATATATCTTAAAAGAAATGATCTTAACGCTTCTACAGCATCAGGCCCCAAGAGGGCCCAGTCTTTAATGATGGCTTCTTTAATAGTGGTGGCTGCTTGGAACAAGGCATAATCATTTTTGCTGTGTTCTGGGAAACAAGAATAGAAACAAAAATCGATAGAGACTCAATAACAACTATTACATATCTTGTGTGCCATTGTTTAGTTATAAATCAACCATTTAAGCGAAAAGTCATTTTAAAAAGAGCAAACATTTTATAATTTTATGAAGAAAAAAAAAATGGACATTCGGTTTGACTACAATTCTCCAATGATCTCTAGATCGGTGATTCTCAAACTGTGATTCATGGACATTTTCTAATTGAACACGAAGTCTAATTCAGATATAGAACTATTGGTTAATGGCTTGTTATTGTGAAAAAAAAAGTTCTTGAACACGAAGTCTAATTCAGATATAGAACTATTGGTTAATGGCTTGTTATTGTGAAAAAAAAGTTCTTGAACACGAAGTCTAATTCAGATATAGAACTATTGGTTAATGGCTTGTTATTGTGAAAAAAAAGTTCTTGAACACGAAGTCTAATTCAGATATAGAACTATTGGTTAATGGCTTGTTATTGTGAAAAAAAAGTTTCCTTTATGACATACATATTGAGAATAGCTTTTAGAGGTGTTCATAAAAATTAGTGCTCTCAAAGCTGTACTTCATTAAGTCATTTTATTATCAGTAATAATTTTTTCATACATATAAAAACTAATATTATCATTTTTATGGAACTTACCTAATATATACTGGCACAGAGCATAAGGCATAAGTGTTTTACGGAAATTTAAAATAATATCCTGAGCTGCTTGTCTTTGTTCTCTGGTAACAAGATCAGGAGGTGCCTGTTTAAATAGAAACAAGCTGAGAATAGTTGTAATCAAAATGCTTTATATTAATAATAATGTTTATTAGCTGTGAGAAAATTTGTTTCACAATTGTGCATTACACACAACAATACATTATTAAAGCAAACAATTAGTACTATAGCTTGCAAAATATAGGTTTATAAATACTCCAGTTTCTTTTAAATTTAAACATTACATGTGAAATTTACAACAGTAAGTTACATTTTGTTCAAAATTATTTAATTGCCAAAGGAACAACAAGAGTTCTTGTGATATATGCATTACATCATTGAAAAACAGCTAGAAATATAATGATGCATACTGCATGTTACATATATTAATACAGCACAAGAATGGATATGTTAAATTGAAAGTATTTATTGCTTTTTAAACTTTTCAGAACTTATTTGAAAATAGTAAAATACCAAAACAAGGGTCAAGTGGTCAAGGTCTTAGGGCTACAAAAATAGATCTATTCATTGTCTGTTATCTTCAAAAAAAAAATTGATACTTAAACATCCTAGATGCTTATCCATTGGATTTGATGGTTTAGTCTCTACAATGTCAACATTTTATTAACAATTAAAAAAAAAACAAAAAAAAACAATGATAATCTGGCCAGGGAGACCAACACAGCAACAGTTACTACTAACAAAACCTGTGCCCAAATTCTAGACTCTAATAATAGTAATAATAATAGTGACTGTGGTAAATATAAACTGTATTTATATAAGTATGCAGTATGGTCTGTCTGTTGCATACTTTTACTAGAGTCTAGATCTATAGACTTTATTGACCATAATAGAGATCTAGAGTTAGAGTAGTTAGAGGTCTATCAATGTTGTAAATACTTCAATTTAAATGTAAAGTCAATGTAGAGTGTAGTCTTTTTATAACTTTTACTTAACTACTGACTACTCACTACTGTCTGAATCTTAACTAGTCTAGTCTAGTCTAGAATAGTCTAGATCTACTAGATTTAACTAGATCTAGGACTCTGACTCTACACTTACTACTCTAGACTCTTATATCTTATATAATACAGACATTACTTCAAAAAAGAAGATGATTACGTCCTACGCGTCATGCATTTAGTCATGCATATTAACCAATGACTTAAATTCTGCCAAGTCACTGGTTTTTCTGGCTAGCTCAGGCAACCCATTCCATGCTCTAATAGCACTAGGGAAGAAGGAGTATTTGTACAAATTTGTCCTAGCATATGGAACGAGGAATGTGCCTTTATTTTTGTGTCTTTCAGAGTATTTTATTAAATTTTGTTTTTGTATTTGAAGATTATGGTTCAGTGTTTTATGTATAATTGCTACTTTACTTTTGAGTCTTCTGTCCTGAAGGCTTTCTAAATTTAGTGATTTTACTAATGGTGTTACTCTAGTCAAATGTGAATATTCATTTGTTATGAATCTCACTGCTCTATTTTGTGTTTGTTCCAGTTTCTTAATGTTTTCTTGAGTTGAGGGGTCCCAAACGGTGGATGCCTATTCTATTGCTTTCCTAACCAAGGTTAAATAACATTTTAGTTTTATGTTCTTATTTGATTTATAGAAATTTCTTTTAATAAACCCTAATGCTTTGTTGGATTTTTTTATAGTTTCATCAATATGTGGATTCCATGACAGTTTTTCATTTATTATAACACCTAGGTATTTTGCGTTTTTAGTCTGTGTTACTGGTTTGCCATGAATAAGATAAGTGGAATTAATTTGTTTTAGTTTTTTGTTACTCTTAACAACTGACATTTTTCTGGGTGGAAAGACATGCTCCAATTTGATTCCCATTTCTGTAATTCATCTAATTCTCTTTGTAAAATACCTGTGTCTTGTGTTGTTTTTATTGTTCTATATACTATGCAATCATCTGCAAATAATCTGACTTTTGTTCCTGAACTAATGCAATTTGGTAAATCATTTATGTAAATTAAAAATAGTAGTGGACCCAAGACTGTTCCTTGAGGTACACCTGAGTTTACTGTTATTGGTGTTAATTTAGAGCCATTTATTATTACAGTTTGTTCTCTCCCTATCAGAAAATCTTTAATCCACTGATGCAGTGGATCATTAATGCCGAAATATTTTAATTTTTTAAGCAAACTATGGTGGTGAACTTTGTCAAAAGCCTTGGAAAAATCTAGTAAGATAGCATCTATTTGTTCACTATTATCTAAACCTTTTGAAAAATCATCATAGTAGTCTATAAGTACTAAAAGTGAGTAAAGTAAGTCTAATAACTCTAAGTCTAACTAAGACTACTCAGACTAGTCTATTAATTTATATGATAATATTGTAAATAAATTGGGGGTCTATGAGATGTCCATGGGGGTCTACGAAAATGGATTTCTTTTAAGCAGGTCGTGACTTTAATTTTCCCATCTCATCAATGTAATTATTTCATATACTAATATAAGATGTGTACCTTAGTTAATCCTTTCAATATTCATCCTGCTATTGAAACGAAAAATGTTATATTTAATTTCAATACTTATTTAAAAGCTTAATTTTTTTTCTACATGTGATTTAAAATTGTATTCATTTCTTCCTTGTCAAACAAGCGGTTGCCTATCATTTTATGACGATATGAGGATCATTTGATGCCACCCTGATAAAAAGATAAAGGTTGGAAAAACTTTTAAACATTCAAAAGATAAAGTTCAGAATAGACCAACAAAGAGAAAACACTATAGATAAGACATTGATTTTACCAGCTGTTAAAGTAGTTTTAAAAACTGTTTTACACAAATGTACATCTGATGTTATATCTGAGTTATATGTAATTCTTTGCAAACAACATATACAGTTTGGGATCAGCGGCCTTGAAGGCTCTGACAGGGTGTAGCGCTGTCTGCTGAATACTTCCTAAAGATCCTCGGCTCCTTATTTTTCCTCAGTGTTGAGCTACGAAATTGTTCCCATGTTTGGGTATATCTGCAAGGCAGCAGAGGTTTGAATTCAGTTTTCCCCCTGCTAGGTTGGTTGCAAGGCTAGGCTAATGAGTCCCTCCTGCCCAAAGCTTGCTGGTTTAGACGCCAGTTACTTCGCCGCTTCTCCTGTTTGAGAAAACAGTTCCACGGATGCAATATTTGAGCCAGACATGAAAGATGAAGAAATACACAAGAAATTGCTCTTTACGAAAACTTTCGCAGGGATACTTAAGGCCAATTAATTATTTAATTAATATTGTTTGAAGAACTACTTCATAGAACAGCAAATTTCTATATGAAACATATTATGCGTAGCAACGGATGATGAACTTGCACAAAAAAAAAAAAACAACGCACATTTCCAGTGTGTTTGGTGGTTTCAGTATTACATATCAATTGTTATTTTAATTGATATACATTTGAATTTTATCAATAAAAAAGATTTCTCTAACTTACAAAGTAACTTTAAATTACTTATTTACTCTTCGACTCACTACAGTTTAAAATTACTTTTAAAAATGGAGTTGGTGAATTTGCAAAAATGTAGTATTGGTATAAGTTAAGCAGGGGGTCTACCGAAAACCAGAAAACATGGCAAGGGGTCTACGAGACAAAAAAGTTTGGGAACCACTGATCTAGAGACTAGATCTATAATTAAACTGTAGACACTCTTAACTCTTACTTACTACCCGCTACCATCTACGCATCATGCAATTTAATTAGTCTTATTTTGTCTTAAGTCAAGTCTTACACACTTATCTTTTATGCCACTTATGACTTAGACTTTACAACTTTTAATTACTTTACTGGAGTCTTAGTAATTTCTGAGTAGTAATGTTTAGTTTATCTTTTGAGAAAAATAAAGACCAGACGTAATTATACATGTAAAATATATAAAAGCACAAACAGAAAGCGGTTTTAAATATTAGATCTAGGGTCTAGTTAACTGATAATACGCCACCATAAAAATTAAGGAGGCTTGCTCCAACTCTAGCATCACCGTGTGTTCAGCCATCTTAACGTTGATGGGAAAATAATGCCAGGTGATTTCAAACCATAATATGCTAAAAATAGATATTGGGCCAAAGTGGAAAAAAATAATATAATAATAAATCGAGACTCTATAAATATAGTATAAGGTCTAGATCTAGTGTAAAAAAAATGTTAATATGCATTACTTACATTGAATGTTAAATCATAATAAAATTAAATTAAATCTTATTGATAGACAGCTTCCTTTCCAAGTAAAGGTATAACAAACTATTATTAGATAGGCCAACCACAATCAGTAGACACTGCGACATTATATAATAGTGCAAATTAAGATCTATTTTATTTATCATAATAATAGCCAAATAATAATAAGGCATGTCTTCGAGTCCGAAGATTAGTGAGGAATGCAGTATTTCCCGTGGCTGCGCAGCCCCAGCTGTGACCTACATATTTTGCCACATGCAGGATAAGCATAACCATTGTCCGCAGGTGGTCGGTTTAGATTTTCATTATGCCCATAGAGTTTTAGTTTGCGTTTTTCGACAGTAGTTAGCAGGTCATCGTGGGATCCAATCGCTGTACTAATCCTGTTTCTGATCTCTTCGTTTATGATGCGGTCCTTGTATGTGATATAGCAGGCATATGTAGGATACTTCTGTAGTAGGGCCTATCTTAATTCCATTAATAGGATCCTTCTCCTTAGTTCTGCAGCCATGTGCAGCGCCTAACATTCGCAAGCATATATACGAATGTGACTATGTGACTATATAATACTGACACTTTCCAGCTGATATATTGATTCCCCTTTTAAGCCCTGTTGGCCATTGATCATAATTTGAGGGCTGTTTTTTTAGCGACCTCCGAAAGGGGAAAAGACGCTATTCTGTGTGGAATGTTCGTCCGTCCGTCCCGTTTAGATCTCGTAAACTAGAAAAGATAGTGAAAATCCGACATCATAATTTTTAGACCATTCAAAGTTCTGATGCAACGGCTACTTTTTTCTTTTCTGAAAGTGAAAATTCTATTTTTTTTAAATCACTTATGCAAGCAGTTGTTGTTGTTGGTTTTTTTTCTTCATAAAATACACCACTTTTACAACTATTCACTATTAACAGTAACAAACACGGAAGGCTCTTTAGTAGGAGATATAACTGTTTACCATATTTTTAACACATTTATGCAAACGGTTTTAGATTTTTTGCCAAAAAAAAATTTTTTAAACATTTTTATTGCTAAGTTAAGTTTTGTCATACTAAGTACTACATTTACACAAAAGAATGTTTACTTTTTTTCAAAGAGAAAAAATCTATTTAGTATGCATATAAGTTGTAAGGTCACTTAACTAAGGGAACTATTTTTTTTTTTAAGAATTGTTTTTCTTGAGAATTTAAATAGAGATTGACTCTTCACAAAACAATTAGATCAATTAGATATTCATTATAAGACATCAGTTAGGCCATCTAACTTCACATTCCCCTATCCTTTGGTCTGCTGGACCGCTGGGGCACCACACAGGATCTGTCAACCTTCTTTCTCCATTCTTCCCTTCTTCATACTGATGTTCTTTCTGAAAATATTGAAACCTGCCTTTTTACCTGCCTGGGTGGACCACTTCGGGGGCCGATTTTGAGTTTGTGTTTCCACACTAATTGTGTTTGTAACCTTGTTTTATACCAAATGCTGCAGAAGTCTTGTATATGCGCATTACCAAAAGTTATATTAATTAACCGGCTAAAACCGATATAAGGCAAAATTATATCAGAAGAACAGGCGGATTTTAGATAAGGTCGTAGCACAACAGAACAAATCCTAAACCTCAGTATACTCTACGAGAAATACCTTCAACACCAAGAGAATCTTTTTCATGTCTTTAATTGATTTCAAGAAAGCGTTCGACAGAGTGTGACATAATGGGGCTATCTGAGTGACAATGGAAAAGTACAATATGTGCCTAAATAAAAACATAATGTAATCCAGAACCTCTACAAGCAGGCCACTAGTGCTGTGTACTTCAACAATAAAACTGAGGACTGGTTTACCACAGTTGGAGTGAGTCGAGACTGCCTTCTTTCACTAATTCTTGTCAATATCTTCCTTGATAGGATAATGGAAGATATTTTTCTTAACTTTAACATAGTCAATTACAACATAGGCCTATATATTCTAGATGTAGGCCTACAAGTGTCGGCTAATCCATTACACTCTATATCATTTACATAATCAATCTAATAGCTAATGCGGTAATGAAGATCCGTAAATTATTACAACTATTCAGTAGCATTGATCAGTTTTAATGTATAAGAGGGAGGCGCAGTGGTTGAATGGTAAAGCGCTTGGCTTTTGAAAAAAAAACGGAGTTCCCGGGTTTGAATCCTGGTAAAGACTGTGATTATTGATTTGGGATTTTTAGGGGTCCTCTGAGTCCACCCAGTTGGGGAAAAGGGGCGCTTGGTCATTGTGCTGGACTGCTGGCCACGTGACACCCTCGTTAACCGCGTGTCACAGAAACAGATGATCTTTACATCATCTACCCTAGAGATAGCAATGTCTGAAAGGGTACTTTACTAATGTGTAAGAGTGGGACAAAGATTTGATTATAATGATTTTGTAATCATATATTACAAAAAAAAAAAGACATCATAGACCCTATCCCTCATGGCAATATCAAAGTACCTCATTATTATCACCTATATAAATATTTTTCAAAATTGTATTTCTTAATGAAGATAGCCTTCAGCATTTTTTAAGAGTATTTTTTTTTATTACAATTTTTCTTATTAGCTTCCAAAGTTTACATAGCTGTATGACACTTGGAGTGATCGGTACAAGGGCATTTCTTTGTTGTAGATGCATTTTGATGTGTGGTCATCTTGTAGTCGATTCCTGCATTCACAGGAAGCCAATGTAGTGTACGCAAGAGAGTAAATCGCGTCTTGTTTTTCATAAGACTATTCTTGCAGCGTTGATCTGAATTCGCTGCATCCTGGCGATTTTGTCATCAGGCATGGCCTACCTGTAAGCATGCCGGCGTTGCAGTAGTCAAGGCGGGAGAGTATGAATGCAACTGGTAGATTCTTTTGTTGACTCTGTTTTTCATATATGGTTAGATCTGGGGTAATCTGCGCAGGTGCAGTTACAGACTTGCAGAGCTGACTTAGGTTATGCGTGGGTCAAAAGAAAAAAGTTGAGTCAAAGAAAACTCGTAATATCAAACTAGACCCATTACATCTAGCTCTATAAAGGTTTTATCATGGCTATAGTGACATAGTGTTTAAATTGAACTACTCTGCATGCAGCAGGCAGTCGGCCAACTAGAATCTGAATAGCAGATTACGTTTACGTCGTTGCTAACATAATAACATAATGCAATAAACAGCAAATTTATAGAACCAAAGTATTTGCTATTTAACTGCTCTGTTTAACACCACTGCTGACCTCAACAGATGCTTACTGGGCCACATTAATTTCAAGATAAATGTTGTCGTTTTTTTCGCGAAAACATTCCATTGGAATAGTAGTTGTTTGGGAGAGCATTCTAATTTTCTTGGGAGTTTGAAAAGACTACTTCTGCCTTCCATACGGCGCAAATGAGAGGCTTATCTCTCAGCCTCTCTCTGGATTTCTCTTGCAGAAATCGTAGAGGATGATAACAAGGCTATAGGCCTATGTGATCTATTGCTTCTGAATCCACATCAAGATTATGGATAGATAAGACTCTTGAAGAAGCTGAAGCTTTCACTTGCAGCCTTGAGAGTCCTAACAGGATCCTACCAACATTGCTGGTGTGAGATATAGGCATATATATATATATATTTATATATTGTTGCAGATACTGTGATCGCGATTTTTTTTTGGGTAAAGATCTTTAAGTTTCTATCGGCCTACCAGTTGTCGAAAAGAAGGCTGGCGTAGTGTTTAACTACACGAAATGCCTATTACCCGTAGCTTTCGAACGGTCACGATACCGGTGAACCGCAAGGCGACCCAGTGATTGAGTTTACTGGTGAAAAATTGATAACATTGTATAATTTCCTGGCATGTGCTAACAACAGAAACCATGTTGAAATCCAGAACTTCGTTAAGTTGCTTTTAAACTCGATCCTGGCTGCGCCAGAGAATGAATGCTCGAGATCGTTCTTTTCTAAAATAATAATAATAATAATAATAATAGCCTAAATGGGAGAAAATGCGACACCCTGGAAGTGGCATGTGCATATGTGCTAAAATAATATTTAGATCTACTTAGTTTGTCATTATATCTAGATTAAGATTAGGAAAAAAAAGTTTGTCATTGATTAACATACATGACTAGATTGACACGTGAAATATGCATAGGACATGATTAATTATCTTCTTTTTTGAAATAACGTTTGTAATATATAAGATAAGATTTTTAAAAACGTTTTTCTGCTATTAGCTAAAATAGGGCTAATATCAGATCAGTATTATTAAAAGATCCGATCTTTTTTTAAGAATTAAAAAGAATTTCGCCCCCCCCCCTTTTTTTTTAGCTACAACAGAGTAGATTACTCTCCCCCCCCCTTTTTTTTAACGGAGGTAGAAAAAAAAAAAAAAAAAGAGTGATATTTCTTGGTTGCTATTTTGTGACTACGCGTGTTCTTCCTCCCTCTTTTCCTCTCTCTTTTTTTCTCGTGGACTATTCGCAGAGTGATCTTATCTTTACTTCTTGTTTAAACTGTTGAGCGAAGAAGAGAATTATATAGATAGATAGATTCTTCATTTTTTTAGCAACATTTATTTCGTTCACATTAACTCCCCGATACTATACATAGATCTATATATAGATAGATCTAAATTTGAAGGAAATAAATTCGGCACAAATTTCTATTAATGCGTCGAAAAAAATCTATAATAATATGTTGCCTGATATGTTGTTCAAAAGACAGTCTAGTAACTGTTTAGTCAAATAAAAAAAACAACATCTTTATTTGGTATTACTGCAATAATCGATACAAATAAAATTACAATTATATTTTATATTCGTATAAAACATTATATTCTGTTTTTGTTTTCTTTAAAAAATAACGAGTTTTTATAGGAATCTTAGTTTCTAGCGGAGAAAATGTTTCGAAATCTGGTATTACTGCTTTTCTGTAACGGTGCGCCTGCGCACCATCTTTGCGCACGAGTCTGCGAAACGTTAGGCCTAGGCTAGAAAACACCCGGAAAGGTTTCGAAATATTTTAGGTTAAACTAGAATCTAGATTTATTTAGATAGATTATCTAAACCTTGAGATCTAGATCGTTTAAGCTCTTTTTAAAACTAAAATTTTAATAACATGAAAGTATGAAATGAAAATTAGTGAAAACCTTTCTTATACTCAATTTAAATTGAAAATTTTTTTTTTTTTTTACATCTACTCTTCTAACTCTAGTCACTCTAGACTATTTGAAGTATTAGTTATAACACTAACAATCCCGACAGACACGTACAATCATAATGTAACAATCGTATTCGTAGACTAGTCTAGATCTAGACTCTATATTATTATTATAAATATATAGAATCTAGACTCTTCTGTTAGGCTCTTAGTCTAGTATCCAGTATGTTACAATACTTAGAGTTTAAGTTTAGACTTAATTATAATACTTACTTACATTGAATTGATTATCTATTTAGATCTATAAATAGTGCCGTCCCAATTTTTATATCTCCGTAATGGTTAGTCCTATGAAAAAAAACTAAATATATATTAACTCATTAACTGTAGTCACTAGTCTTTTAGGACTAAGTTACTTCTCTTGAATTTGGTCTACTTTGAAATAATAGTAATAGCTCTACTGCCTCTAGATCTAGACTAGAATCTAGTTTAAATCTATCTAAAGTGAGTAAAGGCAGTAAAGCATTCACATTGTCACCATGAAATTTGAGTCATTTACTATGATTTACTCATTCAGTCACTTATTATGACTTAGTTACTTATATTGTTATAATATAATATACTTATAAAAAATGTTTGTTTGTAAAATGTTTTACATGTTTCGGATGTTCCTTCAGAGTTGAAGATAATTACTTCCTAGTCCAAACCTCCCGCAGGACGACGGGGGATGGGAGCGGGCAGGGTTTGAACCCTGGACCATCGATAAATCTGAACGACAGTCCAGCGTGCAAACCGCACGACCAGGCATCCACTACTAGTCTAGTCACTCTAGTGAGTAGAGTTAAAACTGAGTTGGTCAATTAAATTAAACTTTAAACCAAATCTAGGTATAGATTATAGTCCTAGCCCTAAATAACTAGAGACTACTAGAGAGATATCTCAATCTATTACTATTGATTTAGATAGCAGATAGATCTATTAAATCATCTAGATCTAGTTCATATAAAATAGATCTAGATCTAGCTAGTCTAAATCTTGACAGACTAGATCTATAGCATACTGCATAGCCTACAGATTACAGTGCTATACTACATTCATCTATTAGATCATAATCTAGACCCTAATCTATTGTATACTATACTGTATACTATATATATTATGATATAAATGTATGATAAATCTAGAATCTGGACATTTTATTAGTGACTGTTATAGTCATTTACATCTTGCAAATAAGTTAACTTAAGCCCTGCCGTCCCAATTTTTATATCTCCGTAATGGTTAGTCCTAGGAAAAAAAACTGTAAATATATATTAACTCATCATCCATTTGTCAATAAGAATAGATAGTATAGTGTTACATCACTACGCATCATCATCCTTACTTTGCGTTCCTCATGGAACATAGGGCCTCAGTAAAAACATGCCACTCTCCATAGTCTCTTGCTAATTTTTAAATGGCTTCCCAGCTCTTTCCTGTCCTCTTGGCTTCATCTAGTATACATGCATGGTTACAAATAAATCTGATGTCAAAGAGGGTCAGGTAGATGATGACCTTGAATGAGGGTGTGTGTTGTGCTAGCATTTTGTTGTTTGTGCTGCATGTTAAAGTGATGGTTACGATTGGGTTAAGTCATAGTATGCTCTTATCTCATATCTGCCTGTTTTCTAGACTTTACTTGTAGCCTACCTGAGAAAACAGCACTTTTTTTTCCCTTGGCACAGTCTGCAAAAGAGCTCACAGCTCAGTAGCAATAAAGCTGGCTAGAAGTAGCCTACCTGGTTGACAAAAAAAAAACTGAGACCCTGTGTGTCTAATCTGCTCATTCTATTCAGTAATTTGTTCTCTGTAGAGGATACCATGCTTGGCACCTTACCTGGTCGATCAATAATTAGGGTAGAGTGGAGAGAGAAGTGAGAGGGAGAGCAGGGCTGCTATAAAAAAAAATAATCTACACTAGCTAGACTAATAAATACAAATGAATAAAAAGATTAGTCATTAGAATCATCTAGACTAGAAGATCTTTCTTAATTTAATCTAATCTAGCTCTATTAAATCTAAAAAAAATTATAATTATATCTAGACTAGATCTTATATATATCTAAATTTTTCAATAGCTTTTCTCTGCTTATCAACTGTTAATTGGTAGTCTAGATATATGTTTATCTAGATTCTACTTAGTTTAATAGACATTTAGAATTTATATATATAGTATATATCATGAAGATATTTCTTATTTTCTAGACTAGACGAGCTGAAGAAGTGTATCAAGTTCATTAAAGACAAAGATATGGGCTTTGATCTAGCTAGAGTCTTGGGATGGTCTAAGGCGCCCTTAGGTATCAAAAGGCCAAATCTAGACTAAATAAACTACAGCTAATCTAGATCTAGACTAACAAAGTCAAGGTTAGTAATAAAAAAAAAAAGATCTAAATATTGTATTTTTATATAATATATAGATTTCTCTGTGGATTAGTTAGAAAATACCATTGACAATATCCTAAAATCCGTAATATTGTCTTGTTGCAAATTTTTCTCAAGTTAAGTTTAAGTGTAGAGGTAGATTTAAAGCCACAACTAACTCATAGATCTAGAACTAGACAACAGGAATTCAATTTGGTCTACCAGCGAAGACATAACTACCCATCCAGCACCAAGTCCATTGCACACAATCGCACATTTTTTTTTTCTCCCAGGGTTCTTGGTGGAAAGGATTTGAGCCTCTCAGGCCCTCATTTACCTTGAGATTGATG
The DNA here is from genome assembly GCA_036873155.1 of Biomphalaria sudanica. Lineage (NCBI taxonomy): Eukaryota > Metazoa > Mollusca > Gastropoda > Planorbidae > Biomphalaria > Biomphalaria sudanica. The sequence continues at coordinate 1,079,440 of JAZGLO010003416.1, read as the reverse complement.
ATGAAGTTGATTATCTATTATATCTAAATAACAACTGCTGTACAATAGTATCTCAGAATCATTGAACTGTACTTACTTCATGATTTTATTGCTTTTATTTGGGTTTCATTAAAGCCTCTAGAGAATCTTAAAAACACCACATGCCTATCACCAGTTCATTCAAAAAGGTAACATCTGGTTATATCACTGGCTATCGGCATATAGTATGCTGACTACATGCTTTCCTGATAGCCCACTTTCTCTCTCTCTCTCTCTCCCTCTATATATATATATATATATATATATATGATTAGAAATACATTTAATTTAGATTGCAAAGATTTCTATCGCTGAAGTAAGTTTGGGGTAAAGTGAAGGTACAGTTGCAGTGAAAGTCCATATTTATGAAATATTTAAAACTAAGAGAAAATGCATGCAAGAATGCTGGCTATGCATGATTTATGATTTATTTTGCCATAATTTTCTTTTTCATTTTCTTAAAAAGAAATTTCATATGTGATAATGTCTACTCCCCAATGTTTACATAAATAAGCTGGTACTCTCTTTTTTTTTCATTTAATTAGTTTTTACATTTTTATTTAAATTCAAAATTTGGTAAAAAAAATAAAAAAATTTACCACTTCTAATAGAAAATGACATACAACTTAAAATATAACAAAAAATCATTTTGATGGTTGTTTTTTTTTTTTTTTCAAAGATGATGCTTCATTTCAAGAATAGCAGAAGTTTGCAAGAACATGATTTCAGTAATAGGTGAGCTATTATTTTTAGAAATCAAGTTTGCTAGATGTTAAGAGATCTATTTGACTTTAATGTTTTAGATATCTAAAAAAAATTAAAGTTCTCTTTGCAATGATGGTATCTGTCTTCAGCATTAGCTTTACTTTGGGTCTCAAATCCCTAGGCTCTGTAAGAGCTTTTACTTTGGAAATCATTGGCTACCAGATGTTCTTTATGCTCCTAGCAGACATTAGCTTTGTATTGGATATAGCAAAATATGCACCTTTCCTTGATTTTTCAGACAACCTATAAGTTAAAGGATAATCCAAGAAGCTTTAAAATTGTTTGAAGGCTTCTTGTTTATACTTTGTTTGAAATCATTGCTTTATACAAAGAAAGATTTGTTTTAGTTTGCAAAAGAGAGTAACTGTTCATCTCCATATTATTCAAACCATGTCTGCCGTCATCTTCTGTCCTGTCATAGGTTGGAGCTATGTTGTCTTGATTAATTGACATTGACCACTTGTAATTAGGCTGTAGCAAACCTAACATTGAGCAGATAAGCTGAAAGCTTGCTAGACCGGTGTAGTAGGCATTGTGCCTTAACAAGTGGAAATTCACTTACAGCTGTCAGTAAAATTTGACAAGAGTTATTGAAACTGTATCTTAAAACTGCATCTAAAAAATGTTAGTCTACTTAGGAGGTTGTATCTAACAGGAAATAGAATTAAATTGATATGATTTCTGCTTTACCTGCATTGACGCTCAATTAATATCATTTTATTCAATGAGTATAAACAAAGACACAAAGAGATAATAATAACAACAATAGTATACCAAAATTGCAATGGTTAGTCCTAATATTTTACTGTAGTTTTACATTTCCTTTTCAGAATGAAAATATTGGCAACTGAATTACCTCATTTTTTGCTGCGACTTTTATCTTCAAGGTAGTGCAACTTGAGCCCCTAATAGCTGAAAAGACTGTTTGCTTGCCTCCAGGTTTTGATCATTTTGTTTTAGACTTTTCTAAACATGGATGATGAGAAAATTGTTATCAAGACTGAGCCAATGGACAGTTTTGATTGGGACAACCAGCAGCTAGACATAGGGGCAGGCAAGAAAGAGTTGCCTAAACAAAGTACGGAAAATTGTACTTCTTTCAGTGCTGCAGAAATTGCAGAAAAAGTAAAAAATATTAAGAGACGATTGTCAAGTCATGATGATTCCACTGATGAGTCCTATAAAGCTGATCACTATGATGATAATGTATTTTCTGAAACTATGTTGGACAAAGAAAAAAAGTGTAAACCAAGTCAAATAAAAAGAAGTATTTCAACTGATGAAGATATTCAGTTTCAAAATAAAAGCAAGACAGAGAGAGTTTCTTTCAAAAGAAGTGATTCTGATAGCTATGACAATTACCATTATCATACTCTTGCCTCCAAACAAGACAAGAGTGAAGAGGATTCCCAAAATACTGTGGACCTTAAACCAGACATAGCTGACCTAGATGATGAGTCCAGACCAGCTTCAAAATCCAACTCTGTTCATTCTTTGTCAGGAGATAACTCTCTGGGCAAAACTTTAGCTACAAGCTTGCAGCTTATTGCTACCAATACTGCATCCTCTCCAATTGTCCCTAGTTCAGCCGCTGTTAACCATACCCAAAGTAGGATAAGTCCTTCATCTAGCTCTCATTCTTCTTGTGCAGCTACCCATGTGGTTGTGATATCGCCTGTTGACCCACCTCGTAGATATAGGACCAGGTCAGCTTCTAAGACAGATAAACCAAAGCGGGAAAGACGTACTAGAAGTGCAACTAAAATAAGCAATGCTAAAGTCAAAGAGAAGGATGTGGAAATGATGAAACCACTTCTCAACAAAGATGGCAGTGTGACACTCTATCAGTGCGAGGAATGCAATAAGGTTTTTAACAAAAAGCAAACTTTAAGACAACATTTCATAACTCATACCAACAGATTTGCTTGTCCATACTGTGATGCCCGATGTAAAAGTAAAGGAGATCTGAGGACTCATATTCAGACTCACACAAAAGAAAAGCCATTCCATTGTGATATTTGTAACACAGACTACACGCGGGAAAGTATTCTTAGGAAGCATATGAAAACCCAGACTCACATTAGAGCTTGTTATGAACGGGACAACATGTTGCGTTTGCAGAGTAAGGAACCTCCAAATACCTGTGAAAAAGAGGTTGATCAATTTGTTCCTTCTCAAACCAAAGTGCGTCTAGAAGGTTTTTCATGCAGGCATTGTAAAAAAGTTGTTTTTTGTAAATCTGAGTATAAGAAGCATGTCAAATCACATAGTTTTAAACATGTGTGCAATATTTGCCAGAAAGGCTGCATAAACGCCTTGCTTCTCAAAATTCACAAACGCTCTCATACCAAAAACAACCTATTGTCTTGCAAAGTATGCTCCAGAACCTTTGCTAACTTGTATCGCCTCAAAGAACATGTCAAGACTCACAAGTCACTGAATATAAATAAACCCTCTCAAGAAATGCTCATCAAAGCTGCCATTAACAAACATAATAAAGATTTAAAACAAAAGATGTCTAACGCCAAGTCTGGACAAACTAGCAGTGCTAAGGGTGGCAAATTAGAATGTGAAATCTGTCAAAAAACATTTTCCAGCGAGAAGCGGTTTGAAAACCATAGCAGAGTGCATGAGGGTACTTACGTTTGTGGAGTTTGCAAGAAAACATTTGGGTCAGTGCCAAAATTAAAAATTCATTTGCGATTTCATGGCAGAATGTTTCACTGTGACACTTGTGATAAGAGTTTTTTTGACGATAAGGATCTACAGGATCATATCCACATACAGCACGTCATGGAGAGAAATTATCCATGCAAAATTTGCAACGAACGATTTATAACTGCCGGTGATTTAAAGGAGCATGTCAATCATCATGCTCCAACAATGCTTTTTAGTGGTGCTTCATTGGAAGAAAGCACCATTCCTGTTGTCAGCAGAACTGGTAAGAAAGGCACTAGCTCAGGGTTCAGTGTTTCCAAATTTTCAGAAAGTGAAGACTCAAGTGAAGAAGAAACCAGAAAACAGCAAGAAAGTGCTAAAGGTGACTCTGATGATGAAAGTATCCTTAGCAGCCATGAATTTTTTGATATTATCAACAGTGCTCTGGATGGAAGTGATGATAATATGAATGACTCCGAGCTCTCAGATTCAGATGATGATTTGTTTGAGGGCATTAAATCTGTGTTAGAGTCTGAAGTTCTGACTTCTGGAGAGTCTGACCTTGACAACAAAGACAGTTATTCACTTCAGAAGCCTATAATGTACAGTCATAATGAGATTATAAAGAAACATACAGCTGATTTTGACCGCTATACAGAGAAAGATGAGGAAACTAAAAGTTTTGTCTGTAAACTTTGTGACTTGCAATTTGAGGAGATCAAATATCTTAAGAATCATTTCAAATGTCATGTCTGTGAGTATTGCAATAAATTCTTTACAGACAAAGAAAAACTTGCTGCCCATAAAGCTCGTCATGTCAAGCAGCTATTGAAAGAAATAAAAAACGAAGCTCAGCGTCTTCATATACCAAAACAAGGTTGGAAAGGTTATTTAATGGTGTCCTCAGAATCAGATGATGATTTTGAAGACCAGTTTCTCAATGAGCTGGAAGATATTCTGGAAGGAGAACCTCCTAAAGTTCCCAGGTCTGTGTATTTTCTCCACACACTATCTCATGAAGAGATAGTGAGAGCTAACAAACAAATATTTGATCATTACTCCTGTTTGGATTTAACCAACAACATCTTTGCTTGCACTATTTGTAAACGCAAATATGCCAGACCAACAACACTTACAAGACACTTTAAAACACATGTGTGCCAGTTTTGTAACAAGTTCTTTGAGGACAAGTCAGATCTATTGGAACACAAATATCGGCACAGAAAGAAAGCTGCTTTAATGAAAGCAGAAATCACTGGAGAAGGTAGCAAAATGCCTCCTTCGCCTATTGTTTCCAAACAGAATCGAGATATGTTCAAAAGATATTCGTACATTGATGCTGAGCGGAATATTAACAGGTGTACTTTATGTTGTAAAGACTTTGTTCGTAGGACTGTGCTCACTCGACACATGAAGACTCACATTTGTAGTCACTGTGATAAATTTTTTGAGGATAAGTACGATCTCGCCAAGCACACCTCGTTTCACAAAGTGGAGAAACATTATCTTGATGAAGATGATGCAAACAACGAGGACTACGCTGAATTTGATGAGGAGGAAAAACAGTATTCAAACAATTCATCTATAACTGGCAACTTGGAAGCTGATGAGAAAACTATTGCTCTGACTCCTTCATTTTCAGCGCCAATTGGTCACTTTAACCCCTCATATCACCCCCAACCTCCCTGCAGCAGCAGCAGGAATGACACCATCACATTCATCCAGATTCCCAACACAGAAGGTGGTGACAACTCCAGCACTCACGTCTACACTGGCTCAGGTTCTGGAGCATCGTCGTATCAGATCATTTCCCAGCCAGTAGATGTCTATAAAGACACGGCGCAGGAGTCCTTCTTGGTGGCTTCTACCAGCTGTCAGGGGCAGGATGTGGAGAAGATCATTGCCATATCTCAGCCACAGATTGTCACTTCTGGCTCTGAAAGCAGGGAGCGCTTATTTGAATGTGGAGAATGTGGAAAGAGGTTCTTCAAGAATGGTCACTTGAAGTCCCATATGACTATCCATACAGGTGACCGGCCCTTTGTGTGCCGCCTGTGTGGGAAGGCATTTGGAAGGGGAACAACTTTGCGCAAACATGAAAAGACTCACATGAAGAGATGCAAAATTTGTGATACATCTTTTAATCATAAATACGAGTTAGATCTGCACATGCAGATACATAGAACATATGCTTTCTATAAGTGATGATTTCAAACAGAATGGGTTGCAACTTTTATGTTGACAAGTTTGATTCAAAAGTTAAATCTTTCAATTTTCTAAAATCCTGTTTATTGTGATACAATTTAAAAATGTGAAATTTATGTTGGTTTATCATACTGAGTGAAATAGGAGGCGTTGTTTTTTAAGCTATGTTTACTTTCTAAATTCTTTTCATATATCCTCCCACAATATTTATAGAAAAGAAAAAAAAACCCAACCTACTACTAATTTAGGCCATACATTAGTATTACTATATAATGTCTGTAGTGAAAGCCCCATGAATTCATCACCATAAGTGTTAGACCAATTACAGTATTTTGTTGCATTTCATTTGAGAAACTTAAAAATAAGACAGCTTATTAAAGTAAACAAATAATTTATATTGTTGATTATCCTGTCCAAGATGTCAAATAGATTATACCAGTGATTAATACAATTTTTATTTTCAAATTCTTTCTACAAAACCCAGATTTGCAAACATGTCTCAGAGGTATTGTAAACCTGATACTGCTACTGCTTTAATTATTTTTACAAAATTATTTTGTAAAATGTAAACGCTAATATTTTAGGATGTTTTTATTTTTCTACTCACATTCTACACCATGCATTCGGTAAAAAATGAATTTTAGAGGAGTTGACAGTTGATGGACCTATCCATTTAAATTTTAACCAATCGCATGAAATGACATTTGTGACAATGTATAATTGTATGTGTACCATCAAATAGCCACCATAATATGGGTTCAGCTGTGATAATAACTTTACAGAATATATATATATATATATACTATTGCTTTTTATATTTAAAAAAAATTATCTGTATCATGAGCTTCTAAAGTAGAGATGTCAAATCTATGGCCCTACATAACCCTATGGCTCATGATGTCTGCTATCTGGTTCCTTAAAATCCTACCTCGAGAGCAGAACTTTGTCCATTGGAGTCAACAATGTTTTGTGGTGGTTTGGCTTGTGACATGCCAGTCAGAAATGTATACTGCTCCAGACATGGTTGGGCAAAGAATTTCCCCCATTTTTCTTCTGAAAAGATTTGTCTCAAAATATTGTTTCCCAATCACAAATTTGCCTTGTGCTGGATTCTGTGCTGATAGAAAAGTTATTTATACATCTCTGTATATTTATACATACCTGTTTATGTAGCAGTTTACTAAATTGAATTGAATGCATATTACTAGTATATTTCTGTTAGACTTGGAAAAACATTTGTTCTGGTATTTAGGTATTAAATGATTATTTTCCAACTTTTATATTATTCCTGTGTAGGTTTCTTTTCCCTTTGTTAGTAGTTTGCTTACGATAGAATTGTATTATGCTGTAAGATTTGAACTGATTTGTTTGGTTTGATTTAGAAAGTATACTTTGAAAACAGATCTTTTAAAAAAAAACTTTTTCCATTTTTTTTTGTTGTTGTTGCTTACAGTGTATGAAAATATTGACATTTAGATTGAAGACGTCTTTGTGATTTCTTAATGTGTGAAGGTGCACTTTACATGACTAAAGTAGTTTTACTGGTACTTCAAATGTTAGGAAGATAGTGCATTCTCTGAATAGCTGTTGCTGCAGTGTCATTTTATTCCTAAGATCAGAACTTTTTCTGTCAATCATGAATTTTTTATTTTTTTTTGGTCATTATTTCATTGAAATCATCTTCATGCATTTTTTTATTATTCTGAATTGAACAATACACATTGTTTGTTAATTTTTGGTTTTGAATTAAAGATAATTAAATATTAATGTTTCAGTGGAAACTTGTTTCATCATAATAGTTTGATCTGGTGAAAATTGGGTTGTCCAGATATTCAGTTTTAGTTGAAAGTTGTATTACTGTGTTCAGTCTGTGATTTCAATAAATGTATTGAACTGAAGTACTTTTTTATTTTTTTATTTTTTTTTTGTTGACTTTGTATATAACAAGTCTTTTGTGGATGTTGTAAATAAAATTGTATAATTAGTATCAAGTCTTTAGTGGATGTTGTGCTAAATAGAACAATGTTAATTTCAAATATGCTATTATCTCTAGACCTCTAAAGATATATTCAATATTTAATACTGAAATTAAGACAATATTCTCATTAAATTGTAATATATATTCTTTTCTTGTGAGTCCTATCTTCCCCTTGAAAAAATGGACCGCACACATGACACCTGTTGGTGGGTCTGCTCTTGCTGTTACCACTCGAAGCTTGAAACGCCAATATTCACCTCTCCGTGAGGAGCGATCAAGGGCTAGCTAGCTTTTCCCTGTCATGAGTGAGTCCACATTTCTAATGTTGCTCTAATAGCCAATGTAAGGGCTTGATTCTGAAACGGACTGCTGAAAAGATAGATCCAACTCAGAAGTAAATATTACAATTGTTAGAACAATTCCGTATTTCACACAAATTGTTTCGAAAGAATGTTCGTGAGTTAAAGTTGAAAAAGTCTATAAATGTTACCATAGACGGGGAGTTTCATATTACACTGCATTTCGAGAATGTTCTTCAAGTAACGAGGATAAGATTTTATCCTAGAAAGCAGGGGTTCTCAACCTGGGGGTCGCCTAAGACCATCGAAAATATGGATTGTTATTGTCTATTCTTCTATTGCTGTATGTGTGTGTATGTGGAGGGGGGTCGCGTCAGAGTGGGGGATTGTAAAAAGGGATCGCCAAGCTTAAAAGGTTGAGAACCGCTGCTATAAAGTGAATGCAAACATGCTCTGCACTGCCATGTATTAGTAATTTAGTCAGCTTTTAGGACGTATGGTATATGCGCACCAGTCCTGCCATCCCAGTTTGGGCTAGAAGGCAATAAATCTTTTCCTATCGGAGGGAGAGGCGGGACGTATACTACGTGGATGGCTAGATGAGTTATGGGACACACACTTGAGATCCCAAGAAAAGCCCCTTTTTGAAGACCGATGCAGAATAAAAGAAAACTTAATAGACCCTCCACTGATAACGGCTTTGCCTGCATCAGATGTGGAAAAATGTAGGCTACAGATGGCAACTGGGTTTGCATAGTAATGTGAAGCACTGGACACATTCTTCGGAATTGAAGATCTTGACATTTTCATTTTTTGTGAGAAAGGCTGATCAAGTTTTTTTTTTTTTTTTGGTCATATACCGAAGTGTAAATGAGTCATTAGTGACCATTTCTAACAGAAGATTCTAATTGTTAGGCTACTGTTAAAGTAGGGATCTTATTGCTTGGACAAATTTGTATAAATAATCTACTCCTCTTCACTAGTGCTATTAAAACATGGGATGGGTTGCCTTAGTCTGCCAGGAAAACCAATGACTTGGCGGAATTTAAGTCATTGAGGTTAACATGCATGACTAGCCACTAGACTAATCTAGTGACACGCGTAGCGCGTAATCATCATCTTTTTTGAAGTAACGTCTGTCTATATATACAAGGATACAGATCTAATTTAAGCGTACAATGCTTATGGATACCATCATGGAAATAAACGAAAATTAACAAACGGTCTGAACTACAAACTATCTCCACATCCATATCTTCCTTCTTCTTCATAGAAATTTGGTGTAAAAAAATAATTAAAAGGAACATATTGTTTACGAATCCTGGAAAAAATATACTCAAGTTGTAGAATCTAGAGCAGACATATATAGGGGAGTGAAAAGGAGTAAGAGGCACTAACCTAGATCTATGTTAAAATTTCGGAAGCTCTCACTACAATAAGTAAAGATTTGCTAGTTATATCGAAATATGTATGTCTCACGTAACCATGTGTAAACGCTAAACTCTTTGAAAGTTCTTAATGATTCATGGAAATAAACAAGTTTAGGACGTTATTCATTACATCCCAACTCCATCGTTTGCCGCGTTATTATGTTGCACTGAAAAGAGAGTTTCAGGCTACCATTCACAAGGCTAGAAACTACACTACTCGCTCAAAAAGCTTTTCCATTTCAAAATATCACTGCTGTAATCAGAAGGAAAGCCATAGAGTCGATAGACAAATTGAAAGTCTAACTCAAAGTAAACCGTCTTCACCTGCAGCCAAAACTAGAATGCCCCCTTCCATTATTCCTTTTCTCAAACCTAATTATCACAATACTTTAGTAGACTCCACCAGAGACAACTTTTTAAAATCAGATTGCACAGGTAGGAATTAACATTTTAACTTCTGAACTAGTCTAGCTTGTCAGATGAAGATGAGCAATAGTGGCAATACTATTAATCTATGACTTTAATTATAACATTATTTTTAAATATTTCATTATTCAATAACTTGGTAGATTTATTACTTTATAAACTTTAATTAGTTTCTATTTTTTATTAGTCTTTCCTGAGCATACTTCTTGATATTTAGGAAAATACACATTTCCTGGTCTGGAAATACACATTTCCCTTTTGGCATGTAGGCATCTCTGACAATATCAACAAAATATATTTAAAAAATATTTATATATATAATTTAATTTATAGAGTGCTGTAAACAAACAAAATGTAGGCTCAAGGCGCTGTGATATCATTACAAAGTTTGTAATACAAACATAAATATGACAGCTAAGCCACAACTTAGCTAATCTAAAAAAGTTTTGAACAGATAGGTAGGTCTTAATGTTCTTCTTGAATGTAGTGTAGCATGTCTGTCTGAGATCAATGGAGAGCGAGTTCCAAACCTTTGACTTTGGTCTGTGCACTGAAAAACCCCTGCAGGGAGAAACGTGGCACCACTAGAAGCGTTGAGTCCATTCAGCACAGGGCTATCTGAGGGAAATATAGAGTGATCTGTTTGCAAAGGTACAAAGGTATAGATTGACTGATGTCAAAGTGTGGCCACCTTGTAGTCGATTCTCGCTTTCACAGGAAGCCAATGTAGTGTGCGCAAGAGAGTAGTAGCAGAATCTCGTCTTTTTTTTTCTAGGACTATTTGTGCAGTGTTGTTTTGAATTCATTGCAGTTTGGGAATTTTGTCATCAGGTATACCTTTGCATAGCTAATTTATGTGTGGGTTGAAAGATCAGATAGTGTTGAGTCAAAATATGCATATGAAATATTTTTTAAAGGGAGATGAAATATATAGTACTCTATTTCTTTCTTCTATAATATGGCATGCTTTTAGATATTAGCATTGCTTTTTTTTGTGACGGTATGCACCAGTATGCCATACCAGCACCTTTTTCAGTTTGGGGAAAAATTTTGCTTTTCTTGTATTTTAACCTTTATTAAAAACTCCTACATCCCACTGTCCGTCAGAGTGTTACACGATCATCTGTTATCATTGAGAAGTACATAGAAGTCTAATTCATATAGCGCTAATTGTGATTGTGTATGTGTTTCGTGTGTGAATGTTCGTATTTGCATCTATAATATTATTGTTACAGTAGTTATGTTGATTTTGCCAATTGTAGTAAAACTGAATTTCCATTTGATTGGATCAATAAAAATTATCTTATCTTATCTTATTAGTTTTTTAGTTGTTAAAAGTTAGGCTGAGTAGCGGCACCTATTTTAAAAAACAAACCCACTGGATATTAGTCTATTATTCCTAAGTGGATCTTTATTAAAACTTTTTAAAACGTGTAAGGGCCTCCACACAAATTCTGAACTCATTTTTGTCAATATCACAAGAGACCATGCCATTAATATTTACAATTTTTATTTGATTTTTTTTTCTCCCTTAGTATCGGAAGATGTGCTTAGTCAAAGTGCTGACTGTTTGAAGATGGGTGGTGTTATTGCTGTGCCTACAGATACTGTCTATGGAGTTGCATGTCTAGCACAGGATACAGAAGCTATTAACAAAATTTATGCAATCAAAAACAGGAATTTTCAAAACCCTATAGCTATAAGTGTTGCTGGTGTTGAGGACATTCCAAGGTTTGTACTTCTAGTTGACTAATATGTACAGGAACTTTGTCTGTGTTCATTGTAGACAAAAAGTCAAATTGTAACCAATAGATACATAATTCTCTGTTTTATTGGCATAGTTATAAGTAAAATTGAAACAAAAATAAACTTTTTTTTTTATATATGACTGAAATGATACTTTTTATCTATTATCTTTTAAGTAGTATTTGTTTACTACTATGTTCGGAATATATAATTGATCATAGGAAAAATTAAATTATTTTTGTTAAACATGTAACATAACAGGTGAGCATTAAATGATAAGTTTTTATTGTAAAGAGGCAAACAAAAAATGTAGTTAATAAAAAATTAATTAAGAGATGTAATAATTTAGATCTGATGTTTAATAATGTTAATTTTGACCTGCTCTTGAATTAGCACTAATCTTCTCCCATCTTGAACTTAACTAATTAACTTACTTTGTTTTCAGATGGAGTGAGGTAACAGTCAGTGAGGAGTTATTACATGAACTATTACCTGGTCCAGTCACTTTGGTCTTTGAAAGGAAGCCATGTTTAAACCCTTCGCTCAATCCTCTCACCAACTTGGTAGGGATTCGCATTCCCAAGAACTGGTTTATGCAGGAGCTGCCTGCTAGATGCGGTGGCCCCATTGCTTTGACTAGTGCTAATTTAAGTGGCACTAAGAGCTGTTTACAGATAGAAGTGTGTAGACATTTTTCATTATGTCTTGTCCTCTAATTATTATGTTCTTTTTTTAACTTAAGTATGGTTGCCTAGTTAGTTACCCATTATTTGCCTATTTTTGTGATATGAACTTAACATTTTTGTACATAGAAACAGATTTTTTTTTTTTACATTTGACTGTTTGCGTGTATTTTGTCATTATTAGAAAGAGCTTACTTTAAATTTTGTTTTTTACAGGAATTTGAAAATCTTTGGCCTCAGCTTGACATTGTTGTAAATGGAGGGAGATTAAATGATACAGAAGAAGCCAGATTAGGATCAACTGTTGTGGACTTGTCTGTCCCGAATGTCTACAGAATCATTCGTCCTGGCAGGTAAAAGTTATCATTTGTAACTTCCTAACCACTTTCATGCCATCAGGGAAATTAAGTTCTTGTTAAGCTCTAGATTATTCACTCTTGTTTTTACCACATGAAGCAGTTTCACTTGTTATGAATCCTAATGTATTTTTTCAGTGCTAACAGGTCGACAGTGGACTGCTTAGAGAGATTTGGATTAAAGGACAGTACCCAACTATCGTCATAACATTTGTAAAAACTGCAACAAAATTGACCTCATGCCATGGAAGAAGATTCAATATATGATGAGTGGCGTTGGTATTTGTATAATAAACTAATGTGATCTCAACCCTTAAGTTAATGTAAGAAAAACACTTACTTGTAAATACAGATGAATGTAATAAGATCCTGGTGTGTATGTTTCAATTATATGTGAGTAGCATGTAACAACATCCTGATGTGTATGTTTGAATGTTTTTATCATATGTGAATACAGTAGCATGTAACAAAGTTTGATGTGGGTTTGTAAATGTTAAGATAACTTGTAAATAAAACACAGTGTATAAAAAAATAATAATTCCAGTATGTAAGTGTGTGTGAATGTTTAGATCAATTGAGACTACAAAGAAGGTCAAGAGCATATGAAAGCATGTTTGTGGGACTGCAGGGAACATTTCATTTTTTTTACTTTTTTGTTTACAAATAAACATTTTAAATAGATCTGTGTTCATACATTGAAACTCCAAACTAGTTCTTGTTACTAGACTGATGTTATCATCTTTTTATATTGAAGTTTGTTCTGTTGTACTCTGAAGCAAGTTCATATGTGGTTAGGTTTCATTCATTTGTAGTGTTTTTTTTTTGTTCATTCTCTTACTACATTCAAATTTAAAATAATGCAAAAAAAAGAAAAAAACAACTCTATTTAAATAAAGACAATTTATTAAATGAATTTTTTTGGCCTCTTTATTTTTTTTAATTGTTTTTTTTTGTTGTTTTGTTATAAACTCATTTGTAAACTCATTTGTTTCAATCCTTGCTTTTGTAAATAATTTTTTTTCTATGGCGGCTAAATAATCAGAGAAGGAAACTAAGAATTCAGAGTCACTATCTCTGTTCTAGGTTAAGTTGCTATTATTGATTCTTGGAGAAATGTTCTGGGCCATGCCTTCATTCAGAGAAGTAACAGATTAGTCCAGTCAGATCTTGGTTGTAATTCTGAAAGACTTCATCAATTACATCTCTCTAATCTCACCCATATTCCGTATTAAACTATTGGCGCCGCGGATCAGATCACCAAAGATATTGGCATTGTTCATTACGTTGTTATTATTTAGATGCACTTGCTGTGGGACCTCGTAAGGCCTGTTATGGTGAAGTCTTCTGTGCCTCCTCATCACAATGTTATTGTTGAGATCCACCCTGACCATCCGTTGGACCTCGTCCTGATTCATTGGAAAAAAATTGAACATAAATTATAAAATACTCTATACTGCAACTCTAATTCATCTGTCAATCACTTAGCAATTTACAACATTCAAGCTGGCCAGTTGCCATCTAATTTTAATATGGAAACTGAAACTGAGTTTTCAACCTAGCAATTCAGTTTTTTCCAAAATGAGAATTCAATTGTTTCAAATTGAGAATTCCATTGTTTAAACCTCCTGAATTTTGCTACGTTTAATTTTATTCTAGAAGTTTTTAGCTTTAAGATTCTATTAAAATAAGCTGTTACAATAATTTGAAATAGAAATTAGCTAAATTTAGATAAAAGATAATTGAACATAAGCTGTGAAATTTTTAAAAAGAAATGCTGTTTAAAAAATATATAATTTTCAAGTGAACTTTATTTGTGGCTAGTTACTTGTGAAGTAATTCAGACTGCAGTCTCACTGATGTGAAATAAATCAGACTGCAGTCTCACTGATGTAAAGTAAATCAGACTACAGTCCAACTGATGTGAAGTAAATCAGACTACAGTCTCACTGGTGTGAAGTAAATCAGACTGCAGTCTCACATGTGAAATAAATCAGACTACAGTCCCACCGATGTGAAGTAAATCAGACTGCAGTCTCACTGATGTGAAACAAATCAGACTACAGTCCCACTGATGTGAAGTAAATCAGCCTGCAGTCTCACTGATGTGAAATAAATCAGACTACACCAGTCCCACAGATGTGAAGTAAATCAGACTGCAGTCTCACTGATGTGAAATAAATCAGACTACAGTCCCACTGATGTGAAGTAAATCAGACTGCAGTCTCACTGATGTGAAATAAATCAGACTACAGTCCCACTGATGTGAAGTAAATCAGACTCCAGTCTCACTGATGTGAAGTAAATCAGACTACAGTCCCACTGATGTGAAGTAAATCAGACTGCAGTCTCACTGATGTGAAGTAAATCAGACTACAGTCCCACTGATGTGAAGTAAATCAGACTGCAGTCTCACTGATTTGAAATAAATCAGACTACAGTCCCACTGATGTGAAATAAATAAGACTGCAGTCTCACTGATGTGAAATAAATCAGAATACAGTCCCACTGATGTGAAGTAAATCAGACTGCAGTCTCACTGATGTGAAGTAAATCACACTACAGTCTCACTGATGTGAAATAAATCAGACTACAGTCCCACTGATGTGAAGTAAATCAGACTGCAGTCTCACTGATTTGAAATAAAACAGACTTTAACCTCACTGATAGTAAAATATGCTTAATCTTCATACTTGTTACTCCAATAGTTTTCACACACAAGAAATTCCAACTCACAATGCAAGTGACTCCAGTGATCTCGAAACAATCTTTTTATTTCTTTGCGTCTCTCTACTTATGGTTATCTTCTTATCTATGTATATGTTCACTATACTAGAACGTATCCAGTAATCAACATTATGACCTTTCCTCTTAAATTTTTAATTAATTAATTTTTTTAAAAATGGAAAACAAAGGTTTCAGTCAATTTTGGAAAAAAATAATTGGCATACTTTGACCAACTAAGATTTCATTCAATTTTAGAAAAAAAAAATTGCCATACTTTGACCAAGTTTTCAATATTGGACCACTCCTTGACCTAGTTTTCTATATTGGACCATTCTTTGACAAAGTTTTTTTTATATAAAGGACCATGTTTAGACCAAGTGCTATATAGTGAGCTACACTTTCTATAGAGTGTAAGTAACTCTTACCTGATTATTTCCATACTGTGCATTCAACACACCTTCAAGAGCTAGGAATTGAACTCTCAACAATCTCAGGTGATGGCCATGAAGAAAAGGGTTGAACATAAGTGGAACTGCTTCATAGTCACCATGGCAACCGGCAGTACTAGGAAAGAAGGAATGATGCTAGAACAAGATCACACGCATAAAAGAAAAGATAAATGAACAGTCTTAGTTTGGAAACTACGGCGCTTGAATATTTTGTGCAAACTGATCAGGGGGGATAACTCAAGAATCTCATCTCCTCTTTTTCAATACACTAACGACTGACCGTGAACAATTACTGGCCCTTGCGATAGCTAGTTTCACTTTTATATAGTATTGTAAATTAATCTTTCTGAATATTTTTTTGACACCGATAGATTGTCCGGTCGCTTTCCTATATGTCGTACTTGTCATACTTTAATATAACAAGAACCATGTTAACATCTAAAGCTTTATTACACTGAATGACGAAAATACTACACACATAGTAAAGGTCAAGACATGGAATATAGTCATTACACAATCTAACGTGAATCCACAAATGTAAACTGACACTAGGGGCGACAATCGAAATAAACAAATTCACGACACCACAATTCCATTTTATTTTGCTGCCTATGTCTAATTCTATGTCTCATCTAGAAAAATCTGCACTATTACCACCCTTTACACTCAATGTGATCTAAAAATACTGACTACTACTGGTCAGCCATTATGTGTGCTGTCAAGCATGACACTATTCACATGCATGTGACACACACACGTAAAGGAAAAGAAAGACACATGAACAGTCTTAGTTTAGAAAAATGGAAATAACTGCATTTGAATGTTTTGTGAAAATCGACTTCAAGTCAAGAATATCCTCACTCTTTTCTTTCAATTCCTTATTTAAAATATCTCAATATGGGCTTAAAAGATACAAAATAAAAATAACAGGACAGCTTATCCTCATTGCTAAGGCACAGAATAAGGCTACAACTTCAGCCTCTCCACAGTCATAAAGATAAATTTGTATCTTTATTTATGTTGCAATTTATATTCAAGTTGGTCATACACATTGCCTTTCGTACCTGTCAACAGTATTCATGGTAGATTTTCTGATGCTCAGGTTACATTTACGTCTCTTGAGTGAATTCAATGCTTTTAGAATGGCTAATGTTGGCTCCACACACTCCAGCCAGACAGACTCGGGTAAACCATCCACTAAAGGTTGCATTGAGAACTGACTCGAGAACAGGCTGCAGTAGGTCTCTCTTTTATCATCATCCATGTTCTGATAGCTTTCCTTTTGGTATGGAGAGAAGAACAATAAGAAGCGACAATTGAGCCATTATCATCTTATCTTGCTCAAAATTATGCACTAGTAAAAGTATAAATAGGAGGCGCAGTGGTTTAGCGGTAAAGCGCTTGGCTTCTGAACCATGCGTCCCGGGTTTGAATCCTGGTGAAGACTAGGATTTTTGATAACGATATCTTTGGATGCCTATGAGTCCACCCAGCTCTAATGGGTACCTGACATTAGTTGGAGAAAAGTAAAGGCGGTTGGTCATTGTGCTGGCTACATGACACCCTTGTAGGCCACAGAAGCAGATGAACTTTACATCATCTGACCCAAAGACTACAAGGACAGAAAGGGGAACTTTACTTTTACTACTTTTAAAAGTATAGATAACATATTAGCAAGTAAAATTGTAGTTAGTCTATTAGTTTGACATCAGAAATTAAAAGATTGCATCACACCAACCAATTAGGTTACACTCAGCTCTTACCACCTTACAATGAAACTTTTGTTTTTAATTTAATTTTTATTTCTCTACATAATCCTCTTTTAAATCTAAATATTTCATCCTGCAATGCTACAACCGTCCCAACTACATACAACCGGTATGAATAGCAAATGTTTGTTTATAAAATGTTTTATATAATTCAGATGTTTTTTCAGAGCTGAAAATAATCTACTTCCTAGTGTCACGTATTACGAATTGAATTCTACTTTTAAATGGCTTGCCTAGGGGAACGTGACAATAGAAAAGGAGTTGTGTCACTTATCTTAAGTCTGAATTTAATCAAAGACTTACAATGAATAACAAAAAAAAAATGACACAAGAAATCGGAAGGTAAACTATCAATCTTAATGTTTAATCAAATATAAAGTTACAAGAAAGAAAAATAAACATTTACTCAATACAGAATTGATGTGTTGACCAAAACCCTTTTACAAAAATGGCATGTAAAAATATTACAATACAAGAGTTTGAAAATATAATTACAAATACAAGCAAGGCCTTGAATAAAAAAAAAACTTACACGATCAAGTGGTATACCACGCACGGGTAGCGCAATGTCTCCGCTATTCTGTCCCACGGCTGTCTCCGTATGTCTGTCTGTCAACGTTACGCGAGCGGTCTTTATATCATCTACCACGCGTCGATATCCAGTATATTCTAGAACAGAAAGTCATCAACACCCAGATCTAGAACGCTCTTCAAAGAGACAGAAGAAAAGAAAAAAAAAACACCCTCCTTTCAACCAGAGGTACACACACAGGTCAAGGACCGGTCACTGTCTGTGTGGCTTGACGAATAAAAAAAAAACTTATTACACAAGGGGCAGACAACCTCCCCGTCTCTCGACCGCAACAGGTCAAAGAAGAAAAAAAAAACAATGCCTAGATACGTAACACCTCCCTCCTAAAAATAAAAAGTTTACATTTCCACGAAATGGAAATCTTTTTAGAATTACAAAAAAATATTTACATTACAGAATGTATTTATCATGATATATATATAAAAATATATACATCAAAATACTTTTTACAATCTAGATAAGGCATCGGCGATAACATTTTCGCTGCCTTTTATGTGTTTAAGAACTAGGTTGTACTCTTGTAAAAATAAACTCCACCTGAGAAGTCGTTGATTCTTGCCAGACATTTTGTGGATAAATGTAAGGGGATTGTGGTCAGTAAATACAACCAGTGGCCATCTGGACCCACTGATATAAAAGTCAAAGTGTTGTATAGAAAGAATCAACCCAAGACATTCTTTTTCCACAGTAGAATAATTTCTTTGATGTCTATTAAATTTCTTGGAAAAGAAACAAATGGGATGCTCTACTTGGAAATAATCTTCTTGGTAAAGGACTGACCCAACACCTGTGTCACTGGCGTCA
The DNA here is from genome assembly GCA_036873155.1 of Biomphalaria sudanica. Classification (NCBI taxonomy): domain Eukaryota; kingdom Metazoa; phylum Mollusca; class Gastropoda; family Planorbidae; genus Biomphalaria; species Biomphalaria sudanica. The sequence continues at coordinate 1,060,538 of JAZGLO010003416.1, read as the reverse complement.
ATAGCTAACCTAAAAGGTTTTCCGAAGTCAGGAGCCATCAAAATGGGGGAGCTAGATAATATCTGCTTAATTTGGTTAAAGGCTTTCTGACATTCATCCGTCCAAGTAAATCGGACATTCTTTCTCAGGAGGTTTGTTAAAGGACTGGCAATGACAGAAAAATTTTCGCAAAATTTTCTATAATATCCAGACATTCCCAAAAATCTTCGGAGTTGTTTCCGATCAGCAGGAATAGGGAAAGCTTGGATAGCTTCTACTTTGGCCATTACAGGTTTCACCTGGCCTTGTCCTACAATATGGCCTAAGTATTGGATTGAAGCCTGGCAAAAATCACTCTTACTCAGGTTTACAGTAATTTTTGCATGTAACAGTTTAGTAAAAAAACAATGCAGTTGTTTACAATGGCTAGAAAAATCTTGGCTAAAAATTACTACATCGTCTATGTATGCGTGGCAATTCTCCATGTCAGCAAGCAGGGCATTTATCATTCTCTGGAAAGTGGCAGGAGCATTCTTCATGCCGAATGGCATCACTTTGTATTGGTACAGACCATCAGGGGTGACAAAGGCGGAGATTTCCTTTGCCCTATCAGTCAGGGGAACCTGCCAATAACCTGAAAGTAGGTCTATTTTGGTGATGTACTTAGCGTCACCAATACGATCTATGAGATCGTCTATCCTAGGGATAGGAAACGAATCGGTCTTTGTTACAGCATTTACCTTACGGTAGTCTGTACAAAAACGATAAGTCTTGTCCTGTTTAGGTATCAAGACACATGGGGAGCTCCAGCTACTGGAACTTGGTTCAATGAGGTCATTTTCAAGCATATACTTGATTTCTGACCTAAGTATGGCAAGTTTTTCAGGGTTAACCCTGTAAGGATGCTGCTTGACTGGAGTAGCCTCGCCAACATCTACATCATGCATTATAACATTAGTCTGTTTTGGTACATCAGAAAAAATGTCATTAAATTCATTAATGAGTTTCATGATAACTGGCCTTTCTGTCGAAGACAGATGAGACAGTTTTACATCCAAATTCTGTAATACAAAAGAATTAGGTATTTTGTATTGTCCAAATTTCTCCTTTACAATATCATCATCAATAGGAGAAACATGGCTATTTGAACAACTTTTGACTGTATTTAAAACACAATTACTCTTCTCTGAGTGATCTGGCCGAGATACATAAGGCTTCAGCATGTTTATATGACATAACTGAGTCTTTTTCCTACGGTCAGGGGTTTTGATTGTGTAATTGAGGTCACTAATTTTGGTCTCAATTTCATAGGGACCAAAATATCTGGCTTGCAAGGGTTGACCTGGTATGGGCAAAAATACAAGCACCTTATCCCCGGGAGAAAATTCTCTAACACGGGCCTTTCTATCATACCAGCGTTTCATGCTGGATTGGGTGTTTTGTAAATTATTTTTGGCCAGAACACAAGCATCATAAAGTCTAGTTTTAAACTTAATTACATAGTCTAAAAGTCCTTCAGTGGCTGTTGGTGACAACAAAGTCTCTTTTATACATTTCAAGGGACCGCGCACCGAATGGCCAAAGACTAAGTCAAAAGGGCTGAATCCCAACGATTCTTGGACGGATTCACGGGTTGCAAACAGCAGCATGTGGATTCCTTCGTCCCAGTCTTTTTCGTGCTCAAAGCAATAGGTTCGGATCATGTTCTTGAGAGTCTGATGGAATCGCTCAAGAGCGCCTTGCGACTCGGCATGATACGCACTTGACATGCAGTGTTTGATGCCCAACTGAGTCATGACTTGCTTGAAAAGATTGGCCGTGAAATTCGTTCCTTGGTCCGATTGGATGGACTTTGGTAGACCAAATAGAGTAAAGAACTTGATTAAGGCCTTCACAATGTTTGATGCTTTTATGTTCCTTAGAGGAATAGCTTCAGGAAAACGAGTTGAAGCACACATAAGGGTCAACAGGTATTGGTTGCCAGCTTTTGTCCTTGGGAGAGGACCAACACAGTCAATAAGTACTCTGCTGAAAGGTTCTTCAAAGGCTGGAATCGGCTTCAGAGGAGCAACAGGGATCTTTTGATTTGGCTTGCCAACCATCTGACAGGCATGACAGGATCGGCAGTACTGGATGACATCTTTCTTCAAACGTGGCCAGAAAAAGTGTGACATAATCTTGTGGTATGTCTTGTGTATGCCGAGATGACCTGACATTGGTGTGTCATGAGCAAGATTCATGATGTACGCTCGGTATCTTTCTGGTAACACGATTTGATGGCATATTCTCCATTCTTCTTCGTTGGATGCGTCTGGAGGTTTCCATTTCCTGAAGAGCATATCATCTTGGATGTAGTAGCACGTTGATGCTAGCTCTGCCTCTTGTGATGTCATTGCGGTTTCTCGGAGTTTGGCGAGCTCTGGATCCTTCTTTTGGTCCTCAATCAACTGTTTTCGAGTTGATGCCGGCTTTTCAGAATTTGGCGTTGGTTCTTCTTCAAGAGAAGCAAAGAATGTGGTGCTCAAGTCCACATCATCTTGGTTACTGTTGGCCTTGACGACGTTCTCTTGTTGAGATGCTTTCAACCTCATTGCCCTTGTTACTGCACACGCTGGATATAACTCTAGGTCTTCCTCGGGTGTGGCAGATAAGTCGGGTGTTTGAGTGACGATGGGTTCGGCTATCACCTTTCCACCTGCTAAGTCATTGCCTAACAGCAACGAGATGCCTTCCAATGGTAATGTTGGTCGGACACCTACAACAACCGGTCCAGTAATAAGATTTGACTTTATGTCGATTAGATGTAGAGGCACATCTATACATCCAAGCTCTACGCCTCGTAACAGGATGCTCTTCCCAGTCGATGATGATTTTGACAAGGGCAAGATACCCTCTAAAAGTAGCGATTGTGAGGCACCTGTGTCTCTCAAAATGGTGATAGGTCGTAGACTTGTAGAATCACCGGGTAGTGATACAAATCCTTCCGAAATGAAAGGCTTAAAATCCTCTAATAAAACATCAATTTTGGTTGATGCAGACTGGACTTGGGTCGAACTCTCGCTGGAGTCATTGACATCTTTAGGAGACGCAGTGGAGAAACTCTTTCTTGAGTCAGTAGAACATCTTTTGGATGTATTTGGAGAACTCTTGATGGAGTCATTGGAACATCGGGGTGATGTCTTATGGGAACTCTTGATAGAGTCATGGGAACATCGGAATGATGTATTATGGGAACTCTGGATAGAGTCATTGGAACATCGGGGTGATGTATTATGGGAACTCTGGATAGAGTCATGGGAACATCGGGGTGATGTATTATGGGAACTCTGGATAGAGTCATTGGAACATCGATGTGATGTATTTGAAAAACTCTTATTTGAGTCATTGGAACATCGGCTTGATGTATTTGAAAAACTCTTGTTTGAGTCATTGGAACATCGGCTTGATGTATTTGAAAAACTCTTGTTTGAGTCATTGGAACATCGTAAAGATGAATTTGAAGAACTCACTGTTGAGTCATTTGAACACCGTGGAGACATTTTCGGAGAGTCTTGTACAGTCAATACATTTGAAACAGGTGGTGACGAGGTATTCTTGATATGACTTGAGGATGAGGGAGTAAACCTCGACGACCACTGTACTGTGCAAGCGCTGACTTTTGAAGGAGCTTTTTCGTTTCTCTTCTTCAGTTTCCAGCAATCGTCAATTTTATGGCCTTCTCGTTTGCAGTAGGAACAAGTAGCTTTACTTGTAGTAGGTTTTCTGTCGTTTGTACTGCTGTTCTTGATGGAGTTGCTAGCAGTGGACTCAGGCTGTTTGACTTGTTTTGGCTTGACATCCGTCGTATACTTGGCAAATTGATGTGATATTATATAATCGTCTGCCAACACTGCAGCCTTGTGCACATCTTCCTCGCCACGATCAGCTATATGCGTACGGACGTCCAGCCGCACACAACTCTTGAACTCTTCCATCAGCATTAGGTTCTTGAATTTGGCAAAGTCGGTGCCGATTTCCTTGGAAGTGAGCCATTTCTCAAAGCGTCGCTCCTTTTCCCGCAGGAATTCTACATGGGTTTGGCCATCCGATTTGCGAAAATCCCTGAACTGCTTTCGGTAAGCTTCCGGAACAAGTTCATATGCCTTAAGAATTAAGGCCTTAACAACATTATAATCTTTTTGTTGTTCAATGGTCAAAGAACAAAATACCTCTGCAGCTCTACCAGTCAAAACTGTTTGCAGCAAAGTGGGCCACAAAGTTTCAGGTACATTAAAATTTTTCACAGCAAGTTCAAATTGTGGAAAATAATTGTCAATTGTGGCTTCATTAAAGCGTGGAATTATTTTCAAAAATTTTATTGCTTCAGCAGTATGACTGGCAGGGGAAGAATCTGGTCTTACATTAGCAGCTAACTCTAATTTTTTTAACTCTATTTGTAATTTCATTTCCATTTCTTTCTGCTCTCTCTGCTCTCTAGCCATTTCCTTCTGGGCTTCTATTTCCATTTGTTTTAATTTTATCTGAAGTTCTAAATCTGATTTACCCTCATCGGGTCTAAGGGTTTCTAAAAGGTCTTCAGAAAACACTTCCTCGTCTACATAATGGATTACAATGTTATCTCTTATTTCTTGTTTAAGGGCATTTGATTTTATTTTTAACCCTAAATGTTTTGAAATAAGGACCAGTTCCTTCCTAGTAAAAGCATCAAGTTCTTTCACAGAGGGATTTGCAAGAAAAACCTGAATATCCATGACTAACTAACAACTATTACAAGCAAAAAAAAAATGTATACAATGTAAATATACAGTACAAAATCAGTACAACAAAAAAACCTTAAGAGTTTGGTCAATACTATTGATACTTTACTTCCGACTCTTTGAACCAAAAAAAATTTTTGTTAAAGTCAACTTCGCCTTTACAAAATTACTCAAGTAAGACGAAAATAGGTTCAGAAAAATATCCGGGACGAAAGCCCTCAAACTTCTTTTGTCACGTATTACGAATTGAATTCTACTTTTAAATGGCTTGCCTAGGGGAACGTGACAATAGAAAAGGAGTTGTGTCACTTATCTTAAGTCTGAATTTAATCAAAGACTTACAATGAATAACAAAAAAAAAATGACACAAGAAATCGGAAGGTAAACTATCAATCTTAATGTTTAATCAAATATAAAGTTACAAGAAAGAAAAATAAACATTTACTCAATACAGAATTGATGTGTTGACCAAAACCCTTTTACAAAAATGGCATGTAAAAATATTACAATACAAGAGTTTGAAAATATAATTACAAATACAAGCAAGGCCTTGAATAAAAAAAAAACTTACACGATCAAGTGGTATACCACGCACGGGTAGCGCAATGTCTCCGCTATTCTGTCCCACGGCTGTCTCCGTATGTCTGTCTGTCAACGTTACGCGAGCGGTCTTTATATCATCTACCACGCGTCGATATCCAGTATATTCTAGAACAGAAAGTCATCAACACCCAGATCTAGAACGCTCTTCAAAGAGACAGAAGAAAAGAAAAAAAAAACACCCTCCTTTCAACCAGAGGTACACACACAGGTCAAGGACCGGTCACTGTCTGTGTGGCTTGACGAATAAAAAAAAAACTTATTACACAAGGGGCAGACAACCTCCCCGTCTCTCGACCGCAACAGGTCAAAGAAGAAAAAAAAAACAATGCCTAGATACGTAACACTAGTCTAAACATTGCCTGGCTTCCAAACCGGGGGGTTCTGGGTTAGAATCCTGTTGAAGACTGGAATTTTTTAATTTCTGGATCTTTGGGCACCTCTGAGTTTAACCAGCTCTAATGGTTACCTGACACTAGTTGGGGAAACATAAAGGCAGTTGGTCATTGTGCTGGCCACATGACACCCTCATTAATCGTATGCCACAGAAACAGATGACATTTACATCATCTGCCCTATAGACCACAAGGTCTGAAAGGAGAACTATTAGTCTAAACATCACGCATCCAGCAGCGGACGACGGGATGACAGCAGGCAGGCTATTAACCTGGGACCAACGAGGGGACAGTTGGGGCACCACACAAGATTTTTCAACCATCTTTCTCCATTCCTGACTGTCTTTAGCCTTGGATAGTACCTCCTTCAATTGCAGCCCTGACCATTCTTTTATGCTGTCTTCCCATCGCTTTCTCTGTCTGCCTCTTTTTCTTTTTTCTGGTAATGTTCCTGGAAGGAAGGTCTTTGCAAAATTCTGAAGATGTTTTTTTTCAAGAAGTTCATATCAAAATTTTGTTTCATCTTGCTTAAAATTTTTTGGTTCACTTTAAATAAAACCTCAAAATGTAATCTTTGCAACTTACCCTATATTTTCTTTCATCCATGTAGGTCAAACTTAATGTAAGCAGCTCAGAGTTAAGGAATCCATAGCATAAGGACAACACAGGCATTCTTGAGATGGGATTGCTAATTGGAATGTTAAATATGAAACATTTAAAACAGCCATAATATCAATTGCAGCCAATATTACATTAAATAATAAACAAAGATTTTAACCTTCATAAAATTACACAATAAAAATAAAATAGAATAGAGAAATAAAAAACAAAGACTAAATCAGAAAAACATAAAACAGTATAACTTAAATATAAAATATAAGCGAAGATAATTTAATATACCAAGAATGCAAAATGGAAGAAAAACATGTTCAAACTTTTTACCAGACAGACAGAGTGAGTTGATATAAGCTTAGTAAAAAAGCAGGTAATGATCATTACCTATGATGCTTGGATTAGTACCAGTACAGTACTGTAACGGTAGATCTATGTGAAGCGTGTAATGACTAGTACCTATATTTGAGAAGACCTTCCTCATCCAACACTTTTGTGAAGGCATCAGGGTAGTAAGACAACTCCGCTTCATCATCCCACCCTCGGTTACTGCTCTTGTTCAGCTCTGGGTCTCCGAGGTGTAATGATGAAGAAGACCTACAGCAGTCCATGGCATCACTGAAAGTGCAGTATAGACTACTATACACAGTTGACAACTTAATTAGACAAAACTTACTCTCATGTGTGATGTATCATGATCGAAAGAAAGTTAAACACTATATTATAGCAGTAGATAGATAGAAACTTTAAAAAATATATAGATCTAGTCAGATACTACAAGATTTCAAAGTAAGGCAATATTGTCTTAGTAAATAGAGGTATTAAGAATATAACATAGTAATAAATCAATCCAATCCAACTTTCTGATGTAAACTTTACTTGTAATGTTTGAGTGAAACTATGGTATGAACATATATTTCATTTGTTATTATTATATTGTTTTGCTATGTGTATTGCACAATTAAACATATTTCTCCAAGGATAATAAAGAAAATGCAGACCATGAACAATATCTTTCTTCAAAACTAAATGCTGCAGCTAGAACAGTTGGCATAGAAATTAGTGCAGGAAAGAAGCAAAACACTAGTTTGTGGTGGAGACAGTATGAGAGGTTACATACAGTTAAATGACCAAACAGTAGAAGAAGTTGAATCATTTAAAACTTAGGGTTAAACAAACAAGAGATGGAGGATCAATAAAAAAGATAAAAACATGCTTAAGGTTGGCATCCACTGCAAACTGTCGAAAATCTGGAAGAGCAACATCAGCTTCCCAGTAAATTAAAAGTTGTATTCTTTGTTATTGTCTCTTTACTTATATATGGCTGTGAAAGTTGGAAACTGAATGCTGAGACTGAAAGAAGAATTCTAGCCTTTCAGAGTAAACGCTACTGTAAAATGCTGGGTATCAGATACCAGAAAAAGAAGACAAATGAGTTTGTACCATTACAACTCAACACTCTTGCTGGCAAGAAGTAAGTACTTCCCAGTACTGTGAAGAGATGAAAGCCGAGCTGGTGTGGTCATAATGTAAGACATGACTCACTGTGTAAAGTCCTCCTTCAAAGTACGGTGGAGGGAGCACAAAGTTATGGTTGTCCAAAGAAAAGCTGGCTGGACAATGTAAAATAATGGACCGGCCTCTCTCTTGATATCCAGCTAAGAACAGCTGCTGACCAAGAGAACTGGAGGGATTTGGTTACACGAACTGTCACAGCACCCCAATGACGAAAGTCAAGGGACAGATGATGATGATAAATACATTTTTTACTATTATTTATATATTATTTTTATTCACATGGCATATTAATGTTTAACAAAAAATTTCTTTGAATTGCATTATATCACCTCTTAAGATATAATTCATAGACAAATGTCTAATTAATTCATGCTTTAGCTAACATGATTTAGGGTATACCTTTGAATTCTTAAGATCCTTTTGTAATTGTCCAAAATAACGGCAACCTCGTTTTCGTCAATCATTTTCTCAGACAGATGCTGCCAGTCTCCAAACAATCATTGGCCAACATTAGCTTGAAATTCAAGAAAAAGGTTGTCCAAATAATACATGTGATTTTAAAAAAGGGGTAAAGCACAAGCGTTGTTTGCGAATTTTGTGAAATATAATGTTGAAAGTTGAACCCTTAAATTTTATTTAGAGAGTTAATCAATTGTTATGTAGGTTAGGTTGTTTAGGTTATGTCATTGTCAACAAAGAAACTCTTTTCTGAAACTCAGATATTCACAATTTCCTAATTTAATTATTGTTTTTTTTTTTTCATTCTTGCGATGCGTTCTCAGCTTTATAATTTAGTTATCAAAAGCTGGCTACGAAAAATAAAAATACAATTCAATCTAGATCAAGATTAAAGACTAGATTTATATCTAGCTTAATAATCTAGATCTAGATCTAGATCTAAACATTCGAACAGAACTATGAAAATTATAATCAACATTTATACACAAAATAAACTTAATACGCAAACAACCTCCACAGGGAGACAACCGCGGTCCTCCCATTGGAAAAGAGTAACAAAGTTCGGTCATTTTACAAGTTGGTTTAACATTCACTGTCTTTGCATGAACAATTAGATTTATTATTACACCATAATCAATGAAAAAAAGAATATAATTTCTCTAGTACTATCTAACCTCATTTTTGAAAGGTATTTTTTTTTATATTGTCCTTATAGATATCTCGTAAGAGGATGCTGTAACGCATTTCGTGTTGAGAAATTTGTTTCAAAAATGTAATAAGTTCCTAGTTTTTATAATGTATATGAATATCTCTGCTTAATTTAGAAATCACTTTTTATGAATACAACTAAGACATACTTATTTTTAATGATAAGCACTCACTCACGTACACACACACACACACACACTGGTGTCATACCGCACTGAGCATGCTATGAACATGAAAGTTGTTCTATTAAAAAAAACATTCATTAGAAATATTTCCAATCGTACAAATGTATTATCTAGATTGATTAAAGATACATTAAAAGGATTGATTCAAAATAACTGATGCCATTTCACTTAATATAAGCGAGGTTGGACTTTTGCTAGACGCTCGTATACCTAGAGTACTTTGCTTTCTGCAGGGGCGTAGCTAGGGGGGCTTGACCTTTGTGGAGGCCCCTGCTTTTTGCGTAATAATTAATTTTTTATGTAAAAAACACTCATTTGGGGGCCCCCCTCAAGTGGGGGCCCGGGGGATTTTCAAATTCTACCCCCTAAAATTTATTTCCAAGAACTCTCTTGCGTTTCCTCCAATTTAAATAAGTTAAAAAAATCTTTCACGATTTTTCGTTTGTGTGTGTGTGTTTGTGTGAAAGAGGTCTGATTTACGACTATATGCAGTGCTGGATTCAACTATAAACAACATAAGCTATAGCTTAGAGTCTCCATCTGCCTGGGTATTTTCCTTAACATATAACAGATCCTCACTGCGTAGTAATGTAATGATTAAATATTTCTCTAATGTCCCGAATGGCGGAATGTATGAGATCTTGCTATGATGAGCTGCAAGCAGAGTTATTACAGTATGTGGGGATTAATTCCCCTTTCAGTGTAAAAGTATGTGTGACTTGTCTGATTTAAATCGATTGTTGATCGGTGTGTTGAAATCTGAAGTAAGCATCTATGGAATAAGTTAACGGACCGCCTTCTAAAAACAGGTGGCTCATCGTACAGTCAAGGTTTCTATGCGTCACTTTTATATAATCTGTTGAACGGCGCACAGATCTAGGTTTTTTTTTTAATGTTCTTGATGATCTCCACCTTTCTAGAAGTTCTTTTATTGTGAAAGAAAAGGCATGTGCTATTCTATACTAGTTCTAGATCTAGGTCTACTTCACTTATTCAAAGTTCAGATCATACATCTAAAAATTGTCTAGATCCTAACTCTAAGGGTAATCTAGAATCTAAGATTTTTTCTATGGACGGCTGCCTGGTCGTGTAGCATCAAGTATGCGCTTTGGACAGTCGTCACAACAGAGCCGAGTTTGAACCCTTCACGCTGTCAACCCAGCCCCACCCCTGCCCCCTTTTCAGGCAGGAGGTTTGAGGTAAGAGGCAATAAAACTAATCATTATTTCTGGAGTAACGTCCGTCCGGATATTTATAAAACAATCAACCCGGGGCAATGCTTCTTAGCCTCGCCGTGGCGCTCGGGTGGAAATGGTCGTCAGAAGAGACGACTGAGCAACAGGTAAGCAAAAAATACCTCCGTTGCAGTAGTGTAGAAAGTTACCCGTGGGCCCGGGTTAAAAATATCCTTCCCCCATACCCTGCAAATTAAGTGTGTGGTACAGAGAAGGAATTTTGGGGATTTTACCTTTGACCGCGATTTTAATCCGAGAACCTTGGGATACGAGCTATCGGTAATAGGGATCTGCTTGGCTCTTTCCCAGACAGAAATTTCTTATCTTATAAAATACAGACGTTACTTCAGATGATTACGTCCTACGCGTGTTCTTAAGTCGATCTAGTCATGCATGTTATTGTTATTGCCAAGTCATTGGTTTTACTACCTGGCTCAGGCAACCAATTCCAATTCATTCCATGCTCTAATAGCACTAGGGAAGAAGGAGCATTTGTACAAATGTGTCCTAGCATAAGGAACGAGGAATGTGCCTTTATCTTTGTGTCTTTCTGAGTATTGCTACTTTACTTTTAAGTCTTCTATCCTGAAGGCTTTCTAAATTTAGTGATTTTACTTCCATAGATCATAGCCTATGTCATAGTCATACTTATGATGCTGTTTTTTTAATAGTTTTTACTACTCATACTCTTAAATAGGGATGATTATGATGATTATATAAAAAGTATTGATAGGCATATGTATCTAGATCTGGACTCTAGTTCCTTGAGTCTTAGACTCTTATGACAATTACGAAGAAGAAGAAAATCTAACTACTGAGTAAGTGAATAGATCTCGATCTAAATCAGGTAGCCTACCCAGTTTAAAATCTAGAAACTGTTACAGAACTGTAAATTGAAGACTTCAGAGTTTAAGACGTCGATCTACTTGTAGAGGCCATGATCAAGAGATGTGACGTCATCTAATGCATTACAGTGCAGCGCGAGATTTAGTCCTTCTCATATTTCGCGCGTAGCCACGTGAAACACTTCCCTTCTGCTGAATCTTCCGACAGGAAGATATCGCTTTTTAAATTTAAATTATCCAATAGTGAGAATAAAGTAGATTTAGTTTTTTTAAAAAGTTCATTGTATTATATACCATCTAAAGCGTTTGAAGTATACTGCACTCCTCATTAATCTTCGGATTCGAAGACAAGCCTTATATATATATATATATATTTATATATATTAATTAATTAATTAATATATTTTAATTATCTAAGACTCAAAGCCCTTGAGGATGTCAATGTTAACAACTGTTTAGAATTAGCGATTACTAAAGAGCAAGTTTGTAACATTTTCAAAAACGTCAACCCAATGAAAGCTGGTGGGCCTGATGGAATGAAAGGGTGAATCTTAAAAGAATGTGCTGAACAACTAGCTGAACCTTTCCAAGAGATTTTTTCTACTTCATGACTAAACCATGAGATACCACCTGTGTGGAAGTCATCTATAATTGTACCTGTGCCAAAGGTTTCCAAACCGAAGGAAATGAATGACTATAGACCTGTTTCACTTACTTCCATTGTGTCTAAATGTTTAGAAAAATTGGCTAAAATGTTTCTTCTGAATGATCTTTGTAATAAGTTAGACCCTTTACAATTTGCTTACCAAAAGGGTAAAGGTGTAGACGATGCCATCCTAAATATTTTAAATTGTGTCTACAAACATCTGGACTTACCGAACACTCATGTAAGATTGTTCTTTATTGATTTCTCATCAGCTTTTAACACTATACAACTTCATTTACTCATTGACAAGATGAAAGCGTTGAATATTAGTCCATACATATTACTATGGGCTAATGAATTTTTGACCCAGAGATCTCAGAGGGTTAGGGTAAACAATGTTATATCAAATGAACGCATAGTTAACACAGGGGCGCCCCAGGGGGCTGTGACATCGCCATTGTGGTTCATTTTGTACACCAATGATCCGATAGTTCTTTTTGCTCCTTCACAAAATTCGCTAATGATGCGGCTCTTCTTGCCCTGCTCTCAATGCGGCTCTTCTTGCCCTGCTCTCAATGCGGCTCTTCTTGCCCTGCTCTCAATGCGGCTCTTCTTGCCCTGCTCTCAATGCGGCTCTTCTTGCCCTGCTCTCAATGCGGCTCTTCTTGCCCTGCTCTCAATGCGGCTCTTCTTGCCCTGCTCTCAGAGAGCTCAGACGTAAATGAGTATTTCAAAGAAATAGAACACATTGAAAAGTACTGTAAAGATAATTTTTATTATTAAATGTAAAAAAAACCAAAGAAATGATTATCGATTTTCGTAGGGACAAGAAAGAACATGATATTGTTTCTGTAGCTGGAGAGACTATTGAAATTGTGCAAACCTTTAAATACCTTGGTACTATCCTAGACAATAAACTAAATTTTACTGCAAATACTGATTATATCAGCATTAAAAGGGCAGCAAAGATTACGATTACTCAGAAAACTATCCTCGTTTAATGTTAGAGAAAATGCTTTGGATATGTTTTATCACGCTCATATCTGCAATATTTTAAGTTTCAATATCACTGCCTGGTATGGCAATCTGAGCATTAAAAATAAGAATAAACTTTATAGAATCCTAAATGCTGCTGGTAAAATCATTGGCAAAAAACAACCCCCATTTTGGCAGTTGTTTGAGACAAACATCTATAAAAAAAGCTAACAAGATCCTCGAAATAAAGAGTCACCCTTTGGGTCAGGATTTTGTGATTTTACCATCACAAAAAAGATACAAGACACCGATAGCAAAGACAAACAGACACAAACACTCTTTTGTTCCCCTGGCAATCAAATCATTAAATAAGAACAATCTGGTATAAACTTTGTCACATGTAAATTATGAGTGAGTCTTTGGTTTCTTATGGTTATAATCTTTTTTGTTTGGTGTAATGCACAAATTGTAAGACAAATTTCCATACGGACAATAAAGATGATTATTATTATTATTATTATAAAACAAACATTTTTACATAAAACACTGAACCATAATCTTCAAATACAAAAAACAAAATTTAATAAAATACTCTGAAAGACACAAAGATAAAGGCACACTACTCCTTCTATATGCCAGGACAAATTTGTACAAATGCTCCTTCTTCCCTAGTGCTGTTAGAGCATGGAATGGGTTGCCTGAGCTAGCCAGGAAAACCAGTGACTTGGCAGAATTTAGGTAATTGGTTAATATGCATGACTAGATGCATGACGCGTAGCACGTAAACATCCTAGATGGACCTCATACGTGTCAATGGAATTTGTTGACTAGTTTTTCCTTTAACTACGCTCATGGAATTTTATGACAGTTTTTTTTTGTTTAGGTGGAAAGGGATTTTAAAATCAAAACCCCCTTGGCTCATCGAATTCTTTTTAATAAGAAAAAGTCAAATTTAATTTTCAAAAGACATTGTCACATCGATCAGTTGATTGAACAATTATTTTGCAACCACCAATAAACAGTTTAATGGTGACCTTTTACAACCAGGTTTAATCTGACGCAGTTAGTAGCACGAATCTGCTTAAGCCTAGGAATGTCGTGGGTAGGCTATCAATTTTCATATACGACGAAAAAACAACAACAAATACATCCAGTGTACAGACTAAAGGGAGTGTTGATTGTGATGATTTCTGTTTCTCTAGTGCCAAGATTTATTATTGATGTAATATTTATTAATAGTCGACCGGCGGCGTAGCATACGCCGCTATTTTGCAGCGCCAACCTTAGGCCACTGCAACCTATGCGACCGCATAAGTTCCATCACTTTTATAGGGCCCGCGCTAATTTTAGGTGTATAAATTATTAAATTAAACCATTTTATAACTTATAACAGATTTCCCGCGGCCTCTTGTCGATTTAACAGGAGGTCCTGGAAATCTCCTGAAATTGCAAAATATACGAAAAAGTCCTGGAAATATCAGGAAATTATTAAAATCTTTTTAAAATTCATACAAATCTCCTGAAATATACAGACGAAAATTGTCTTTTTTTTTTTCACTCTTAAATTACCTAGAATAACTCCCTCCGTCCGAGTTGCAAAATTAAAAGAGTGATCTTTCCATTGTGGCCAAACTCTTGAGCGTGCTCTGTCGCTTCGATAGTTACTACAGAGTAGATTACTCGCCCCCCCCCCTTTTTTTTTTACGTGAGGTGGAAATAAAAAAAAAAAGAGTGATATTGCAACGGTCCCCCCTGCTATGTTGTGACTACGTGTTCTCCCCACCCCACCCCCTCTTGTTTTCTCGTGGACTATCCGCAGAGTGATCTTTCCTTTACTAAACTCTTGAGGGAAGAAGAGAATTAGATATATAGATTCTTTCAATACATTACGTATCTTCTCTTTTCTATATTAAAAACGACACAAACAGAATCACTTGCCGGGGATATATATTGTTGCAACCCTATTGGCGGCGCGATAGGGTTAACTTTGTACAATCAGCTGACATATGTGACACAGGCCAGTAATACTGTAGGGCGTGCTATATCGATGGACAAGGGACAGTACTGATATGAACTTTGCACGTGAATATGACCCGTGTTATGGTCATGTGATCAAAAGCCTTTGTGGACCTTTGTAAGGCAGTGAAGTTCAGCAGAGGACAGCGAGGAGACCGGGACTGTCAGTCGGCCATGAAGTCGGTCCTGGTGGAGTCCTCGAGTGAAACGTACGAGTCCAGGAAGAGACAATAGAGTTTAGTACGGCGGTACGGTGTGATATTTGTAGTAGTTGATTGTGCTGCCAATTATGTCATATTGGCTGTTTTATTTACTCATTATTAAAGTACCAGATTATTTGGAGCTCTTGTTGTCAAGTTCTTGATGTGTTGGACGTGTTGTTAATGAGCAGGCCTGATTAGGAGAGAAAGAGAGAATCTTAACAGTTTATAAAACTTGAAAACACACTGAAGAAACTTCTTTTTTCTTCTTCTTTATTAAACTTCTACAAACTTATAATTCAAACAATACATAGATTTTCGATTGTCCTACAAAATTTTTATTCTAAAACTCTAAACCTTATTATCACAATTATTATTGTTAATTAGAATCGGTGCCCATTAAAAAAAAAAAGCACACTTTCACAAATAACAAACAATTCAAAATAATCAATTTTATATGCAATACTAATAATTATATCTTCTTATATAATATAGTACATTAACAATATTTTTTTTTTATGAAGCTTCAAATTAAAAAATAAAAATATAGTAAAAGATAGAATTTGAAGAAGACTGCGAAGAATTATAAACTACAAAATACATTTTGCACTAATAAATAATAGTTTTCAGAGAAAGAAAATGATCTTCTCTTTCAAAGGAAAGTCTGTACTCTATTAGATAATATTAATACAAAAAAAAAAATACTACTACCCTTAAGTTTTAGAAAATTAAATACATATCATACAGTAAGTATCACTAAAACATTGGAAACATAAAGATTTTATTTCTTCCCAATGCTACCAATGAAGGAGATGAGTGTACAACAGGGAACAAGAAGCTGTAATAGTGTAGCCTTTATATGTACATTTATTATCACATTATATGCTATTAGGCTATTAAGAAAGAAAGAGAGAGAGAGGCCATAGGGAGAGAAACTAAATAAAATGAAGTTGATAAGGCATGAAAAACACTTTTAACAATGCAATCTATCACACAAATTCATCACAGGATGTCTATAAAATTAAGTAGACAGGCATGCCAACACCTTAAAATGCAATCTGTCACACAGAAATGTCCTGTCCAGGTTAACTCCTAAGCAACTAGATCCATACGGCCAAAAGAAAACAAAATTGTAACAGCTATATATATATTTTTTTAATTTCACAAAACTTTTTTGTAGACAAGCAATCCCCCCACTGCCAGTGCAGCGAGGCAGCAAGCTAGTTTAGCCTTTGGAAAGGCAACGTTTTTAGCTCGGCAAGACATTATCAGCTTCTCCTAAAATAAAACAAGAGAATTTTTCGGTAATAAAAAAACATACGCCAATGCAATCAAAAACATCTTTGTTAAAAAAAAAAGTTTGTTTCCAAAACACTATCCATAGTTGTTATTACGTACCCAGCCTCCGTTATCCACTATCCAGTCAACAAGAAACTCATCCACAAGTGTCTCCATGATTTCAATAATGTAATCCTCATCATCAGGGAACTGTGTATTGCGGATACGTAAGCAAGTTCTTTATTCATAATAATATAAACTATATCCATTACATAAATTTTATCAATAATATCTATCCAAATTAAGAAATACTTCTGGCAATTTAAAATAAAAAGCAAATGTTCATACAAGACCTAAACACTGACCTGCAACGTCGCAACCTGGCGATGACCAAGTGAACTCTTTATAGTATATACGATAAGAAAACCAAAACCTAATGGCCATGGTCCTCAAATTCCTTCCTTCAGGGAACAGGACAAATAAGAAGGGACAGAGAATGCGATGGAAAGATAGCATCAAAATATGGACGGGCCCTTCATTGAAATGGATTGTATTGAAGGCAAAAGACAGAGAGGAATGGAGAAAGACCAGCGGTTCTCAACCTTTTAAGCTCGGCGACCCCCTTTTACCCACCCCCCCCCACTCTGCCGCGACCCCGACCCCCTACACAAATACAGAATTGTAGGATAGACAATAACAATCCATATTTTCGATGGTCTTAGGCGACCCCTGGCATGTGGTCAATCGACCCCCAAAGGGGTCGCGACCCACAGGTTGAGAACCCCTAAGAAAGACGGTCGACAAATCTTGCGTGATATTTAGGTTTTTTTTTTTTTTAAACCGTTATATGAGATATTGATACTTTAATGTACAATGCTCCTTCTTCCCTAGTGCTATTAGACAATGGAACGGGTTGCCCGAGTCAGCCAGGAAAACCAGTGACTTAATTAACATACATGACTAGATTGACCTAGGAACACACGTAGGACATAATTAGGACATAATCATCCTCTTCTTTTTTTTTTTTTAAGTAACGTCTGTATTTTAAAGTAACGTCTGTATTTTAAAGTAACGTCTGTATTTTAAAAGATAAGTAAGAAGATACATACAATAAAATAGTATATATATATATTTTATTTTATTTTTGTTTATTTTTATCAGTACAAAAAAAAATTGGTATTTAAATTATTAGTATTAGAATGAGATGCTCCAAAAAATATATCACTCGACGAGGATGGGATTCGAACCCACGCGGGGAGACCCCAATGGATTAGCAGTCCATCGCCTTAACCACTCGGCCACCTCGTCATGCCTGCAGCGGAGTTTTGAATCATAATCCAAAAGGCTATTGCGAATGATTGACACATCCTTTTTTTTTTTACATGTTTAGTGACTATTGTGTTCACAACCAAACATTCGCTTATAAATAAAATTGAAAATAAATAAGAAACAATTAAAAGTGGTAGGAACTGGCAGAGTATTCTCGAAATCTGAATTATTTGACGAGCATTTTCTAAACATTGATCCACACGTCACAGCTGGTAGGCCTAAACTTTTCTCAATAAACGTACTTACAAGGAATATGCTACTACCGGGGGGGGGGGGGACTGTAAATGTAGGGGTGGTAAGCAACGAAATGGCTTGTATTTTCTTTGAATGGCGTCAGCTGAAAACTAATAACGGGGCTGCGGGCATCGGAGGCATAGCGAGCAAAACGTGCGCCCGGGGCAAGAACATTTATTGGTGCCCCTTCCTTGATCGCCCATTTTACATGAGCATCCCATAGAAATAAGAACTTGAGTTACTAGACCTAGGTGCACCGGAAATAAAAGCGTGACGTCTTCACGACGGCTTGTTTGTAAAATGTTTTACATGTTTCGGATGTTCCTTCAGAGTTGAAGATAATTACTTCCTAGTCCAAACCTCCCGCAGGACGACGGGGGATGGGAGCGGGCAGGGTTTGAACCCGGGACCATCGATAAATCTGAACGATAGTCCAGCGTGCAAACCGCACGACCAGGCAGCCATCTAATAGAATAGGATAAAGTATAAAACCTAAGAGGGATGTAAGTATTTTTTTAAAGAATATGATGAAGTATAAAACCTAAGAGGGATGTAAGTATTTTTTTAAAGAATATGATGAAGTATAAAACCTAAGAGGGATGTAAGTATTTTTTTTAAAGAATATGATGAAGTATAAAACCTAAGAGGGATGTAAGTATTTTTTTAAAGAATATGATGAAGTATAAAACCTAAGAGGGATGTAAGTATTTTTTAAAAAAATATGATGAAGTATAAAACCTAAGAGGGATGTAAGTATTTTTTTAAAGAATATGATGAAGTATAAAACCTAAGAGGGATGTAAGTATTTTTTTTTAATATGATGAAGTATAAAACCTAAGAGGGATGTAAGTATTTTTTTAAGAATATGATGAAGTATAAAACCTAAGAGGGATGTAAGTATTTTTTTTTAGAATATGATGAAGTATAAAACCTAAGAGGGATGTAAGTATTTTTTTTAGAATATGATGAAGTATAAAACCTAAGAGGGATGTAAGTATTTTTTTTTTTAAATATGATGAAGTATAAAACCTAAAAGGGATGTAAGTATTTTTTTAAAGAATATGATGAAGTATAAAACCTAAGAGGGATGTAAGTATTTTTTTTTTAATATGATGAAGTATAAAACCTAAGAGGGATGTAAGTATTTTTTTTAGAATATGATGAAGTATAAAACCTAAGAGGGATGTAAGTATTTTTTTTATAATATGATGAAGTATAAAACCTAAGAGGGATGTAAGTATTTTTTTTAGAATATGATGAAGTATAAAACCTAAGAGGGATGTAAGTATTTTTTTAAAGAATATGATGAAGTATAAAACGTTTTAAAAAAAGGGGGGGGGGTAGGTAAGCAGCGAGTGTGGTTATCTTATCTAATATATTACGGACGTTACTTCAAAAAAAAAAGATAATTAGACCAACGTCCTACGCATTTCATATGTGAATCTAGTCATGCATGTCAATCTCTGACTTGAACTCTGCAAAGTTCTTGGTTTTTCTGGCTGATTCAGGCAACCCATTCCATTCTCTAATGGCACTATGGAAGAAGGAGCACGAATTTGTTCTAGCGTATGGAATAAGAAATGTGTCTCTCTCTGTGTGTCTTAGTGAGTATTTCATTATTTTTTTTTTCATTTGTAAGTTCTGGCTCAGTGTTTTATGTATTACAAACTACAAACTAATCTCTAAACGATGATTCAAGCACTATTTTGAAGCAGTAAAACAGGATGGAGGGTATCTTCACGTTGTTATTGTTTTGCAACGCCTGTACGCAAAGCATTTTGTGATACTTTGATAAGTGGAGAGATCACGTGACAATGGAGAGGTCATGTGCCAAGCCACAATCGCGATCATGTAGACCTCTCTCTCTCTTTCTCTCTCACTATCCCACGATGAGGCAAAACGACCAGGAGAGCCCAGCATGATCCAACTGAGTACTAACATAACCAATAGTAAAATTGTCTCCGCAAGAAATGGCGAGCTGGCTGGGGTTGGGGGGAAGGAAGCCTCTTTTCCTCCCCAACACTTGTGTTACATTCTCAGAACTGTGGTAGACTACAAAGTGGCTTGTTCGTTTTCCAAAGCCATGGGCACCGTGTCAAGCTGCAGAACAGAGTGTGAGACCATACCTTGCTGACTAACAATACCAAAGCCTTTGTGATGAGCACTTTGCTATATGGAAGTGAAACATGGTCAACCTACTCATGGCAGGAAAAAAAAAGCTAAATATCTTCCACCTCCGATGCCTAAGGCGGATTTTTAAAATAAAGTGGCAAGACGAGAAAGGTGCACGGACATCCGCTGCGTTATCATCAGCAGACGCCTTGGCTGGCTTGGCCATGTTCGTAGAATGCCAGTAGGTCGACTTCCACCAGACATTCTGTAGAAGGCAGGAGAGCTGCTGGTCGCCCACTTTTACGGTATACGGATGTATGCAAACGTGACATGAAGCTCTTCACATTCGACACCAGCAGCTGGGGAAAAAGTGGCACTGGATAGATCCACATGGAGAGCGAGCATAAACAAAGGGTCCCGGATTGCAGATGCCACACACAGTAATAGAAAGAAGGGTGAAAATGCAACGGCGCCTGGTGATACAGATGCCTAGCCTGCGGCCACAGATTGGCCTCTTAAGTCGCACAAGAAGTTGCAAATGGAAAAGAATGTCCCTCGAGACGCAAAATGAGAGAGAGACACACACAGAGAGAGAGAGAGAGAGAGAGAGGAGAGAGAGACACAGAGAGGCAGAGACGGAGAGAGAGACAGAGAGAGAGAGAGACAGAGGGAGAGACAGAGAAAGAGACATAGATACAGACAGAGACAGAGACAGAGAGAGACAGAAAGAGACAGAGAGACAGCGAGAGAGAGAGAGGTAACCACAAAGTAGGCTATTGTTCGTTTTATTTAAATCAAAGCGTCATAATGAAAGTACCCAGCAAGCAACCGTTTTGTGATCTGGATAGAATATTAGCTGGGGGTGGGATAGAACCAAGATAACAAAAAAGATAGTGTCGAAAGGGTGGAACAGACAGGGCCGGATTTAGTCTTGAAAAGGCCCTAAGCTGAGATCTGGGGCCTTTTGTATTTCTTTACATTTTCTTGAAAACAATAATTTGGGAAGCGGGAAGTGCTCAGGCAACAAGTGTGGTCCATAAGCTATAACTTATGTTGCCGATAGGCAGAGGCGTAGTAAGCAAAACGTGCACCCGGGGCAAGGTACATTATTGGTGCCCTGGGAGGGGGCATAATTAGCTTATCGCCTTATTAGCTGCGTGTGGCGCCCCTGGCATCGTGCCTCCCTCACTACTCCTCTGCCTATAGTTGAATTCAGCGCTTGGATGTCATTATTATGGCATCGACGCATTTCCTTAAAACGTAACTGTCATTGCCATGTAACAAAGACGAAATGATAGGACTGTATGTATGATCAATGATTTTAGATGTAGAAATGATTTATACTATTTACATATTTAAATCTTTTTCTTAGAAAGTTACTTCAAGAGAATCTGATACATTTGAAAACAGTTTATCTAGATCAATGATTCTGAGCTGTTCCCATTTACAAAACAGAAACAAAAAATACAAAAGAGTTTGGCTAAAACATTTTTAATAAATGAATTTAAAAAAACAAAACAAAACGGGCCTGCCATTGAAAGAGGTTCTAAACAAGGCAAAAGACAGGGATGGAGAAAGACGGTCGACGAGTCTTGCTTGGTGCCCCATCGGGCCAACAGACTAAGTGATAGGCATGGGCGTAGCCAGGAAGGGGGGGGGGTTCAACCCCCCCCCCCCTGAAATGAAATCCCTCCCCAGCAGGGGGGGGGGACGGAATTCATTGACTGTTTTTTTGCTTTCATTTTGTTTATTTTAGGTGAGATTTTAATACTAAATCATCTTTTACCACAGCACAGCCGAGGGGTTTTGAGTTAAAGGTTTTTAGTTTAAAACCCCCTACCAGGGGGGGGGGGGGTTTAGAGATTTAAAAAAAACCCTATCAGGTGGTTTTGAGTTAAAAAAACCCTCTACCAGGGGTTTTGAGATAAAAATCCCTCTACCAGGGGGTTTTGAGTTTAAACCCCCCTACCAAGGGTTTTGCAGTTAAAGCCCCCTCTTCTATAAACAAAACTAACAAAAATGCAAACGACATTCCCCAAATTCCAAGAAAACAGCTAAGGAAGATTTTGACTTTAAAACCCCTCCAAAAATTTCGATAAACACCCTCTCAATATAAAAAAAAACAACAAATTACACATTCAAAATTGTATGAGCCAAAGGGGTTTTGAGTTTAACCCCTTCCCCCTCCAGTTGGGTTTTGAAGCTAAAAAGTTCCTATTCAATATAAAAAAACAAACAAATTACACATTCAAAATTGTATGAGCCAAAGGGGTTTTGAGTTTAACCCCTTCCCCCTCCAGTTGGGTTTTGAAGCTAAAAAGTTCCTATTCAATATAAAAAAACAAACAAATTACACACTATAAAATTTATGAGCGTAGCCAGCCAAAGGGGTTTTGAGTTTAAAACCCCTGCCAGCGAGGTTTGAAGCTGAAAAATACCTCTTTAATATTTAAAAAAAAAAGCAAATTACGCACTGAAAATGCAATGAGCGTAGGCAAAGGGGGTCTTGAGTTTAAATCTCCCTTCAGATAGTTTTGGTGCTAAAAAATACCTCTTCAATATAAAAAAAGTAAATTTCACAAAACTTCTTGAGCGTAGCTAAGCTAATGGAGGGTTTTGAGTTTAAATCCCCCTCCTCCAGATGTCTTTTTTTAAAATTAAAAACCCCTTCAGGTGGTTCTGAGTTTAAAATTCCCATACAGAGCGTTTTGAGTTGAAAACCTCTCTCTTCAATATTATTTTAAAGCAAACTACAGTCACCAAAGTCTATGACCGTAGCTAAATGGGGTTTTGAATTTAAAAAAAAAATTAAAAAAAAAAAAATCCAGAGATTTTCTAGTTTAAAACCCCTCAACAGATGATTTTAACGATAAAGCTTTCCTTTTCGATATAAAATCTAAAGCGAAATACATGCATGTAATTCCAAGAACGTAATCAAGAGAGGTTACACATTTCTTCCAGTGGCTGGGCTCCATTAATAAAGTGTGAATAGTCATCTGCTGAAATTGAAAAACACTAAATGTGGCTCAACAAAGATGGCTAAGACAGATTTTAGGAGTCAGTTATAGAGATCAGGTTTAAATCAAAGAAATCAAATGCCAAACTGGGAGTCGAACCCTTAGTAAGGTTGT
This sequence comes from Biomphalaria sudanica, assembly GCA_036873155.1. Lineage (NCBI taxonomy): Eukaryota > Metazoa > Mollusca > Gastropoda > Planorbidae > Biomphalaria > Biomphalaria sudanica. The sequence goes on along the minus strand of JAZGLO010003416.1, from coordinate 1,037,324 downwards.
GACAGAGCATCGCATGTGGTTTTGCGGGACATGTTCTCCGACAAAATGAATTACGCATAATAAGAGTTGCAATGACATCCTAGTACAACTTGGCGCCACACTTTCATTGAGATCCTCAGAAAAAGTGGGAAGAGACTTCAGACATTGCCAGTGACAGATTTTTGTGGCAACAGCTTGCCGGAAAATGCGCCAAACGGCGCGAGAGGGTCTAAGTCAGTAAGAATAGCACATTAGGTTTTTGAAATAAAACTTTTTAATAGCAAGATAATGCACTGTAGATACCTCAGAATATGCATTTTGTTGGCTTTCAATACCAGAAATAGTGCTCGGCGGCGGGGCTTCGCCCCGCGCTGGGGGAGTTCGCACCCCTGGCTAGCAAGGGTGGGGAGTCTACAAGTTTTCCACTAATTCCAGGAAGAACTTATTCTAGGGCACAATAAACGTTTCCGAAAGGGTCAGAATGTAATTAATTATGTACACACACACACACATATATATATATATATATAAATTCGGAGGGGGGGGGGGACTGGAAATCCCCCCCCCCCAAACCCTCCCCGAAAAAAATCCTGGCTACGCCCATGGTGATAGGTAAAGGTAATAACTACTTCAGGACTTTTTTTTATGCCTATTAATTCTGAGATGTTTAGACCGGATGGAAGATAACGCACGCACCTATATCTACAACGTAGCACTTGTTCGCGGACTACCAAGGACATGGCAGCGGATAGACACGCGACAAAACACTAGAACCCACTGACCTATATTTGTTTTTAATCACTTGTGTATTTCGACAAGGTTTTGAGTTATTCTCAGTTTTTTTTTTTTTTTTTCATTTGAGATATTCCCGGCTTTCATTTACACGTCTGTGTATGTCGATCTTATATATAAAACAAGATTAACACTGGAGGCTGGTCTCTTATTTGTATTTAGGGAAAGGGTAATCACAGAAAATAAAAATATTCGAAACTAAACAGTCGACTAAAAAGTAAAGCTTTTAACTGTTGGTAGAAGAAGCTGTATGAGTTTTAACAGTCGATGGCTGACCTATTGCGGGGCGGGGGGGGGGGGGCGAAACATGACCGGTTAACTGGCACAGCTTAGCATGGGCAACCACGCGTGACGTACTTTCACATGGGATGACGTCGTCAGAATTCCAACGACCTTGTGTGACGGACTACTTAGTTCTGGGAAGTGTTACATCAGTGGTGACCAAATTCTTTTCTGCCCAGGGCCATACGCGTCTCGACATGCGCTTTACAGGGTCACGTGACAGCAAAAAATGGTCGAGTCCAATGGCAACGAACCTCAGTAACAAACTAACACGTTTCGATGGCCGGGCTGAACAGCTCCATGAGACGGATAGGGCACGCAGGCCGCAATTTGGGCACCACTGTGTTACAAACTTGGAGACTACAGTTCTATATTAATTTTAATGAAGTAGTCTATTTTATAAGCGTAAAAGTCATCAATCACTCACCTATATCTAATTCTCACACTTGCCATGAACAATATATATATATACATATAAAATATATTAAAAATATATATACAAAAATAGGAAAATTTAGCCTGTTATTACTTGTTTTAGGTCTAGGGAATTGTTTTTTTTTTCACGATTGGGACCCATTTTTTTTTTTTTTTACGGTTGGTGGCGGGGTTACGTTCAAAAAGTGATACAAGAATTCTCAGGCTAGAAGCATGCTCTTATTCAACGTAGCATGCTATAAATCATGAGCCAAAATTATGTTTAGGGAGCGTTAAAACTTCGATGCGCAGGTTAATGGCACCAAGGTTGCTGTTCAAAATGTCCCAGGTCAAGTAAAGTTCCCCCTTTCAGACATTGCGATCTATAGGACATGTCGTATAAAGGTCATCTGTTTCTCTATGGCCGACTGTTAACGCGGGGGTGTCTTGTTGCCAGCACAACGACCAACCGCTTTACTTCCCCCCCCCACCCCAACTCATGTCAGGCGCCCAATAGAGTTGGGTGAGCTCAGGGGCGTCCGAAATACTCGAAATCCCAATCTTCACAGAGATTCCTCGTTTCGGAACCCAGGCGCTTTGCCGCGCTGCCAACGGCGCCTCCGACCTCACAGGTGCAAATAACAACCGAGTGACAATTGGAAGGGGAGAGCAACATTGACAGCGGCGACCATTCCCTACCTTTCACAAGCGTCACGTGACCCACTTCCGTTAACAGTTCCGATCTATCAAAATCTTTACAACAAACGGAGATTTAGCAATGCACTTATAGACTATCTATTTTGCTAATAATACACCCAGTAACTTAAAGAACGAGGGGACATAACTTATTCTCTTGCAACTATTTTAATTTAGACCTAAGTGAGAGATGCACGAAACGAATCTGAATATTAAGTCCGTCGTTTAAAGCCCTTTAGAGGCGGCCAGCAACGAGTGTCTCCTAAGTACCGTGCCTGATCGTGATTCCTGTATCGAAGGTGTCGGGCTGATGGAGCCCCCCCCCCCTCCCCGCAAACCGAAAAAGAATAAATAAATTGGGCAGTGCAATGAGCGCATGCTTCAAGAGTTGTAGGAAGCAGACATAATATCTTCTCTTTGGAAGGAACATCTATATTTATAAGACAAGGTATAAAGAGCTCTGCTTTTCTCGTTTCGCTGAGGGAAAACTGTCTGTGGTTTTTAGAATTAGGACTAGCTCTTCATTTTATCAAGGCCAAAGTGTAAAATGTTCACAATTTTCCTAGAGACTTGTCTGACCGTAAAACATCACCGTCTATCTTGTTTAATTTGCACAGTTGTTTAGAAAAGGATTTCTATAGCATGCCAGACGCCAGATTAGGATTTAGGTTAAGACCACATTATGACGCGTAGGACGTAATCATCTTCTTTTCTGAAGTAACGTCTGTATTATATAAGATAAGATATCTATGTCGATTTTTATAACAAAAAAAAAATCCATGATATTGTTACGTCTCTCCTACTATCCAGGCTCTCTTCAAACTGCACCACACGACACAACGAACTTAAAGAACCTCACAACTCAGGGCGCCAAAGTAACAATAGCAATTTAATTTCAAAAAAAATTACAACACTGTACAGTTGGCAACAATATTACACTAACTGTCCAAAAACCTAGCCTTGCTCTGCCTGACTTCACAGACCGTGCTGGTTCTCGCCTCGTACTGGTCACATTGCGAGGTAACATGAAGTGTAGTGATTCTGATACACTCGCTCTTATATAGTGTCTCTACTGGCCAACTCGAACCTTCTTGACCACTCCAGTTGATCACTTTCGCCGTGACTTGCGTGCGTAATATTTACGACACTGGTCCTTGCCGAACTGGCTTGTACTCTACAGCCACCACATAATTAAAAGATTAAATCTTTACTCCAATTTACGTTACAGCGATACATCCCCCGGAACCCAAAACCTTTGGCTTATTAGGGGCCGCCCCCAGAGTCATCGAAGCAACTTCTGCGGATGGCCAGGTGGCATAGTATATGGTCAGAACTACGACGGTACCTTATCGTCTTCGTGCCTCTGACTTTTGTTCTTGACTAATATTTTGTACCAGACAGACAGACAGAAAGACAGACACACAATTGATATAAGCTTTTTTTAAAAATCACAAGGCCTGAAAGAGGAACTTTACAACTTTACTTTTCAAAATAATCTGAACCTATAAATCCTTTAAATGTTTGTTCTTTCACATTTGCCCTTATAATACCACGGTAGATCCAAAGACTCCTAAATCAACAGCACTATAACAAGACTAATTAAGCCAATTTTCGTCACTTTGGGCCCACCAATACTTCAATAGACTTAACTCTTTCTCTCCGAAATTATTTTTCCACGTTTTGAAGGAATTTTTCATTTTGCTCATCACTATTTCACTACCCCTGTTATGATTGGGCTTCAATAGCTTTGTTGTTTGTTATCAGAAAATGTTGTATTTGGTATAGAATGAAAGGGAAATGCATACTCTTTTTATATAATTCAAAGTCAAGTTTCAAAAATTAAACATTAATTTAATTTAATGAGGTCAAAATCAAGGATGGTATCGTCGAATAGGAGATAAATAGTTGAATCAACAATTCTAGCCCGATTCATCTTTTACTAGTTTCGGTTTCAGATTTGAAGATTATTACATCCTAGCCCAAACCTCCCGCAGGACGACGGGTGACGGCAGCAGGCTGGGTTCAAACCCGGGACCATCGAGACGACGGTCCAGAGCGCACACCACACGACCAGGCAGCACTATTACCTGTACACACATCTGGTAGGCCAAACTGAAAATAACCAGAACGCGACCAAAATTGATTTCTCCGTCAGGAACGATGTTTCTGACTATTTCACGTAAGCTCTCGTCCTTTCCTTCTCGTGGGAACTTTCCGATGAACCTTTTAAGAAAAAAAACAAATTAGTTCTGTTATTAAAATCGAAATAACAAATTTTTGTACTTAATTTTTCATGGTCAGTGCATAGTTTTAATAAGATAAAATTTAACCATGTCAGTATTGGTGGCATATTATTATTATTTTATTTTGCGAATGTATAATTGTCTATAATGTAACCTTACTAAGTCACGATGCCACAGTATTGGACAAAATTAAGGCATTGTAGAAAAAAAAAATAAAGGGAAATAATTGAATAATTTCATGCATGAAATGAAATACTCAGAAAGACACAAAGAGGCACATTTCTTATTCCTTATGCAAGATCAAATTCATACAAGCATTCATCCCTATTTAGTACCATTAGAGAATGGAATGGGTTGCCTGAATCAGCCAGGAAAACCAACGATTTGGCAGAGTTTAAGTCATTGATTAACATATATGACTAGATTGACACATGAAATGCGTAGGACATAATTGTCTTGTTATTTTGAAGTAACATTTGTATATATAAAAAAAGATAAGATGTAAGCTAATCCATAATTAGCAAGCTTTTGGTGTATCCGGTGTACAGACTACGAAAGTATTGATAAGTAAAAAATGCCAATAAACAAAGCACAGACCAGTATAATTATTATATATATTATAGCTATGCAATAACTTTTGCACTTTTCGGCATCACGGGACTAATTTTTATAAGCTTTTTTTTTTCACTTTTAGCACAAAGTAAATAGGAAAAGAAATGTCCGTCCGTCCGTCCCGTTTAGATCTCGTAAACTAGAAAAGATAGTGAAAATCCGACATCATAATATTTTAGTCCATTCAAAGTTCTGATGCAACATTTATGCAAATGGTTTTAGATTTTTTGTCAACAATTGTTTTTTTTTTTACATTTGTATTGCTAAATTATTTTTTTTTAAGGAATTTTTGTTTGTTGAGGATTTGAATAAGAGATTGACCCTTTACAAAACAATTACATCAATTAGATATTCATTATAAGACATCAGTTAGGCCAGGCTCGCATTTAACTTCATATTCACGTTCACCTATCCTTTGGTCTGCTGGACCGCTGGGGCACCGGGCCTTAGATAATTGGAAGACCTGGGCGAAGAGAATTTGGTGGGAAAAAAAAAAAATTAAAAAAAAAAAAAATTTTACTGCGGAAAAATAAAATGACGCCATTTATTTACACCTTTATGTACTCCAGCAATAACATAGGGGACAAGTCTTATAATTTCTTTTTAAAAAAAATTGTTTTGAGCCCTGTCTGAGGCCCCCACCAAACGGAGCCCTAGGCGGCTGCTTAGTTTATCTATGCCTAAGGCCGGCCCTGCTGCTAGAATTAATTTGTGGCAACATACATATGCATTTCTCAGGGCAAATTTTGTACAGATGCTCATTCTTTCATAGTGCCATTAGAGAATGGAATGGGTTGCCTGAATCAGCCATGAAAACCAAACGTATTGTCAATAATTAGCATGCATGACTAGATTGAGACGGTGACACACGTAGGAAGTAATTATTTTCTCTTCTCGAGTAACGTCTGAAACTTATAAGAAAATAAGATAAGATATATGATACTTATTCAATTTATCAATATACAATATCAATACAGTATCTCTATATCGCCAAGCTAGAATGTTCTAAACTATGAGTGGATTTATACATGGGCGTAATGTATTATTATTATATTATTATAGCTTTTATATATCGCTACTTTCATGCTTATAGCATGCTCAGAGCGCTTTTGGTCAATCTCATTTGTGGACCAGTTGGGGGGGGGAGGGGAGGGGGTATCTAGGAGTTGGTTTTCCGTGCTGCCTCTAGGTAGCCAAGCCAAGCCAAGCACTTGGCCTCTAGACCACGTTTCTATGAGTTTTTTTTCGGGTGGAGTTGGTGTATTGGGACATAGTAGAAAAAAAAACAACTTAAAAAATCAATTAGTCATTAGTTATTAAGCGTGAAGTAATCTTGTTTTTTTCCTAAAATTATTATTTTTTAAATCCACTTTCCAAAAGATTACATTGCAGAAAATAACAACAAATGTAAAAAAAAACAACTTTATTTTACAATCGATGTTACTCTCTGCCCATTATTTATCGATAAATTCTTTTTCTTTTATATTATGATGTAAAACGAGTCAAGTTGACTATGCATTAAAGGGGCTCGAAAGACCAGAAATCCAGACCCAGCGGCACAGTAACCTTATTGAAGTGACTCCTTTCAGAAGGCCTGATACATAGTTTTACAAGAGCTTTATTATCTCTAAAGTGTTCTCCTGGGTCTCTCCCTTCTAAAATTATTAAAATGATCTAAGCTTCTTCTCACAAGTCACTCTACATCAGCGGTTCTCAAACGTTTAAGCTCGGCGACCGCTTTTTACAACCCTCACTCTTCCACGACCCACACAGCAATAGAAGAATTGACGAAAACAATCCATTTATCGATGGTCTTAGGCGACCCCTGGCAAATCGTCAATCGACCCCCTGAAGGGGGTCGCGATCCACAGGTTGAGAACCCCTGCTCTACATAGACAGTAGAGCCATGACCTATTTGTTTGTTATGTTTTACAATTGTCCGATGTTCGTTCCGATATAAAGAAAATTACACCCTAGCCCAAAACTCCCACAAGACGGCGGGGCATGGCAGCGAGCACGGTTCGAACCTGAGACCATCGAACGACAGGTCAGAGGGCATACCACACGACAAGACAGTCATCAATGTGATATGGGTCCTAGTTGTTTTTTTTAAGTATAAGTCACTGTTAGTTGAGTGTCGGAACTAAAAAGTCATCAGGTACCGATACTTACTGGGTAGCACTGCTTTCTTCTACCAAGTCCGTCGCTTTAGAGAACAACTCAAGAAGAAGAGCGAACGTTTCCGGTGTCAGAGACATCTGGGTACTTGTTTTTTTCCCGATGCGATAAGCCACCAGCGTAGAGAGTAACTCTTTCGTTTGTCTGCTTGTGATTATCCGAACTCCTCTATCTAGTGACAAAACGGAGATATGGAAATGTTAAGCTGGTGAGGTCTGCTGTATAGATCAAGGAGGGGATGGTTCTTACCAACGAAAACTTGTTTCAAAGCATTTCACTTCAGAAGAGATGAAATGAGCTCTAGCGCCCTGTTATGGAGTGTGTGCGTGTGTGTGTTTCTATGGTTACGGTTAGAAGACGTTAACGATTGGTTAAGAATGATGCAACGTAGGAGGCATTGTCGTCACTTGGTCTCAGTTAGGGGAGACGACTCCAGAACGTGAGACTGAAAGGTGGTGTTATTGTAGAGAGTTAGATCTAGTTTTATTAAAGAATATTATTACGACAATCTCAACCTGTGGGTCGCGACCCCTTGGGGGGTCGAATGACGATTTGTCAGGGGTCGCCTAAGACCATCGAAAATATGGATTTTATTTTGTCTATTCTTCTATTGCTTGGGGGGGGGGGGGTCGCGGCTGAGTAGGGGATTGTAAAAAGGGGTCGCCAAGCTTAAAAGGTTGAGAACCGCTGGTCTAGAGTCTAGTACATTTATTTGACATATATTAACTTGATTCGTTTATATTATAAATAAAGTCTTATTTGGTTTGTTCGTTTAAGAAGTTATTTGAAGTTTTATTAGTTAAGATACATTACGCCTACAACGGTTTAGTTGATACTAGCAGTTTGGTGCCATAAGTCAACGGCCGGTTACAACATGCCCCCCCCCCCCAACCTAAAATCCTGCCTAAGCATTGATAGTGGGTTTCATGTATGCTATAATTATATAAAGTGAAAAGTAACGTTTCCCTTTCAGGCCTTGCGGGCTATAGGACAGATGATATTAAGGTCGTCTGTTTCTTTGGCCAACGGTTAACAAGCAGGGTGTCATGTGGCCAGCACAACGACCAACCTCCTTTTCATTTTCTCCAACTAAAGTCAGGTACACATTAGAGTTGGTGAGCTCATGAGTGCCCTGAAAGTCACAAAATTCAAAATCTCTGTCTTCACCGAGGTTCGAACTCGGCAATCAGCCACAACGCCTAAGTTCTATAGTAATAAAAAATTATAAAAAATATAAATAAATGCGAAACGAGTTAAGGAAAAGAACGAAAAGGCTACTGTGACTTAAAGTAGGCCTATGAAGAGTTGGATTAATTTATACATTCCTTTACCTCATGTGCTCCCAAACACTGCCATTAGATGAAGTCTGTTACAAAATTAAGCTCCAAAACAAATGCACTATTAAAGTTAGCATTTTTACAATTCCTCTATTTAACTCGTACCTTCATGGAACCTTTACACGGATCTCGAAAACGGCTCTAACAATTTTCCGAGAAATTTGACAATTGATGTATAAGAATTAGGCCTACTCGCTCGTTGGTCACACAGGGGGAGAACTCTAGTTTGACCTTTATAATTTTTCAAAGTATAAAAAGAAATAAATTTAAATTAGGCTAAGGAACTATGACTAGATGCATGACGCATAAGAAGTAATCATCTTCTTGTTTGGAGTAACGTCTGTATTATATAAGATAAGAAGATATGTTTAATAAATTGATGTTCAGGAATCTCCTAGATCTCATCATAGACATGTAGAAGACGAAAAGAGAATTTAAATCGACCACCGGCGGAAAATGGTTATGCATGCCGTGGTGTGGCAAAATATGTAGATCACAGCTGGGGCTGCGTAGCCATGGGAAATACTGCATTTTGTCATTAATTTTCGGACTCGAAGACAAGCCTTATTATTATTATGTCTATGGTCTAGATCTAAAGGCATATCATCTATAATATAAAGTGTAGTAGATTTATATGTTCACTTAATTAGGATTTTTTCTCGGGGCGGGGATGGAATGGGTTAAAGAATGTTCCTTTAAAAAAAAATCTAACATTCAGTTATTAAGAGCAAAAATAATCGCTTTATTTATGTATTGTATAAAAGAGGTATTGTCTCTTTAAAAATATATTGTGTGAATCATGTGCTTGTTCATCAATGGACCTCATTCACCAATCGTAAATAAACAAGATTGAACCACGTGTTTCCCTATCTCTTCTATACAAATTACGATCTTATTTTAATCATCATCATCATCATTATCAAACTCTATTTCAATGAGGGCTAGAGAGGCTTAAATCTTCTCTTGCAAAAGCCCTGGACAGAAGCCCTGCTGTCTTGCGTAGTGCATAAATGTCGCCATACAGGTCGAGAATTTTTGGTTTCCCAGACCTGTCAAGACGGAGATCAGCAAGTCTGGGGCAGTCAAACAGAATATGAGGCACGGTTTCCTCTTCTTCCCCGCAGCGGGGGCACCGTGAATCAAAATTTGGCCATAGCCGTGATAAATATGAGCCAACAGGACAATGGCCTGTCCTGCACTGTGCTATAATAGCTTGCTCAGGCCTGGACAGCCTCCACCACGGGGAAGTGCGGTCAGGGCGCCTCATGCGCTCCCAGACTCCACGGGCTTTTTGGGACTTGTCCCAGCACTCAAACCACTTTTCCATTTCTGTTTTTTTTTTTTTAAATTATAGTCTTATATTTAATCAACAATGGTTATCACGTGACAATTCCCCCCCCCCCCGTTGTTTTATCAATATTATCACGTGACCGTGAATGAGATCCATGAAATCCTTTGACTTCCTTAATATCCCACAGAGTAACTAGTTACACCATTGTTACACTATCTCAACCCTTTTCCCAAACTTTCTGGACAAAGAGAAACTCGACTAGTCTTACTTCCGCTTTCACTTTGAAGATTTGAAACTCGTTTCCTTTTTTGTTAGGATCTCTAAATCTACAATGATCCGTTGTTTGGCGGACCAACGAAGTGTGGGTGGGGCCATAATTAGACATATCACAATGATGCCAGTCACTAGGGGATTCCCCAACAACAAAAAATAAAATGGTTTAAGTGAAAGAAATTTGAAATATATGAAGAAAAATGTAGGACAAAAGTGAAAAAAAAACAAAACTTTTAGCTTACTCTAGGAGCCTATAAAAATACCCATAAGCATAAACATTGCAAAGACAAGAAAAACAAAACTAATCACAGAAGTAGGCTCTATTTTTTTTTTTTGTGGCAGTATTACCTTTTTAATCAGTCTCTCATAATATCTTTGGTGCCATTTAAATGGATGTCTAATACGACTATGATAATATGTACGTTTATCTAGGGAAGATCGATGTATAAAACTCAGCAGTGTTGCCCGAAATACGACACGCGGGGCATATCCCGCCCGTTTCTTTGAGGGCCCTCAAAACTTCAGCTCACAGTACTAACTGAAATGTCTTCTAGGCCAATAAAAGAGTGATTACAAAATACAAAAATTAAAAACAACAACAACAAAAAAAAAAAAAAGTTATCGTCAAGACTATTAAATATAACCTTACCTTTGAACTGGGTGACATTTGAACTTTGATCTATACTTCCCATTCAACTCCTGTATAAGAGAGGTTCAAATCAACTACTGTATAAGAGAGGTTCAAATCAACTCCTGTATAAGAGAGGTTCAAACCAACTTTTGTATAGGAGAGGTTCAAATCAACTCCTGTATAAGAGAGGTTCAAATCAACTCCTGTATAAGAGAGGTTCAAATCAACTCCTGTTGAAAAAAGGTTCAAATCAACTTCTGAAAGAGAGGTTCAAATCAACTACGTAAAGGAGCTACAAATCATACACGATTAGACCAGACTTAGACAGACATAGATCTTATCTTATCTTATATAATACAGACGTTACTTCAAAAAAGAAGATGATTACGTCCTACGCGTCATGCATTTAGTCATGCATATTAACCAATGACTTAAATTCTGCCAAGTCACTGGTTTTCCTGGCTAGCTCAGGCAACCCATTCCATGCTCTAGTAGCACTAGGGAAGAAGGAGTATTTGTACAAATTTGTCCTAGCATATGGGACGAGGAGTGTGCCTTTATCTTTGTGTCTTTCAGAGTATTTTATTAAATTTTGTTTTTGTATTTGAAGATTATGGTTCGGTGTTTTATGTATAATTGCTACTTTACTTTTGAGTCTTCTGTCCTGAAGGCTTTCTAAATTATTTAGTGATTTTACTATAGGTGTTACTCTAGTCAAATGTGAATATTCATTTGTTATGAATCTCACTGCTCTATTTTGTGTCTGTTCCAGTTTCTTAATGTTTTCTTGAGTTGAGGGTCCCAAACGGAGGATGCATATTCTATTATTGGCCTAACCAAGGTTAAATAACATTTTAGTTTTATGTTCTTATTTGATTTATAGAAATTTCTTTTAATAAATCCTAATGCTTTGTTGGATTTTTTTTTATAGTTTCATCAATATGTGGATTCCATGACAGTTTTTCATTTATTATAACACCTAGGTATTTTGCGTTTTTAGTCTGTGTTACTGGTTTGCCATGAATAAGATAAGTGGAATTAATTTGTTTTAGTTTTTTTGTTACTCTTAACAACTGACATTTTTCTGGGTGGAAAGACATGCTCCAATTTGATTCCCATTTCTGTAATTCATCTAATTCTCTTTGTAAAATATCTGTGTCTTGTGTTGTTTTTATTGTTCTATATATTATGCAATCGTCTGCAAATAATCTGACTTTTGTTCCTGAAGTAATGCAATTTGGTAAATCATTTATGTAAATTAAAAATAGTAGTGGACCCAAGACTGTTCCTTGAGGTACACCTGAGTTTACTGTTATCGGTGTTGATTTAGAGCCATTTATTATTACAGTTTGTTTTCTCCCTATCAGAAAATCTTTAATCCACTGATGCAGTGGACCATTAATGCCAAAATATTTTAATTTTTTAAGCAAACTATGGTGGTGAACTTTGTAAAAAGCCTTAGAAAAATCTAGTAAGATAGCATCTATTTGTTCACTATTATCTAAACCTTTAGAAAATTCATCAATTAGTCCTATTAGTTGTGTTTTACATGATCTATATTTCCTAAAGCCATGTTGGTATGGGGTGAGGACATTATGTTTGTCTAAGTGGTTTATGATGTTGCTACATATTATGTGTTCTAGGATTTTATATGTGATGCTGGTAAGTGATACTGGTCTGTAGTTTCCTGGGTCAGATTTTTCAAATTTTTTAAATAGGGGGGTGACATTAGCTTCTTTCCAGTCCTTTGGTACTCTGCCCTGGTTAAGCGATGCCTGAAAGAGTATTTTGAACACTGGGGCTAGCTCATTGCTTATTTCTTTGAGTAATCTAGCTGGAATACCATCAGGTCCAGACGCTTTATTTGGTTATGGTGTTGGCTAATAGTTTTTGAATTTCATTTTCTTGTACTACTAAATCTTCTATGTTGTCTACTTGGTTCAAATTCAAGAATATGTCTTTGTCTCCTGGGGCTGAGAATGCTGATGCAAAGTATTTGTTTAGGATTTTTGCTTTAGTTTCATTATCATTATGTATTATGTTATGTTCATCTTTTAATGGCGCTATGCCTATTGTTTCCATTTTCTTAGACTTAATGTATGACCATAGGTTTTTGTTGTTATCTTTAGATATTACATTGTTTATGTATTCACTCTGCAGCTGTCTGCTTACTTTTTGGGTTAGGTGTTTAATTTTTATATACTTTTTGTAAACTCTTTCTGCCTTGGTTTCTTTAAATTTTCTATATAAGTTTTCCTTCTGTTTACAAAGCTTCCTTAGTCTATTATTAAACCAGCATTTATTTATTTTGTCTGATATGTATTTAGTTGGTATATGATTTTCTATAATGCTTTTAAGATGGTTTTTAATGAAATTCCAGAGGTCATCGACTAGTTGGTTAATGTCTTTTTCTAATAAGAACGTTTGTTGAAAGTTTAATGCAGCTTGGTGTAGTTGTGTTAGGTTACATTTATTCCAGAGTAAGATTTTTCTTTTGGGTTTTGTAGGCTATTTAAAAAAAAATGTCCTCTAACAAGAAATGTTAAAATAGACAGTGATCTACACTCTGTAGTAATTAAATAGAACTTAGCTGACCCTTACCAACTTTACACTGAAATGATCCAAGAACTTATTTTTTTCTTCAGTAAAATCCGAACTCTTTTTGTACACCTAGGAAGCTAAAACAGAAAGAAAAAATTTTGAGCGTTTTATATAACTGTTCACTGTTAGTGGAGAGAAGTAGAGGGTATTTTGGAGTTGTTTTTTTTTGTAACCTTTCGTTACCGTTCATGACGAAGAGTGCAAAATTATGTTTGGGTTTAGAATAAGTAGGGATAGTTCGGCCTAGTCTCTCTCTCTCGCTCTCTGTCTCTCTCTTTCTCTGTGCAACCGGAAGTAGAAGTTGCAGAAGTTTTAAATATGTCCCTTTATCTTTGTATCTTTGTCCTTTTTTTAAACTCTGTCTTTTTTTTTTTTTTTTTTTTTTTTTTGGGCCTCCTTGAGCCAAGAAACGACTACGTTTCGAAGGCCGGACGGAATCACGTCTCGGACCGGATGTGGCCCGCGTGTCGTATTTTGGCTGTCACGTGATACGTATTTTTCATTGTTTTATCAATATTATGACGCGGCTAAATGTTGTCTATTTACGATTGGTGAATGGGGTCCATTGTAAAAAAACACAAATCGACATTATTTTGGTAAATACGACAAAAAAAATGTACTTAATGGACCTCATTCACCAATCTTAAACAAACAACATTTAGCCACGTGGTTCTCTCTCTCTTCTATACAAATTACGTAATACGCAATGGCTATCACGTGACTTTGTTTTTAGTATAATATGATCACGTGGCTATGTTGTTTCTGTTAACGATTGGTGAATAAGGTCAATTACAAGCAATTAGTAACTAGTTTCGGGCCTATATACATAAAAGTATTCTTACTGATTACTTATGCCGAGTGTAGACAACAAACTCAACAATGTCAAGGACTTTAAATTTGATTTCAATGTTGCCAACTCAATCAAATCTATAAACGGAAGAGCCTATAAAGTTTTATTCTACAGTGCTAACTAGCCAATAATAATAATAATAATAATAATAATAATAATAATAATAAAAGCTTATCTAAAAAGGAAGACTCCGTCCTTAAAACTAAACCCAACACATTTAGCCATATCTGTGAATACTGAAGTATTAGTTTCCCTTGTTGCTATTTAACAAAATGATTATTTACCAGTAATTAATTGTCTAATTGGTTACTTTTTAAAACTGATTCCTGCCTTGTCTATGTCAATGAATAATTGTGCGAAGTTTCAGCTTGATCCGAGAATGGGTCTGGCAGAAATAAAGTGTAATTTTTTACCAGACAGACCGAGTTGATATAAGCCTTGTAAAAAGTGCACAAAAATAGAATCCTATAGAGTAGAGTCACTCTGGCGGATCAGGGATGTTTACGGAACACCTCGTCGAAATTAGTTAAATTCTACTTTGTTTTGATATTCTTAGCTAAACTACTGTTTCGGTACTGTGTCACGTCAGTTTTAGAACCCCTGCAATATTTGGTGAATAGTAATCACTGAACCATTCCGTGCTTGTTCGCACGAGATTTTGTTTTTTGGTCGGAAGTTGACCACGAGGTGGACGGCAGTTGATCTTGGACTCTCGTAGAGAGAGGTTGATTATGGATATCTTGTCCAGTATAGTAATGTATAGATATTAAGATTGATTTTGGAGTATATGTGATACCTGAAGTATTTTATTGGATTATAATTCACTATGTTTTGTGAATATTTCTTGATGGCTGGACTTGCCAATATCTGTTATTAATTATATTGTGTGTAATAAAAACCATGTCTGCTACAAGTGAGTTTATTACTTATTATATATATTGTGATCAAACAGTTCAGTATATTAGTGTTCTCACGCACTAGCAAATCTAGTGCACGAGTGAAAGTATTTAATTAAGAAGTCAAAGAATATCATAGTAGTACCAGTACAACACAGAGACATTCGCGTCATCACGCCTACAACAAGAACCAAGCTGTGACATACTGCGATTGGTTCATTTTTCTACATTTCCAATATACCGGTTTTCCTTTCACAGCAGACGATTAATTTAGAGTCCATGTTATTTTAGCGTTCCAGGAGAACCGCATAGGTCAGGGCTTAAAGACCAACTGAAGAGGTCTTGGGGTCAAACGCAAAAAACACTGTAATGCATTTTTTTAAAGAATCATAATGCTTATAAAAACAAGCATACAAAATATTTTGGCTTTTTTAAAATGACGATAACCCATCACCTGCTTGAGGCACCTATTTTTCGGTTTATAAATAGATGTGGAAAAATGTCATTTCATAGCCGTCTGCCGGCAATTGAATTTTAAATAAATAAAAATGGGAGGTGTTCGCCTAGTTTTTACCTTTTTAAAGATAGTCACCCTTGTGGAACGCTATAGATGTTATTTATTTGACCTGCACTTTTAGTTGAATATTTACATAGTGATATAGATTATCGAAATTTAAATTTGAGCTTGTATTAGTATGCATACTTTTAAAAACATTTAGAAAATAATAATGCAGATAATATACCATAGAATTTATGATTACCAGACGTCCGGAAAAAAGAGGACATGTCCTCCTTTTTTAGGGCGTATCCTCCGTCCAGAAGATATTATAGACCCTAGCCATATTTATGTGTATTGTAAAGATATCCTTTTTTACCTTTACCTTTTTACCTATCCCTTAGTCTGTTGGACCGTTGGGGCACCACGCAAGATTGTCGACCGTCTTTCTCCATTCCTCCCTTTTTTTTTGCCTTGTTTAGAACCTCTCTCAATGGCAGGCCCGTCCATTCTTAAATGTTGTCCTCCCATCGCTTTTTCTGTCTGCCTCTTCTTCTTTTCCCTGGCACTGTTCCCTGAAGGAAGGTCTTTGCGAGCCCCGTAGATCTTGTAATGTGGCCAAAGGTTTTAAGCTTTCGTCTTTTTACAATAGTTAGCAGGTCGTCATGGGCTCCGATCGCTGCAGTAACCCTGTCTCTGATTTCTTGGTTTGTGATGCGGTCTTTGAATGTGATGCCTAGGATCCTTCTGTAGCATCTCAATTCCATTGCTAGGATCCTCCTCTCAAGCTCTGCATTCAACGTCCACGACTCGCAAGCATATAAAAATGTGGCCATGACCAGAGAGCGCAACAGTCTGATTTTGGTGCCGAGGGCTAAGCCTTTATCTTTCCATATTATTTTAAGTTTTGAAAGGGCTGCTGTGGACTGTGCTATTCGGGCCAATAGTTCGGGTTTTGTTCCCTTATCTGAGACAATAGCTCCGAGGTATTTGAAGCTGTTAACACTAGTTAGCTTTTCACCTCCAATAATGATGCCTCTTTTAAAGCCCTGATGGCTATTTGTCATAATTTGAGTTTTTTTCGGCATTTATTTGCATGCCATATGCTGCGGAAGTCTTGTCAATGCGCATCACCAGGTCAGCTAGTTCTTCTTCTGTCCCTGCTAGGCCGTCAATGTCATCTGCGAAGCACAAGTTAGTAATTCTTCTTCCTCCAATGCTAACAGTACCTTCATAGCCCTCGAGTGCATCTTCCATTATCCTTTCAAGGAAGATTTTGAAGAGTGTTGGTGACAGTAGGCAGTCTTGTCTTACTCCAACTGTGGTTTTGAACCAGTCCCCAATATTATTGTTGAAGTACACCGCACTGGTGGCATCCTTGTAGAGGTATCCTAGCTATTACCAAATGACGTGACTAATGTTTTTCATTATAATATAAATTATTTCCACTTTAATTTCCAGCTAGATTCCGTTATGCAGATTGCTTCAGCTTTATCTTCAAAAACAAAGATGGTTCGATCTAATTGAATCTCTCGGCCCAGAAATGATAAATGTTGCTTTAAAAGGAATTTCCCTTAGACAAGAATCTTGGAAATTCAATATACCAGTCGCCATACTCCGTAATAATTTAAGCTTTGTGGGAAGCATCCCATCATTACATGAAAGAAACTTTTGACCGATGATGAGGCAGAGATATTTTTAATGGTTTATCTGTCTTGTCTATCGCAATGGGTTTTGAAAAACAAAATTCTGAAATTCGAGAGACTCTAAAGGTTTTTACAATAGCTTCCAGAGATTCTTCAGTTCAAAGGCATATCATGTAAGGCTTGTCTTCGAGTCCGAAGATTAGTGAGGAATGCAGTATTTTCCGTGGCTGCGCAGAGCCCCAGCTGTGACCTTCATATTTCGCCACATCCAGGGCAAGCATAACCATTGTCCGCATGTGGTCGGAAATGCGTTAAAGACCAGCTAAGACGCCAACATAGAAGAGAGCATGCGGCCTCAGAACGAGACAACAGCAGGCTACTCACAAAAACCGCGGGATACACGTTTGAAACGAAAGAAAATCCGCTATATATATATATGAAAAATATATTCGGAAAATGGATGGGCTATGTCTAGATACTTTTAGTTTTTCCATAGGTCTAACCATTACGGAGCACAAAATTGAAAACTAAAAGTAGAAACACCGGATACACCAAAAGGCTTGCTATTTATTTTTTCCCCCGCGGTGAATGAAATTCCCCAATAAATATGTACATATATACATATAGCTTACTAGCATCTAAAACAAATGTCATAAAAACTTTAGTAAATAAACATAACCTAGGTGTAATTAAGGTATGTCCTATGGTTCAGTGAGTCCAGTTGAGTACATATATTCATTATTTATTTATTCACTATGTAATATTGACTAATAACTAATAATGTAATATGTATTCATTCTTGTAACCGAATATTCATGACATGAGTTTCTTTTCTTTTTTTTAAATTCCTTAACAAAATCCCAAAACTATAAATAGAACATAAAGAGTTAATCTTCCTTGATAAATAGAGAATACACATTAGAACGTGAGACTAGTTCACGCAAGGGCAATGAGACAGACACTTCGATTTCCTTATTACGTCAACTGCTAAGTTCAAAACAAAGAAGACAACGATTAGGCCTACTAGTTAAAGTTACACACAAACTCAACGGTGGCCCCAGTGGTACAGACGTACTTATACATTAAGTAACACACGAACTCAAAACTAATTAGCACTGTCTTTTAAATTTTTTAAATAAGTGCATACTATATATGTATAGTTTTAAAAAACCATAGTGTATGCTTTAGTTTTACAAAGCTTATATCAACTCACTCTGTCTGTCTGTCTCTCTAGTAAAAAATTTGGACACGTCATTTCTCCGACGCCCAATCTCGGATTAAGCTAAAATTTCGCACAATTATTTCTTTTATTTGACAACACAAGAATCAATTTTAAAAATTAAATAATTAGCTAATTAACTATTGGTAATTGATTATTTAGTTTGGTATCTCGAACAAGGGAAAAATTGTACTTGACTGAAGTGGTGGTATTTGCTGAATTAGTCCCCTTTAAAGGTCGCGGATTTAAATCTGTCTCTCCTAACTGACGACACCAGCGTTGATTTCACCAGAATATGGTAAATAATTACGGAGAGAAAGAGTTAAGTATGTTTGAAACAAACAATAGAAAACAATCTTCCTTTTTCATAAGCGCCTCACTGGCAGAGTGGTTAGTATGTCGGCTTGAGCCATTAATTTGAATTCAGGTCCTCCCCCCTTTTTTTTTTTGTATAAATGCATTTAAAAAAGCGATTACGATCAAATTCACCCAGATATTCCTTTCTTTCTCCACCCCTCCCCAATGTCCCAACTGGTCCAGATGAGTGATAGGGTTTATATCGTAGTGAGAAAGATCGAAGCATGAAATAGCGCTAAATAGAAATAATTGGTAAGAATATTTTTAATTGCACACATTTATCGTTGTTGGTCTGGGTCAGTGGTTCCTAAACTTTTTTGTCTCGTAGACCCCTTTCCATGTTTTTCTGGTTTTCGGGTGACCCCCTTTCTTAACTTGCAAGTTTTTTTTGCAAATTCATCGACATTTTTTAAAAGCAAATTTCTAACTGTAGTGAGTTGAATAGTGAAAAAAGTAATCCAAAGCTGCACAAGTAGTTATAGAGATATATCATTTTATTGAAGAGAAAAAAAAAGCAAATTTAAACCAATTAAAAATATTTTTTTCTTTTTGTGGGTGTATCATCCGTTGCTATGGATATTATGTTTCATATAGAAATTTGTTGTTCTACCAAGTAGTCCTTCAAAAATTAAATAATTCCTTAATTAATTTGTAAAAGTTTTCACAAAGATCAGTTTCACGTCTATTTCTTGATCTTTAACGTATGGCTCAAATATTGGGTCGGCAAAGCTTTTTTCACAAGCAGGAGAAGGGGCGAAGGCGAGTAACTGTCGCCTGTCAGCTTCGAGCAGGAAGGGCTCATTAACCTTGGCTAGCTACCCACCTAGCAGAAGGAAAACTGACTTTAAACCTCTGCTGCCTTGCAACTATACCTAAACATAGGAAAGGTTTTGTGGGTCAACCCTGAGGAAAACTAGGGAGCAGACGACCCTTAGGCAGTTTACAGCAGTCAGCGATACACCCTGTCAGAACCTATGACGCCGCAGTTCCCAAACTGTAGATATGGCGTTTTCCAAAGAGTTATATAAGAAGCATTTAATGTTATAACTCATATAACACAAAGTGACCTTGAAATGTATTGTTGCTGAAAGCACTTCTTTTAATACAATCAGAAGTAAGTTTGTGTTAAACAGTTTTTAAAACAACAATGGCTGGTAAAATTAATGTTTTATCTAAAGTGTTTTACATATTTTGGTATAAGTAAAGAGATGTTGATGATGTTGATGATGATCAAAGAGATCTTGTAATACTTTCCAAACCTTCAACTTCCCTATAGGATGTCGAACAGAGATTTGTAGGTCTAATTCTGAACTTAATCGTTGAGTGTTCGAAAGTTTTTTAAATCTTTATATCTATTTTGGTAGTGTGGCATTGTCTTAGATGATCCTCCAGCGTAATTGGTTTCATATCATAATAAAAAACTCACTTAGGCAACAGTTTGTTTGATAAGGAAGGAATGAAAAATGTTTAATAATCAAATCTTTACAATTACATTTCTTTTCATTAGTTACATGTAGACAAAATCAAGGTATTTAAATAAGTATTGAAATTAAATAATTTTTCGTTGGAATAGCAGGATAAATATGTACAAAAATATTTTAAGTCACGACCTGTTTAAATGAAATCTATTATCGTAGACCCCCATGGACATCTCATAGACCCCCAATTTATTTTTTCACTTTCGTAGACCCCTTGGAAATCTTCGTAGACCCCTGGGGGTCTATATAGACCAATTTGGGAATCACTGGTCTAGATCTATTACAAATTTAATTACATGACTGATCCAAAGTAATTGATACGTTTGCACTTCGTGTGACCTTTTTGTTCTTGTTGAGATCTAAACGTGACAGACAGTCAGACAGACAGCACAAAAACAATATCAGCTTTATCCCAACATTTGATAACAAATTTTTATCATTATTTTATTTAACTTTGTGCGTGTGTGTGAGTGTGGAACATATAGTTTCTTTAATGTTTCTTTGGGGGAAGCGTGGTCGAGAGGTCAAGTGCGCTTGAACTTGGCTTGTCTTGGCTACCTAGAAGGGGGCTCGACACCCGACTCGGGCAGAGTTCTGTTTACTGAGCGCCTGAAGGCAGCACGGAAAACCAACTCCTAGATACCCCCCCCCCCCACTGGTCCACAAATGAGATAGGACCAAAGCGCTCTGAGCATGCTATAAGCACGAAAGTAGCGCTATATAAAAGCTATAATAATAATGTTTATTCAAAAAACGCACGTCTAATTTTGACACCAAATCTATTAAGGTAAAAACTTCGATTCCGAAGATGAAGGAAGACTGTGAGGACAGATAAGAATAAATAGACCCAGCTGTAACCTAAATATTTTATCACAAATCTAGTGAGTTTTCTCAAGGGAACAATTTCATTCTCACGAAAAGAAAGTAATTGTTTGTTATATGGAACTAGATTTTATATACTTAGAAAGCTTATATCAACTCTGTCTGTCTGATACAAATTTTGTACACGTTATTTTTCCACTTCCGATTCTCGGATCAAGTTGAAACTTTGCAAAATTAATCATAGTAGAAAACAATACATGAATCAGTCAAAAAATCAACACATTATTTAATTATTTATTGGTATGACCAAAATTTGTTTTATATAGAAAAAGGTAAATAAATCTTGCAGCATCAAGAGATATGTCAGCAAAAGTGCTGTTCCTTCCCATATTAAAAACTTTTGCTTTTCAAAAAATGTTGTTTTTTTTATATTTTGCTTGTTTCTCTACTAACGCCTAGTCCAGCGGTTCTCAACCTTTTAAGCTCGGCGACCCCTCTTTACAATCCCACACTCTGCCGCGACCCCCCCCCCCCGCCCAGACACACCGCAATAGAAGAATAGACAAAACTATTCATTTTTTTCGATGGTCTCTGGCAACCCCTTGCAAATCGTCAATCGACCCCTAAGGGGGTCGCGACCCACTAATTAATTGAGATTGAGTATTCATACCCCCTAACGAGCATAAGGAGCCAAGTCAAGAAACACAAAAGCAAAGCACATATATATATATATATAATTGAACCCTGACAGTTGAGAACCCCTGGCCTAGTCGAAGCAGATTGGCAAGATGTGGAACTGCTGGAGAGACTCGCCTAGAACCTAGACGACTGGAGGAAGCAGATTGGCAAGATGTGGAACTGCTGGAGAGATTCGCCTAGAACCTAGACGACTGGAGGAAGCAGATTGGCAAGATGTGGAACTGCTGGAGAGACTCGCCTAGAACCTAGACGACTGGAGGAAGCAGATTGGCAAGATGTGGAACTGCTGGAGAGACTCGCCTAGAACCTAGACGACTGGAGGAAGCAGATTGGCAAGATGTGGAACTGCTGGAGAGACTCGCCTAGAACCTAGACGACTGGAGGAAGCAGATTGGCAAGATGTGGAACTGCTGGAGAGACTCGCCTAGAACCTAGACGACTGGAGGAAGCAGATTGGCAAGATGTGGAACTGCTGGAGAGACTCGCCTAGAACCTAGACGACTGGAGGAAGCAGGTTGGTGCCCTATCTATGCCCCAGACGGATGAGCGATGGTGATTACATAAATATTCACTACAACTAAATGGCTTCTGAACAAAATGACTTTACAGATTTTAAAACATAATTACTGTAATTTTTTGTAAAATATTTAAGTTCTTCGGCTGGAGTCAAGAGAAGACAGCTTCTAAAAGAATCCTAGATGAAGAGATTTAGATATTAGTGTTTCCTAGCCTCTTCTGTCCAAGCCCAACCCTTCTGCCCACGCTGGTGAAGAATATTCATTACAATGAAAGCCAATGGTTGAAGGAGAACGCCATTTAGATTTAAGGGGCCTAGTGAGCGGCAAAGCGCTTGGCTTCTGAACCGGGGGTCCCGGGTTCGAATCCTGGTTAAGACTGAGATTTTTATTTCGGGATCCTTCTCTGAGTCTACCCAGCTCTAATGGGTACCTGACATCAGTTGGGGAAAAGTAAAGGCGGTTGGTCGCTGTGCTGGCCACGTGACACCCTCGTTAACCGTAGGCCACAGAATCAGAGGAACTTTACATCATCTGCCCAAAAGTCCACAAGGTCTGAAAGGGGAACTTCACCTAACTTAGTCACTCAAGACGATTGGTCTCGACTCTTTCCGAGGGAACCAACCGCTATGTCGTCTGAGACGTAACTTTGATCTGAGGAGCAGAAAAGAAGAAGGGAGGGAGTATTCCGGCAGAAAAAGGGAATATGATCTGAGGAACAGAAAAGAAGAAGGGAGGGAGTATTCCGGCAGAAAAATGGAATATGATCTGAGGAACAGAAAAGAAGAAGGGAGGGAGTATTCCGGCAGAAAAAGGGAATATGATCTGAGGAACAGAAAAGAAGAAGGGAGGGAGTATTCCGGCAGAAAAAGGGAATATGATCTGAGGAACAGAAAAGAAGAAGGGAGGGTGTATTCCGGCAGAAAAGGGGAATATAATCTGAGGAACAGAAAAGAAGAAGGGAGGGAGTATTCCGGCAGAAAAATGGAATATGATCTGAGGAACAGAAAAGAAGAAGGGAGGGAGTATTCCGGCAGAAAAAGGGAATATGATCTGAGGAACAGAAAAGAAGAAGGGAGGGAGTATTCCGGCAGAAAAAGGGAATATGATCTGAGGAACAGAAAAGAAGAAGGGAGGGAGTATTCCGGCAGAAAAAGGGAATATGATCTGAGGAACAGAAAAGAAGAAGGTAGGGAGTATTCCGGCAGAAAAAGGGAATATGATCTGAGGAACAGAAAAGAAGAAGGGAGGGAGTATTCCGGCAGAAAAAGGGAATATGATCTGAGGAACAGAAAAGAAGAAGGGAGGGTGTATTCCGGCAGAAAAGGGGAATATAATCTGAGGAACAGAAAAGAAGAAGGGAGGGAGTATTCCGGCAGAAAAATGGAATATGATCTGAGGAACAGAAAAGAAGAAGGGAGGGAGTATTCCGGCAGAAAAAGGGAATATAATGTGAGGAGCAGAAAAGAAGAAGGGAGGGAGTATTCCGGCAGAAAAAGGGAATATAATCTGAGGAACAGAAAAGAAGAAGGGAGGGAGTATTCCGGCAGAAAAAGGGAATATAATCTGAGGAACAGAAAAGAAGAAGGGAGGGAGTATTCCGGCAGAAAAAGGGAATATGATCTGAGGAACAGAAAAGAAGAAGGGAGGGAGTATTCCGGCAGAAAAAGGGAATATGATCTGAGGAACAGAAAAGAAGAAGGGAGGGAGTATTCCGGCAGAAAAAGGGAATATGATCTGAGGAACAGAAAAGAAGAAGGTAGGGAGTATTCCGGCAGAAAAAGGGAATATGATCTGAGGAACAGAAAAGAAGAAGGGAGGGAGTATTCCGGCAGAAAAAGGGAATATGATCTGAGGAACAGAAAAGAAGAAGGGAGGGTTATTCCGGCAGAAAAGGGGAATATAATCTGAGGAACAGAAAAGAAGAAGGGAGGGAGTATTCCGGCAGAAAAAGGGAATATAATCTGAGGAGCAGAAAAGAAGAAGGGAGGGAGTATTCCGGCAGAAAAAGGGAATATAATCTGAGGAACAGAAAAGAAGAAGGGAGGGAGTATTCCGGCAGAAAAAGGGAATATAATCTGAGGAACAGAAAAGAAGAAGGGAGGGTGTATTCCGGCAGAAAAAGGGAATATGATCTGAGGAACAGAAAAGAAGAAGGGAGGGAGTATTCCGGCAGAAAAAGGGAATATGATCTGAGGAACAGAAAAGAAGAAGGGAGGGAGTATTCCGGCAGAAAAAGGGAATATGATCTGAGGAACAGAAAAGAAGAAGGGAGGGAGTATTCCGGCAGAAAAAGGGAATATGATCTGAGGAACAGAAAAGAAGAAGGTAGGGAGTATTCCGGCAGAAAAAGGGAATATGATCTGAGGAACAGAAAAGAAGAAGGGAGGGAGTATTCCGGCAGAAAAAGGGAATATGATCTGAGGAACAGAAAAGAAGAAGGGAGGGTGTATTCCGGCAGAAAAGGGGAATATAATCTGAGGAACAGAAAAGAAGAAGGGAGGGAGTATTCCGGCAGAAAAATGGAATATGATCTGAGGAACAGAAAAGAAGAAGGGAGGGAGTATTCCGGCAGAAAAAGGGAATATAATGTGAGGAGCAGAAAAGAAGAAGGGAGGGAGTATTCCGGCAGAAAAAGGGAATATAATCTGAGGAACAGAAAAGAAGAAGGGAGGGAGTATTCCGGCAGAAAAAGGGAATATAATCTGAGGAACAGAAAAGAAGAAGGGAGGGAGTATTCCGGCAGAAAAAGGGAATATGATCTGAGGAACAGAAAAGAAGAAGGGAGGGAGTATTCCGGCAGAAAAAGGGAATATGATCTGAGGAACAGAAAAGAAGAAGGGAGGGAGTATTCCGGCAGAAAAAGGGAATATGATCTGAGGAACAGAAAAGAAGAAGGTAGGGAGTATTCCGGCAGAAAAAGGGAATATGATCTGAGGAACAGAAAAGAAGAAGGGAGGGAGTATTCCGGCAGAAAAAGGGAATATGATCTGAGGAACAGAAAAGAAGAAGGGAGGGTGTATTCCGGCAGAAAAGGGGAATATAATCTGAGGAACAGAAAAGAAGAAGGGAGGGTGTATTCCGGCAGAAAAGGGGAATATAATCTGAGGAACAGAAAAGAAGAAGGGAGGGAGTATTCCGGCAGAAAAATGGAATATGATCTGAGGAACAGAAAAGAAGAAGGGAGGGAGTATTCCGGCAGAAAAAGGGAATATAATGTGAGGAGCAGAAAAGAAGAAGGGAGGGAGTATTCCGGCAGAAAAAGGGAATATAATCTGAGGAACAGAAAAGAAGAAGGGAGGGAGTATTCCGGCAGAAAAAGGGAATATAATCTGAGGAACAGAAAAGAAGAAGGGAGGGAGTATTCCGGCAGAAAAAGGGAATATGATCTGAGGAACAGAAAAGAAGAAGGGAGGGAGTATTCCGGCAGAAAAAGGGAATATAATCTGAGGAACAGAAAAGAAGAAGGGAGGGAGTATTCCGGCAGAAAAAGGGAATATGATCTGAGGAACAGAAAAGAAGAAGGTAGGGAGTATTCCGGCAGAAAAAGGGAATATGATCTGAGGAACAGAAAAGAAGAAGGGAGGGAGTATTCCGGCAGAAAAAGGGAATATGATCTGAGGAACAGAAAAGAAGAAGGGAGGGTGTATTCCGGCAGAAAAGGGGAATATAATCTGAGGAACAGAAAAGAAGAAGGGAGGGAGTATTCCGGCAGAAAAATGGAATATGATCTGAGGAACAGAAAAGAAGAAGGGAGGGAGTATTCCGGCAGAAAAAGGGAATATAATCTGAGGAGCAGAAAAGAAGAAGGGAGGGAGTATTCCGGCAGAAAAAGGGAATATAATCTGAGGAACAGAAAAGAAGAAGGGAGGGAGTATTCCGGCAGAAAAAGGGAATATGATCTGAGGAACAGAAAAGAAGAAGGGAGGGAGTATTCCGGCAGAAAAAGGGAATATGATCTGAGGAACAGAAAAGAAGAAGGTAGGGAGTATTCCGGCAGAAAAAGGGAATATGATCTGAGGAACAGAAAAGAAGAAGGGAGGGAGTATTCCGGCAGAAAAAGGGAATATGATCTGAGGAACAGAAAAGAAGAAGGGAGGGTGTATTCCGGCAGAAAAGGGGAATATAATCTGAGGAACAGAAAAGAAGAAGGGAGGGAGTATTCCGGCAGAAAAATGGAATATGATCTGAGGAACAGAAAAGAAGAAGGGAGGGAGTATTCCGGCAGAAAAAGGGAATATAATCTGAGGAGCAGAAAAGAAGAAGGGAGGGAGTATTCCGGCAGAAAAAGGGAATATAATCTGAGGAACAGAAAAGAAGAAGGGAGGGAGTATTCCGGCAGAAAAAGGGAATATAATCTGAGGAACAGAAAAGAAGAAGGGAGGGAGTATTCCGGCAGAAAAAGGGAATATAATCTGAGGAACAGAAAAGAAGAAGGGAGGGAGTATTCCGGCAGAAAAAGGGAATATGATCTGAGGAACAGAAAAGAAGAAGGTAGGGAGTATTCCGGCAGAAAAAGGGAATATGATCTGAGGAACAGAAAAGAAGAAGGGAGGGAGTATTCCGGCAGAAAAAGGGAATATGATCTGAGGAACAGAAAAGAAGAAGGGAGGGTGTATTCCGGCAGAAAAGGGGAATATAATCTGAGGAACAGAAAAGAAGAAGGGAGGGAGTATTCCGGCAGAAAAAGGGAATATGATCTGAGGAACAGAAAAGAAGAAGGGAGGGAGTATTCCGGCAGAAAAAGGGAATATGATCTGAGGAACAGAAAAGAAGAAGGGAGGGAGTATTCCGGCAGAAAAAGGGAATATGATCTGAGGAACAGAAAAGAAGAAGGGAGGGAGTATTCCGGCAGAAAAAGGGAATATGATCTGAGGAACAGAAAAGAAGAAGGTAGGGAGTATTCCGGCAGAAAAAGGGAATATGATCTGAGGAACAGAAAAGAAGAAGGGAGGGAGTATTCCGGCAGAAAAAGGGAATATGATCTGAGGAACAGAAAAGAAGAAGGGAGGGTGTATTCCGGCAGAAAAGGGGAATATAATCTGAGGAACAGAAAAGAAGAAGGGAGGGAGTATTCCGGCAGAAAAGGGGAATATAATCTGAGGAACAGAAAAGAAGAAGGGAGGGAGTATTCCGGCAGAAAAAGGGAATATGATCTGAGGAACAGAAAAGAAGAAGGGAGGGAGTATTCCGGCAGAAAAAGGGAATATGATCTGAGGAACAGAAAAGAAGAAGGGAGGGAGTATTCCGGCAGGAAAAGGGAATATGATCTGAGGAGCAGAAAAGAAGAAGGGAGAGAATATTTCGGCAGAAAAGGGGAATATGATCTGAGGAACAGAAAAGAAGAAGGGAGGGAGTATTCCGGCAGAAAAAGGGAATATGATCTGAGGAACAGAAAAGAAGAAGGGAGGGAGTATTCCGGCAGAAAAAGGGAATATGATCTGAGGAACAGAAAAGAAGAAGGGAGGGTGTATTCCGGCAGAAAAAGGGAATATAATCTGAGGAACAGAAAAGAAGAAGGGAGGGAGTATTCCGGCAGAAAAAGGGAATATAATCTGAGGAACA
This sequence comes from Biomphalaria sudanica, assembly GCA_036873155.1. NCBI lineage: Eukaryota > Metazoa > Mollusca > Gastropoda > Planorbidae > Biomphalaria > Biomphalaria sudanica. Next base: position 1,009,452 of record JAZGLO010003416.1, on the reverse strand, counting down.
GAAAAGAAGTAGGGAGGGAGTATTCCGGCAGAAAAAGGGAATATAATCTGAGGAACAGAAAAGAAGAAGGGAGGGAGTATTCCAGCAGAAAAAGGGAATATAATCTGAGGAACAGAAAAGAAGTAGGGAGGGAGTATTCCGGCAGAAAAAGGGAATATAATCTGAGGAACAGAAAAGAAGAAGAGAGGGAGTATTCCAGCAGAAAAAGGGAATATAATCTGAGGAGCAGAAAAGAAGAATGGAGGGAGTATTCCGGCAGAAAAAGGGAATATGATCTGAGGAGCAGAAAAGAAGAAGGGAGGGAGTATTCCGGCAGAAAAAGGGAATATAATCTGAGGAACAGAAAAGAAGAAGGGAGGGAGTATTCCGGCAGAAAAAGGGAATATAATCTGAGGAACAGAAAAGAAGAAGGGAGGGAGTATTCCAGCAGAAAAAGGGAATATAATCTGAGGAACAGAAAAGAAGTAGGGAGGGAGTATTCCGGCAGAAAAAGGGAATATAATCTGAGGAACAGAAAAGAAGAAGGGAGGGAGTATTCCAGCAGAAAAAGGGAATATAATCTGAGGAGCAGAAAAGAAGAATGGAGGGAGTATTCCGGCAGAAAAAGGGAATATGATCTGAGGAGCAGAAAAGAAGAAGGGAGGGAGTATTCCGGCAGAAAAAGGGAATATAATCTGAGGAACAGAAAAGAAGAAGGGAGGGAGTATTCCGGCAGAAAAAGGGAATATAATCTGAGGAACAGAAAAGAAGAAGGGAGGGAGTATTCCGGCAGAAAAAGGGAATATAATCTGAGGAACAGAAAAGAAGAAGGGAGGGAGTATTCCGGCAGAAAAAGGGAATATAATCTGAGGAACAGAAAAGAAGAAGGGAGGGAGTATTCCGGCAGAAAAAGGGAATATGATCTGAGGAACAGAAAAGAAGAAGGGAGGGAGTATTCCGGCAGGAAAAGGGAATATGATCTGAGGAGCAGAAAAGAAGAAGGGAGGGAGTATTCCGGCAGAAAAAGGGAATATAATCTGAGGAACAGAAAAGAAGTAGGGAGGGAGTATTCCTGCAGAAAAAGGGAATATAATCTGAGGAACAGAAAAGAAGAAGGGAGGGAGTATTCCGGCAGAAAAAGGGAATATGATCTGAGGAACAGAAAAGAAGAAGGGAGGGAGTATTCCGGCAGAAAAAGGGAATATGATCTGAGGAACAGAAAAGAAGAAGGTAGGGAGTATTCCGGCAGAAAAAGGGAATATGATCTGAGGAACAGAAAAGAAGAAGGGAGGGAGTATTCCGGCAGAAAAAGGGAATATGATCTGAGGAACAGAAAAGAAGAAGGGAGGGTGTATTCCGGCAGAAAAGGGGAATATAATCTGAGGAACAGAAAAGAAGAAGGGAGGGAGTATTCCGGCAGAAAAATGGAATATGATCTGAGGAACAGAAAAGAAGAAGGGAGGGAGTATTCCGGCAGAAAAAGGGAATATAATCTGAGGAGCAGAAAAGAAGAAGGGAGGGAGTATTCCGGCAGAAAAAGGGAATATAATCTGAGGAACAGAAAAGAAGAAGGGAGGGAGTATTCCGGCAGAAAAAGGGAATATGATCTGAGGAACAGAAAAGAAGAAGGGAGGGAGTATTCCGGCAGAAAAAGGGAATATGATCTGAGGAACAGAAAAGAAGAAGGTAGGGAGTATTCCGGCAGAAAAAGGGAATATGATCTGAGGAACAGAAAAGAAGAAGGGAGGGAGTATTCCGGCAGAAAAAGGGAATATGATCTGAGGAACAGAAAAGAAGAAGGGAGGGTGTATTCCGGCAGAAAAGGGGAATATAATCTGAGGAACAGAAAAGAAGAAGGGAGGGAGTATTCCGGCAGAAAAAGGGAATATAATCTGAGGAGCAGAAAAGAAGAAGGGAGGGAGTATTCCGGCAGAAAAAGGGAATATAATCTGAGGAACAGAAAAGAAGAAGGGAGGGAGTATTCCGGCAGAAAAAGGGAATATAATCTGAGGAACAGAAAAGAAGAAGGGAGGGAGTATTCCGGCAGAAAAAGGGAATATAATCTGAGGAACAGAAAAGAAGAAGGGAGGGAGTATTCCGGCAGAAAAAGGGAATATGATCTGAGGAACAGAAAAGAAGAAGGTAGGGAGTATTCCGGCAGAAAAAGGGAATATGATCTGAGGAACAGAAAAGAAGAAGGGAGGGAGTATTCCGGCAGAAAAAGGGAATATGATCTGAGGAACAGAAAAGAAGAAGGGAGGGTGTATTCCGGCAGAAAAGGGGAATATAATCTGAGGAACAGAAAAGAAGAAGGGAGGGAGTATTCCGGCAGAAAAAGGGAATATGATCTGAGGAACAGAAAAGAAGAAGGGAGGGAGTATTCCGGCAGAAAAAGGGAATATGATCTGAGGAACAGAAAAGAAGAAGGGAGGGAGTATTCCGGCAGAAAAAGGGAATATGATCTGAGGAACAGAAAAGAAGAAGGGAGGGAGTATTCCGGCAGAAAAAGGGAATATGATCTGAGGAACAGAAAAGAAGAAGGTAGGGAGTATTCCGGCAGAAAAAGGGAATATGATCTGAGGAACAGAAAAGAAGAAGGGAGGGAGTATTCCGGCAGAAAAAGGGAATATGATCTGAGGAACAGAAAAGAAGAAGGGAGGGTGTATTCCGGCAGAAAAGGGGAATATAATCTGAGGAACAGAAAAGAAGAAGGGAGGGAGTATTCCGGCAGAAAAGGGGAATATAATCTGAGGAACAGAAAAGAAGAAGGGAGGGAGTATTCCGGCAGAAAAAGGGAATATGATCTGAGGAACAGAAAAGAAGAAGGGAGGGAGTATTCCGGCAGAAAAAGGGAATATGATCTGAGGAACAGAAAAGAAGAAGGGAGGGAGTATTCCGGCAGGAAAAGGGAATATGATCTGAGGAGCAGAAAAGAAGAAGGGAGAGAATATTTCGGCAGAAAAGGGGAATATGATCTGAGGAACAGAAAAGAAGAAGGGAGGGAGTATTCCGGCAGAAAAAGGGAATATGATCTGAGGAACAGAAAAGAAGAAGGGAGGGAGTATTCCGGCAGAAAAAGGGAATATAATCTGAGGAACAGAAAAGAAGAAGGGAGGGAGTATTCCGGCAGAAAAAGGGAATATGATCTGAGGAACAGAAAAGAAGAAGGGAGGGTGTATTCCGGCAGAAAAAGGGAATATAATCTGAGGAACAGAAAAGAAGAAGGGAGGGAGTATTCCGGCAGAAAAAGGGAATATAATCTGAGGAACAGAAAAGAAGTAGGGAGGGAGTATTCCGGCAGAAAAAGGGAATATGATCTGAGGAACAGAAAAGAAGAAGGGAGGGAGTATTCCAGCAGAAAAAGGGAATATAATCTGAGGAACAGAAAAGAAGTAGGGAGGGAGTATTCCGGCAGAAAAAGGGAATATAATCTGAGGAACAGAAAAGAAGAAGAGAGGGAGTATTCCAGCAGAAAAAGGGAATATAATCTGAGGAGCAGAAAAGAAGAATGGAGGGAGTATTCCGGCAGAAAAAGGGAATATGATCTGAGGAGCAGAAAAGAAGAAGGGAGGGAGTATTCCGGCAGAAAAAGGGAATATAATCTGAGGAACAGAAAAGAAGAAGGGAGGGAGTATTCCGGCAGAAAAAGGGAATATAATCTGAGGAACAGAAAAGAAGAAGGGAGGGAGTATTCCAGCAGAAAAAGGGAATATAATCTGAGGAACAGAAAAGAAGTAGGGAGGGAGTATTCCGGCAGAAAAAGGGAATATAATCTGAGGAACAGAAAAGAAGAAGGGAGGGAGTATTCCAGCAGAAAAAGGGAATATAATCTGAGGAGCAGAAAAGAAGAATGGAGGGAGTATTCCGGCAGAAAAAGGGAATATGATCTGAGGAGCAGAAAAGAAGAAGGGAGGGAGTATTCCGGCAGAAAAAGGGAATATAATCTGAGGAACAGAAAAGAAGAAGGGAGGGAGTATTCCGGCAGAAAAAGGGAATATAATCTGAGGAACAGAAAAGAAGAAGGGAGGGAGTATTCCGGCAGAAAAAGGGAATATAATCTGAGGAACAGAAAAGAAGAAGGGAGGGAGTATTCCGGCAGAAAAAGGGAATATAATCTGAGGAACAGAAAAGAAGAAGGGAGGGAGTATTCCGGCAGAAAAAGGGAATATGATCTGAGGAACAGAAAAGAAGAAGGGAGGGAGTATTCCGGCAGGAAAAGGGAATATGATCTGAGGAGCAGAAAAGAAGAAGGGAGGGAGTATTCCGGCAGAAAAAGGGAATATAATCTGAGGAACAGAAAAGAAGTAGGGAGGGAGTATTCCTGCAGAAAAAGGGAATATAATCTGAGGAACAGAAAAGAAGAAGAGAGGGAGTATTCCAGCAGAAAAAGGGAATATAATCTGAGGAGCAGAAAAGAAGAATGGAGGGAGTATTCCGGCAGAAAAAGGGAATATGATCTGAGGAGCAGAAAAGAAGAAGGGAGGGAGTATTCCGGCAGAAAAAGGGAATATAATCTGAGGAACAGAAAAGAAGAAGGGAGGGAGTATTCCGGCAGAAAAAGGGAATATAATCTGAGGAACAGAAAAGAAGAAGGGAGGGAGTATTCCGGCAGAAAAAGGGAATATAATCTGAGGAACAGAAAAGAAGAAGGGAGGGAGTATTCCGGCAAAAAAAGGGAATATAATCCGAGGAACAGAAAAGAAGAAGGGAGGGAATATTCCAGCAGAAAAAGGGAATATAATCTGAGGAGCAGAAAATAAGAAGGGAGGGAGTATTCCGGCAGAAAAAGGGAATATGATCTGAGGAGCAGAAAAGAAGAAGGGAGGGAGTATTCCGACAGGAAAAGGGAATATAATCCGAGGAACAGAAAAGAAGATGGGAGGGAGTATTCCAGCAGAAAAAGGGAATATAATCTGAGGAGCAGAAAAGAAGATGGGAGGGAGTATTCCGGCAGAAAAAGGGTTATAATCTGAGGAGCAGAAAAGAAGAAGGGAGGGAGTATTCCAGCAGAAAAAGGGAATATAATCTGAGGAGCAGAAAAGAAGAAGGGAGGGAGTATTCCGGCAGAAAAAGGGAATATAATCTGAGGAGCAGAAAAGAAGAAGGGAGGGAGTATTCCGGCAGAAAAAGGGAATATGATCTGAGGAACAGAAAAGAAGAAGGGAGGGAGTATTCCGGCAGAAAAAGGGAATATGATCTGAGGAACAGAAAAGAAGAAGGGAGGGGAAAAAGGGAACACATGTTGGTTCCCGGAACCAGAAAATAATCTTTGGTGCACGATTAGATTGACACATAGATACGCGTAGGCCTGGGATGTAATTATCTTCTTAATTTAGGCATAGAAAATGTCAAACTCGCTTCGCATGTTATATCTATTTAGATTTAATAAAGATTGGGAGGCTGGGGGGGGGGACTGGAAAAAAAATATTTTGGCGATCCATGAGGCCACCAATTACTCTTTCTCAGTCCAGGACCCACATGAGCTTAGAGCTTAGCTACAACCCTAGACATAAACCTCTTGCACCACGTTCACGACAAAACTAAGAAAAAATGTTTATACGGAACATCCTACCTCGGGACAAGTTGACAACAGCCTTTATATAGTACTAGAATAAGAACTCTGGCTCAACTATATGGTACCAAGCTAGTAGGCCTGGTGTTCTGTATTCGTCACCAACATTTTGACATCACAGCTTTCCCGAAAATCATTATTATTTAGAGATGCTTGCCGCCTGTTAGGTCACGGCCTTGACCTACAAATGCTAGCGTATCTAATACGGAGTTTCCCGTTATAGCCGAATCCCCCCCCCCCCGGTTTCATGCTTTATTTTTTTTAATAGTTCATCAAACTGGTATAGATCTCCGTCCAATAGTTTCCCGTTTCCCTTTTCTTTCTCTAGCGCTATAAATAGCACAGTGTAAACATTTGAGTATCAAACAAAAAAAAGAGGATGTGTGTGCGTGTGTTTTAATTTTTTTTTTGCTTCGAAATTTAAGTAAATAAGCGCTAAATAAGTTTAATTATGTACCGCAGTGCATTTAATTATTTATTTATTTTGCGAATGTTTATATCGTGTAATTCTTTCCTCGCAGAGAGATGGGTCAGATATGTCTAGAAAAGAAACAAAAGTACACATTAATTGTAAATATAAAATGGAGGGAAGGCAGACAGTGGCGTAGCTAGGGTGGGGGGAGGAGAATTTGAAGATCCCACCAGGCCCCCACTTGAGGGAGGGGGCCAAATGAGTGTCCGAAATTTGTTTTTAAATAAATTAAAATTATGTCATTGTCATGTAATCTTGCTTTTCACGTTGTTATGTAAGTTAGTGACTTTGTATGTAATTCACACAGAGTATTAACTCTTGCCGTGCGGGGTTACTCTCAATTTCAAGGAGTAACTTCTATAGCGCTGACTAGTGCCGTGTTACTCTCAGGAAGTAACTTGGTATATAGGCTAGTTTATTTGATCATCTTTATCATTTAAGAAGAAACCTGATAAGAGCACTGAAAACAAAGGAGACTATGAACGCGTCAAAGAAAAGTATCACTATTCAGATGATTCATACAAAGATACAGCAGTCGAAGTAGTGACAATGTCTCTTGATGAGAGAAGTAGTGCTGAAGAGACTCCAGGGGAATACCTCTTCACCAAAGTCAGAGAAAACATTTAAAGTAAGTGATACAGATGATGAGTCAAGTGATGGTCTTCCTAAATCACTTTCTCCAGAAGTGGAAGAAGCTGTAATTAAGTACAAAGACCTCGGGTATATCCCAGTGGCGTAGCTAGGGTTAATGATGCCCAGTGCGGCAGCTCCTCGTGATGCCCCCCCCCCTTTCTAAAAAAAATAATAAAGCAGCGAAATTACATTTTTTTTCTCGACATAATGTATATTTATCCGTTTATATTTCTTGAGCTATCACGAATGAGAAGAAGAAATGTCCAAGGAAGAAAACAAAAATGTCCATCCTTGGCTCTTTCTGGTGCGGCATCTTTCGCCTGGCATCTTGTGGCTAACAGGTCTTTGAGGTTCTGCGCTAATCGCCAAATCTGAGCACATACATCCAGTAAAGGTAACACTGGCTTCAGCGATGTTCTCCCGACTAGTAGCCTAGTTTAAAATGTTTTTAGTCCTTTCCGTTTTAAGCGCGCTGTCTCGAATTGACAATCTCTTGTTAACTCTCTCCGTAATTATTTACCACATTCTGATGGAATCAACGCTGGTATCGTCAGTTAGGAGAGAAAGAGTTAATATACGGGCCGAATTTCCAAGGCATGTGAAAAAATGAAGACTGCATAGCAACTAAAAATCCGCCTGCTTCAGACCTAGTAGAAGAGTTTTCATCTGTTCTAGTCAATGTCTCTAGAGTTTCTATAATTTTTGAAAATGAATCCATAACTATCTTAACGGCTTCTCCTCTGGCGCTCAAGCGCGTTTAAACCAAGCGCTTAATGCTAGTTTCAGTTATTTTGTTGAGGACGTCCTAGCAGTGGGCTGATGTCGATAAAAAGGTGTGTAAACAGTCCAGTGTACCGAAAAAGGTTACTGAATAGCCCAAATTCCAGCCAGCAGATAAAGAATTAAGATGATGTCAATACCCCGTCATTATCCATGACAACGTAACCTCAACATTTTGGAAAAATTTTTGTGATGTCAGGTGAACTGCTTAAAATATTAAAAGATATTTGGCTCATTATCTATCACCCAATAATACAATTGTTTCATTTTGTGCTTGGGGACACATGTGCGCGTTTTGTCTGGAACTAAGCTTAGTTCGAAGTAAATGTTCTCTCAGGAGTTTATCGAACTTGAGTAATAATTTCACCAACCCCTAGAAATTACCTAGATTTTGTCTTTGTCATTCTTCTTCAACTTGTTCGCGATGGCCATAAAGATTCTGCTATTTTAGAGTCTAGGGCATTTATTTATAAGCTCTAGATCTAGATGAAACCAGCGTACTGAGCAGTAAAGTAACAAAATGTGCGTGAGCGTGTACAAGGGCGTTGCCTTCAGAGATTTAAACAAATCTAGTACACTTGATTCAACCCGGTTAACAGGTTATGCTTTTTAATTTTAATTATGAAGTAACTGAATTTCTAGTAAATATTTCAAATTCAGTAGTTTTTATTCATGTATGTACAATGCATTGATTTTATTGAGAAAATTTACCCTTAGTTTGATGCCCTTTCACCATTTGATGCCGTGCGGTCCGCACCACTCGCACACGGCTAGCTACGCCTCTGAAAATAATATTTGGGTTCAGAACTCAATTATCAATTGTTACCCTTATACTAAAAATTTCTCCAACTGTCTCTTTAAGAGGCCATCCGCTGTCAGCTACTTTTCTCTAAGCCAGTGAGGGCGAAATGGCGTTTAAAGAGATATTTATAGCGCTTACGGGGAGCACCTCAGCGGGACACACATCTGAGACCCAAAGAAAAGCTCTTGTTGAAGACAGGCGCAGAATACGAAAAGAAAATTAAAATAGAGCCCCAGCAGACAACTGCATCAGATGTGGAAAAATGTGCAGGTCAAACACCGAACCACAGACATTGCATGATTGTCATTAAATTTTATTCTTGACAATGAATGTATGTGGTTCAGTGTTCGACTTGGATTTTTTTCCACATCATTGCCTCATTGTAGCGATCTAGTTTTGCATTTTGTTTCTTATTTTTTTGTTTTTAAATAATGATTTTTTTTATATTAAAAAAAAAAGATTCGCCCAACGTGGGGCTCGAACCCACGACCCCGAGATTAAGAGTCTCGTGCTCTACCGACTGAGCTAGCCGGGCTAACACTATTCTTATCTTCTTTTCTTATATAATACAGACGTTACTTCAAAAAAGAAGATGATTACGTCCTACGCGTCATGCATTTAGTCATGCATATTAACCAATGACTTAAATTCTGCCAAGTCACTGGTTTTTCTGGCTAGCTCAGGCAACCCATGACTTAAACTCTGCTAAGTCGTTGGTTTTCCTGGCTGATTCAGGCAACCCATTCAATTCTCTAATGGCACTATAGATAAGAAGGGGCAATTGTACGAATTTGTTCTAGCGTGTGGAATAAGAAATGTATAGCGTCTTTATATCTATCTCAGTATTTCATTAGGTTTTGTTTTTCTATTTGTCAATTGTGGTTCGAAACAGTGTTTTAATTTATGTATGCCCTACTATAACATTATATGGTTCAGTGAGAACTTCAGTGTCTTATGTAGGTACTATTGCTACTTAACTTTTATTTTATTCTTCTGTCCTGGAGTGTCTCTAGAAATGGAATCTAGATTTAAATGAAAAATACATCTAATCTGTACAAAGTTACTACAAAGGCAGGTTTCAATATTTTCAGAAGGAATATCAGAATAAAATTCTTTCAAAGGCAAATGACAGAGAAAAATGGAGAAAGAAGGTTGACAGATCTTATGTGGTGCCCCAAGGTGAAAATGAAGGTGAAGTTATATGTGAACATATTATGGCCTAACTGATTTCATGTATAATGATTATATCTAATTCAGGGCTGGGCAACCTTTCTCTATCGAGGGCCGCATTAAACAAATTTTGGAAATGCGGGGCCGCTGTGTACAATGTCTTTTAATTCGCATGTATACTGTATTATATTTTTACACTCCCAATTGAGGAAATACAAAGAAGAGATAGCAATTTCCAAAATTAATGTTACGATTATTTTTTTTTATTTTGTCGTTTGTCTTTTACATCACATTTCACCATAAAATGTACTGCTGTACTTAGTGTGAAGTATTTAACTGTTGTAGCTAACTAGTTTTTTTCCTAGCTGTCAAATTACAGTCAGTCAGCACTAACCTTTTCTTACACTTCTATATTTTCAAACGAAAAAATAGACTTATTCACAGATATAAGTGGACCCAAATAATGTGAAATTAAGCATCAAATTTTTTTTTAAGCTTCTAAAACCCATAAAATTCCCGAAAAAAAAAATTAACTGGAACTTCTCTTTCAGGTCATAATTTAGAGATATGTCCTATGAAGCTGAATCAGATTTTGCATTAAATGAGGGTCTTGAAAACTGAGTTCTTGACGTCTTAAAATTTGCTTTCAAATACCACAATCAATCACCATCATCATCATCAAACTCCATTTGAGAAAGGGCTTGAAAGGCTCAAATCCTCTCTTGCAAAAGCCCTGGACAGAAACCCTGCTGTCTTGCGTAGTGCATAAATGTCGCCATACAGGTCGAGAATTTTTGGTTTCCCAGACCTGTCGAGATGGAGATCAGCAAGTCTGGGGCAGTCAAACAGAATATGAGGCATAGTTTCCTCTTCTTCCCCACGCGGGGGCACCGTGAATCGAAATTTGGCCATAGCCGTGAGAAATATGAGCCAACAGGACAATGGCCTGTCCTGCACTGTGCTATAATAGCTTGCTCAGGCCTAAACAGCCTCCACCACGGGGAAGTGCGGTCAGGGCGCCTCATGCGCTCCCAGACTCCACGGGCTTTTTGGACTTGTCCCAGCACTCAAACCACTTTTCCATTTCTGTTTTGTTTTTTTAATTATAGCCAGAGCATGATGTCACGTATTACGAATTGAATTCTACTTTTAAATGGCTTGCCTAGGGGAACGTGACAATAGAAAAGGAGTTGTGTCACTTATCTTAAGTCTGAATTTAATCAAAGACTTACAATGAATAACAAAAAAAAATGACACAAGAAATCGGAAGGTAAACTATCAACTTAATGTTTAATCAAATATAAAGTTACAAGAAAGAAAAATAAACATTTACTCAATACAGAATTGATGTGTTGACCAAAACCCTTTTACAAAAATGGCATGTAAAAATATTACAATACAAGAGTTTGAAAATATAATTACAAATACAAGCAAGGCCTTGAATAAAAAAAAAACTTACACGATCAAGTGGTATACCACGCACGGGTAACGCAATGTCTCCGCTATTCTGTCCCACGGCTGTCTCCGTATGTCTGTCTGTCAACGTTACGCGAGCGGTCTTATATAATCTACCGCGCGTCGATATCTCGTAATTTCTAGAATAGAAAGTCATAAACACCCAGATCTAGAACGCTCTTCAAAGAGACAGAAAAAAAAACACCCTCCTTTCAACCAGAGGTACACACACAGGTCAAGGACCGGTCACTGTCTGTGTGGCTTGACGAATAAAATAAAAAAAAACTTATTACACAAGGGGCAGACAACCTACCCGTCTCTTGACCGCAACAGGTCAAAGAAAGAAAAAAACAACGCCTAGATACGTAACACCTCCCCCCTAAAAATAAAAAGTTTACATTTCCACGAAATGGAAATCTTTTTAGAACTACAAAAAAAATATTTACATTACAGAATGTATTTATCATGATATATATAAAAAAAATATATACATCAAAATACTTTTTACAATCTAGACAAGGCATCGGCGATAACATTTTCGCTGCCTTTTATGTGTTTAAGATCTAGGTTGTACTCTTGTAAAAATAAACTCCACCTGAGAAGTCGTTGGTTCTTGCCAGACATTTTGTGGATAAATGTAAGGGGATTGTGGTCAGTAAATACAACCAGTGGCCATCTGGACCCACTGATATAAAAATCAAAGTGTTGTATAGAAAGAATCAACCCAAGACATTCTTTTTCCACAGTAGAATAATTTCTTTGATGTCTATTAAATTTCTTGGAAAAGAAACAAATAGGATGCTCTACTTGGAAATTATCTTCTTGGTAAAGGACTGACCCAACACCTGTGTCACTGGCGTCAATAGCTAACCTAAAAGGTTTTCCGAAGTCAGGAGCCATCAAAATGGGGGAGCTAGATAATATCTGCTTAATTTGGTTAAAGGCTTTCTGACATTCATCCGTCCAAGTAAATCGGACGTTCTTTCTCAGGAGGTTTGTTAAAGGACTGGCAATGACAGAAAAATTTTCGCAAAATTTTCTATAATATCCAGACATTCCCAAAAATCTTCGGAGTTGTTTCCGATCAGCAGGGATAGGGAAAGCTTGGATAGCTTCTACTTTGGCCATTACAGGTTTCACCTGGCCTTGTCCTACAATATGGCCTAAGTATTGGATGGAAGCCTGGCAAAAATCACTCTTACTCAGGTTTACAGTAATTTTTGCATGTAACAGTTTAGTAAAAAGACAATGCAGTTGTTTACAATGGCTAGAAAAATCTTGGCTAAAAATTACTACATCGTCTATGTATGCGTGGCAATTCTCCATGTCAGCAAGCAGGGCATTTATCATTCTCTGGAAAGTGGCAGGAGCATTCTTCATGCCAAATGGCATCACTTTGTATTGGTACAGACCATCAGGGGTGACAAAGGCGGAGATTTCCTTTGCCCTATCAGTCAGGGGAACCTGCCAATAACCTGAAAGTAGGTCTATTTTGGTGATGTACTTAGCGTCACCAATACGATCTATGAGATCGTCTATCCTAGGGATAGGAAACGAATCGGTCTTTGTGACAGCATTTACCTTACGGTAGTCTGTACAAAAACGATAAGTCTTGTCCTGTTTAGGTATCAAGACACATGGGGAGCTCCAGCTACTGGAACTTGGTTCAATGAGGTCATTTTCAAGCATATACTTGATTTCTGACCTAAGTATGGCAAGTTTTTCAGGGTTAACCCTGTAAGGATGCTGCTTGACTGGAGTAGCCTCGCCAACATCTACATCATGCATTATAACATTAGTCTGTTTTGGTACATCAGAAAAAATGTCATTAAATTCATTAATGAGCTTCATGATAACTGGCCTTTCTGTCGAAGACAGATGAGACAGTTTTACATCCAAATTCTGTAATACAAAAGAATTAGGTATTTTGTATTGTCCAAATTTCTCCTTTACAATATCATCATCAATAGGAGAAACATGGCTATTTGAACAACTTTTGACTGTATTTAAAACACAATTACTCTTATCTGAGTGATCTGGCCGAGATACATAAGGCTTCAGCATGTTTATATGACATAGCTGAGTCTTTTTCCTACGGTCAGGAGTTTTGATTGTGTAATTGAGGTCACTAATTTTGGTCTCAATTTCATAGGGACCAAAATATCTGGCTTGCAAGGGTTGACCTGGTATGGGCAAAAATACAAGCACCTTATCCCCGGGAGAAAATTCTCTAACACGGGCCTTTCTATCATACCAGCGTTTCATGCTGGATTGGGTGTTTTGTAAGTTATTTTTGGCCAGAACACAAGCATCATAAAGTCTAGTTTTAAACTTAATTACATAGTCTAAAAGTCCTTCAGTGGCTGTTGGTGACAACAAAGTCTCTTTTATACATTTCAAGGGACCGCGCACCGAATGGCCAAAGACTAAGTCAAAAGGGCTGAATCCCAACGATTCCTGGACGGATTCACGGGTTGCAAACAGCAGCATGTGGATTCCTTCGTCCCAGTCTTTTTCGTGCTCAAAGCAATAGGTTCGGATCATGTTCTTAAGGGTCTGATGGAATCGCTCAAGAGCGCCTTGCGACTCGGCATGATACGCACTCGACATGCAGTGTTTGATGCCCAACTGAGTCATGACTTGCTTGAAAAGATTGGCCGTGAAATTCGTTCCTTGGTCCGATTGGATGGACTTTGGTAGACCAAATAGAGTAAAGAACTTGATTAAGGCCTTCACAATGTTTGATGCTTTTATGTTCCTTAGAGGAATAGCCTCAGGAAAACGAGTTGAAGCACACATAATGGTCAACAGGTATTGGTTGCCAGCTTTTGTCCTTGGGAGAGGACCAACACAGTCAATAAGTACTCTGCTGAAAGGTTCTTCAAAGGCTGGAATCGGCTTCAGAGGAGCAACAGGGATCTTTTGATTTGGCTTGCCAACCATCTGACAGACATGACAGGATCGGCAGTACTGGATGACATCTTTCTTCAAACGTGGCCAGAAGAAGTGTGACATAATCTTGTGGTATGTCTTGTGGATGCCGAGATGACCTGACATTGGTGTGTCATGAGCCAGATTCATGATGTACGCTCGGTATCTTTCTGGTAACACGATTTGATGGCATATTCTCCATTCTTCTTCGTTGGATGCGTCTGGAGGTTTCCATTTCCTGAAGCGCATATCATCTTGGATGTAGTAGCACGTTGATGCTAGCTCTGCCTCTTGTGATGTCATTGCGGTTTCTCGGAGTTTGGCGAGCTCTGGATCCTTCTTTTGGTCCTCAATCAACTGTTTTCGAGTTGATGCCGGCTTTTCAGAATTTGGCGTAGGTTCTTCTTCAAGAGAAGCAAAGAATGTGGTGCTCAAGTCCACATCATCTTGGTAACTGTTGGCTTTGATGACGTTTTCTTCTTGAGATGCTTTCAACCTCATTGCCCTTGTTACTGCACACGCTGGATATAACTCTAGGTCTTCCTCGGGTGTGGCAGATAAGTCGGGTGTTTGAGTGACGATGGGTTCGGCTATCACCTTTCCACCTGCTAAGTCATTGCCTAACAGCAACGAGATGCCTTCCAATGGTAATGTTGGTCGGACACCTACAACAACCGGTCCAGTAATGAGATTTGACTTTATGTCGATTAGATGTAGAGGCACATCTATACATCCAAGCTCTACGCCTCGTAACAGGATGCTCTTCCCAGTCGATGATGATTTAGACAAGGGCAAGATACCCTCTAAAAGTAACGATTGTGAGGCACCTGTGTCTCTCAAAATGGTGATAGGTCGTAGACTTGTAGAATCACCGGGTAGTGATACAAATCCTTCCGAAATGAAAGGCTTAAAATCCTCTAATAAAACATCAATTTTGGTTGATGCAGACTGGACTTGGGTCGAACTCTCGCTGGAGTCATTGACATCTCTAGGAGACGCAGTGGAGAAACTCTTTCTTGAGTCAGTAGAACATCTTGTGGATGTATTTGGAGAACTCTTGATGGAGTCATTGGAACATCGGGGTGATGTCTTATGGGAACTCTTGATAGAGTCATGGGAACATCGGGATGATGTATTATGGGAACTCTGGATAGAGTCATTGGAACATCGGGGTGATGTATTATGGGAACTCTTGATAGAGTCATGGGAACATCGGGATGATGTATTATGGGAACTCTGGATAGAGTCATTGGAACATCGGGGTGATGTATTATGGGAACTCTGGTTAGAGTCATTGGAACATCGGCTTGATGTATTTGAAAAACTCTTGTTTGAGTCATTGGAACATCGGCTTGATGTATTTGAAAAACTCTTGTTTGAGTCATTGGAACATCGGCTTGATGTATTTGAAAAACTCTTGTTTGAGTCATTGGAACATCGTAAAGATGAATTTGAAGAACTCACTGTTGAGTCATTTGAACATCGTGGAGACATTTTCGGAGAGTCTTGTACAGTCAATACATTTGAAACAGGTGGTGTCGAGGTATTCTTGATATGACTTGAGGATGAGGGAGTAAACCTCGACGACCACTGTACTGTGCAAGCGCTGACTTTTGAAGGAGCTTTTTCGTTTCTCTTCTTCAATATCCAGCAATCGTCAATTTTATGGCCTTCTCGTTTGCAGTAGAAACAAGTAGCTTTACTTGTAGTAGGTTTTCTGTCGTTTGTACTGCTGTTCTTGATGGAGTTGCTAGCAATGGACTCAGGCTGTTTGACTTGTTTTGGCTTGACATCCGTCGTATACTTGGCAAATTGATGTGATATTATATAATCGTCTGCCAACACTGCAGCCTTGTGCACATCTTCCTCGCCACGATCAGCTATATGCGTACGGACGTCCAGCCGCACACAACTCTTGAACTCTTCCATCAGCATTAGGTTCTTGAATTTTGCAAAGTCGGTGCCGATTTCCCTGGAAGTGAGCCATTTCTCAAAGCGTCGCTCCTTTTCCCGCAGGAATTCTACATGGGTTTGGCCATCCGATTTGCGACAATCCCTGAACTGCTTTCGGTAAGCTTCCGGAACAAGTTCATATGCCTTAAGAATTAAGGCCTTAACAACATTATAATCTTTTTGTTGTTCAATGGTCAAAGAACAAAATACCTCTGCAGCTCTACCAGTCAAAACTGTTTGCAGCAAAGTGGGCCACAAAGTTTCAGGTACATTAAAATTTTTCACAGCAAGTTCAAATTGTGGAAAATAATTGTCAATTGTGGCTTCATTAAAGCGTGGAATTATTTTCAAAAATTTTATTGCTTCAGCAGTATGACTGGCAGGGGAAGAATCTGGTCTTACATTAGCAGCTAACTCTAATTTTTTTAACTCTATTTGTAATTTCATTTCCATTTCTTTCTGCTCTCTAGCCGCTGCAAGCTCTAATTCTTTTTGTTTAATTTCTCTCTGCTCTCTAGCCGCTGCAAGCTCTAATTCTTTTTGTGCGGCCTGTTGTTTAATTTCCTTCTCTTTTAAAGCTAACTGGGCTTCTATTTCCATTTGTTTTAATTTTATCTGAAGTTCTAAATCTGATTTACCCTCATCGGGTCTAAGGGTTTCTAAAAGGTCTTCAGAAAACACTTCCTCGTCTACATAATGGATTACAATGTTATCTCTGATTTCTTGTTTAAGGGCATTTGATTTTATTTTTAACCCTAAATGTTTAGAAATAAGGACCAGTTCCTTCCTAGTAAAAGCATCAAGCTCTTCCACAGAGGGATTTGCAAGAAAAACCTGAATATCCATGACTAACTAGCAACTATTACAAGCAAAAATATGTATACAATGTAAATATACAGTACAAAATCAGTACAACAAAAAAAAACCTTAAGAGAGTTTGGTCAATACTATTGATACTTTACTTCCGACTCTTTGAACCAAAAAGAATTTTGTTAAAGTCAACTTCGCCTTTACAAAATTACTCAAGTAAGACGAAAATAGGTTCAGAAAAATATCCGGGACGAAAGCCCTCAAACTTCTTTTGTCACGTATTACGAATTGAATTCTACTTTTAAATGGCTTGCCTAGGGGAACGTGACAATAGAAAAGGAGTTGTGTCACTTATCTTAAGTCTGAATTTAATCAAAGACTTACAATGAATAACAAAAAAAAATGACACAAGAAATCGGAAGGTAAACTATCAACTTAATGTTTAATCAAATATAAAGTTACAAGAAAGAAAAATAAACATTTACTCAATACAGAATTGATGTGTTGACCAAAACCCTTTTACAAAAATGGCATGTAAAAATATTACAATACAAGAGTTTGAAAATATAATTACAAATACAAGCAAGGCCTTGAATAAAAAAAAAACTTACACGATCAAGTGGTATACCACGCACGGGTAACGCAATGTCTCCGCTATTCTGTCCCACGGCTGTCTCCGTATGTCTGTCTGTCAACGTTACGCGAGCGGTCTTATATAATCTACCGCGCGTCGATATCTCGTAATTTCTAGAATAGAAAGTCATAAACACCCAGATCTAGAACGCTCTTCAAAGAGACAGAAAAAAAAACACCCTCCTTTCAACCAGAGGTACACACACAGGTCAAGGACCGGTCACTGTCTGTGTGGCTTGACGAATAAAATAAAAAAAAACTTATTACACAAGGGGCAGACAACCTACCCGTCTCTTGACCGCAACAGGTCAAAGAAAGAAAAAAACAACGCCTAGATACGTAACAATGATGAAACTTACAGCCTGTTCAGTGGCTTGAATTCGCCCTCCCTGGTGGGCCAAGGAGTCTGCAATAGTGTTGCCAGTCACACCTATGTGACTCGGTACCCACTGCATTATTATTACAGGGGTGCCATAGCGCTGGGAGGCCATGGTCCGGGGCTTTGCAAAGCCTGTAGTGCCGATTTTGCGACAGTGACCACAACAATCTGTGTTGCCCTCAAATGTCCCTCACCGAGTTGAGAGTCAATGACTTTTAAGGCTTCACAGACTGCCATGGTCTCCGCATCGAAACTGCAAACACTACCACATGGTCCAAAGATTCTGACTGTGTGAGAGCCAAGAAAGTCGATGTAGGCTCCATAGCCTGCTCTTCCACAATCAATGAATCCAAATAAGCCTTGTACGTTTCAACATTTCACAAGAAATAGTTTCACCAAAGAAAAATTACAAAACATGTTTTCACTTGCTGGCTTGGAGAAATGGGAAAGCTTTATTTGAAAAGATTTAACATGCACATACATTTCATGCGCAAACAACCAATTGTGTCATCTGTAATGGAAAACATGAAAGTCTGTCTTCCACTCTTTTTTTTTTAGAAATATTAGTAACAAAGCCATGCACAGTCAATGTCCTTCAAGGGACATAACAATTTCTTCCTTGAAGTCCCATATTCTTCTCAATACCTTGCCATGCTAAGCCAGTGGACACTACTGTGGTACCAAACATGGGAATGTTTTGTTTCCAAATCTTCAAGTACTTATCGGAACTGTCTGTTGTCAAGACTACTAGCTTTGTTACTTTTGATCACTGAGATAATTGGCTCAATACTATGTTTTATATTCAATGCAGCTTAGTGCACACTTTCCCGTTTTGAATTTTTTGGCTGTGAAATTGTTCTTTAATTTATTTTAAGAAAAACAACAACAGTTTTTCTCACTCAAATCACGGGCTCCATCAGTTGTTACCAATGCAATCTTGTTTCAAGCCAAACCCATCCCTTTCAACACTGTTCTTCATAAATAAACACTGGCCCAAGTTTGTGTCTTTGACTGAATGTTTCGAAATATTACCAATAAGAATAATTATCGTTTACTTTATACTCTTTAGAAATACGTATAGAGACAATAGTTCTCTAGCCTATTCATCGTAAGTGATAAGAATCAGATGTTTCAATAATTTATAGAGATGTTTGAAATTAGTTATTTTTAATATATTTAAATTTTTTAAGTTGTATAATCTATAGGAAAACCTGATGTCTATAGGTGTCCACGGGCCGCATAAAACACTCAGGCGGGCTGCATGTGGCCCACGGGCCGTAATTTGCCCACCCTTGATCTAATTGATCCAATTGTTTTGTAAAGGAAAAAAAAAACAAAACATTTCGGCTATTATGATTTCGGATTTTCAATATCTTTTCTAGTTTACGAAATCTAAAATCACTAAATTTAGAAAGCCTTCAGGAGAGAAGACTCAAAAGTAAAGTAGCAATTACAGTGGAACTTCGAGATACGAGCTGCTCTACATACGGGTAATTCGAGATACGAGCAGCGTTGAGAGCGAAATTTCTGTTCGTTTTACGAGCGACAATTCGAGTTCGAGCTAAAACCTTGCGATCTTGCGAAATCGGATCTTTCCGTTCTCACTCGGAATAGGAACCATAATTGCCAGGGCGGGAAAATGGGGAGAGTTGGCTCCGTCAAAAACAGCAGAGTGTGGGTACACCGTGATCTTGTTGATGTCCAAGGGCTGAGCCGAAGGCTCTTCGAGCCCTAAGTTTAAAAAAAAAACCTGTTTGGACGCCAAACAGTAAAAAAAAAAAAAACCTGTGTGAACACAGTTCTGTTTGAGAGAGACCCGAGTCAATGCCTATATAAAGCATTGCTGTTTCCCATGCCTTTGGCCCCCGACGCATGCTTGGCTGGTCATGGCCGAAGGCCGAGGGCACCGGGAGCCTCCCCCATTTTCCTTCACTATACCAAGCTAACCGTGGGGGACTCGCCATTTATGTAACGTCCCTTTAAGGAACAGCGCATGGATGTGTGACGTTTGTGGGGACTTTTTTACAACCCCGCCCGTGCAAGAGATGGACTCTCGTCTACCCGTGAGCATCCCCACGGGAGTTATGTTTCGCCATTCATTTAGCCTGGCTACCCCCTCAAGTAGCCGTTTCCACACAGGTGCCACGATGAGGCAGAACAGCGTTCCCGGGACACCGTGATCTCGACCATTCGCACGTATCACAGCGCTTAACAAAGGCTCGTCTCAGTAGTTTGAGTGTTGTAGCTAGCGAGTTAAGTGATTTTTAATCGGACTTATTCTTGTGCATCATGGGGTCCCAAGAAAATTAACGTCATTGCAAAGTCAAATGATGCGGAGAAGAGGATGATATCCATCGACACGAAGCAGTGATGTTTTGTGTATGCTGTTAATCAAGTGTTGTTTACGTAGCTTTAGTTCTGTGCTGTCAACTTGTCCTCCCTCCTCCTCGCTCCCTCCACCTCGCTCCCTCCTCCTCGCTTCCTCCACCTCGCTCCCTCCTCCTCGCTCCCTCCACCTCGCTCCCTCCTCCTCGCTCCCTCCACCTCGCTCCCTCCACCTCGCTCCCTCCTCCTCGCTCCCTCCTCCTCGCTCCCTCCACCTCGCTCCCTCCACCTCGCTCCCTCCTCCTCGCTCCCATCTCCTCGCTCCCTCCTCCTCGCTCCCTCCACCTCGCTCCCATCTCCTCGCTCCCTCCTCCTCGCTCCCTCCACCTCGCTCCCATCTCCTCGCTCCCTCCACCTCGCTCCCTCCTCCTCGCTCCCTCCACCTCGCTCCTTCCTCCTCGCTCCCTCCACCTCGCTCCCTCCACCTCGCTCCCTCCTCATCGGTCCCTCCATCTCGCTCCCTCCACCTCGCTCCCTCCTCCTCGCTCCCTCCTCCTCGCTCCCTCCACCTCGCTCCCTCCTCCTCGCTCCCTCCACCTCGCTCCCTCCACCTCGCTCCCTCCACCTCGCTCCCTCCTCCTCGCTCCCTCCTCCTCGCTCCCTCCACCTCGCTCCCTCCACCTCACCTGCACTCAGCCGCAGTCGTCAGCCACCCAGGTAATATTCTGTACAGTTACCATTACTTTACACACATTTGATTGATATCTTTTCTGCATTTCTCATTTCATTATGTATTTTAGTGTTTATGTATATGTGTTTCATGTACATTTATTAATTCATAACATGTCTTTTTCAGCATTTATGTAACTTTGGGACTTTATATAGGGTTAGAACCAATTAATTGGGTTTTCTTTATTTTATATGGGGGAAATTCGTTTCAGATACGAGTAGATCGATTTACGAGCTCGTGTCTGGAACGAATTAAACTCGTATCTCGAGGTTCCACTGTATACATAAAACACTGAACCATAATCTTCAAATACGAAAACAAAATGTAACGAAATACTCTGAAAGACACAAAGATAAATGCACATTTCTCGTTCCATATGCTCGGACAAATTTGTACAAATACTCCTTCTTCCCTAGTGCTATTAGAGCATGGAATGGATTGATGAGCCATCCAGGAAAACCAGTGACTTGGCAGAATTTAAGTCATTGGTTAACATGCATGACTAAATGCATGACGCGTAGGACGTAATCATCATCTTTTTTTAAAAATTGTATTATATAAGATAAGAAAATAAACCGGACGGACGGACTGACGTACAGACAGACCACACACAACTAATAGCGTCTATTCCCCTTTCGGTGGCCGCTATATAGTTTTAATGATTATTTTTTGTCGATTTTACTTACTGTACCAATTGGGATTTAGACTTAAATATTTATCAAGTACCAGGTAGGTACATTAATCTCTTGTCATGATGTCGAATGTCAAAATGCAGGGGCCCCAAAAAAAGGTCAAGCCTCTACGGGCCCTCAAATCGCTAGGTACGCCACTGTTTAGTTTCGTATTCTGTTAGGACAAGATTCTAGCTGAGTAGGCCTATATAGTCACAGTGTATAGCATACAAATATTTATATATAATAGACGGTTATAGACCTATTACTATACTTTATGTAGGTTCAAAGCCTCAAAAACAAAGATGTAGGCCTACTGCTGCAGGGGTGAACGACTGTACAGAAAATACGATAACCATACATAAATTGATAGATCTATATAATATATTTATATAGAATCAAAGTAACCCTGCCGGATTAAATAAAACAAAGGACGTTTGGGCCAAACCATTAATCATAGATCTTTATTTATATCTAAAGACAGTACAGAGTCACTAATACATCAAAGATTTCTAGTCAATCTAGAATCTAGATTGCGCATCGAACGTTAAAAAAAAAACACAACACACACACAAAACGTCTAAGTTCAAGGTCGTTAGGTGAAGGTCTTTCCCTACAGGGAATCGTTGTCCTCTGTTTTTCTTGTGTATCTTCACACCTTGGCCTTGGAGTAATAAAGGACTGTGTTTATACCAAATATTTCCTTATACAGCCTAGAATCCCCCCTTGATTCTAGAATAATACTCTACTGCCATGGCGTTAAACCTTGCATCAATTACTGCCAGAAGTTTCGGATCGAAACTGTAAGCATACTACTGATAATAATTTAAATTTTAATATCAAATATTTGAAATATCATAAATAATCTTAATAATCATCATAATAATCATAATGATTGATTAGATCTATAATATTCTATATTGATAACTATCAGTATCAGCTGATAGAATAGATAATTATAAGATAAGCCATTAAAAAGCTTATTATTTATAAATCAGTAAATTAAGTAAATCCTTGGCTTAGTTGTAGTAACTTGTAGTGTAGTAGTACCAGTACCACTAGTAAATCACAAGTACAAATAGTAGATCTACTAGACTCAAACTCAAGGACTCAACGTCTCTCTCTAGATATAAAATCTTTATCTAGTAGACCTAGATCTAGACTATCACTATTTAAGTAAATCTTCTTACTCTTATTACTGTTAATTATTATTAGGTCAGGGGAAAAAAAGGCAGATTTAAAAAATCTAGATCTAGATTTACAATTTCAATAAATAGTGCATAGATTCTAAACTAGATTTAGATCTAGAGTCTAGTGATCATCTAGATCTAGATTACCTAGTTCTATGCCCGGCTATGGCTAATATATTTAACTAGTTGACCCACAGCGTAGCATACAACGCTATTTTGCAGGGCCGGCTTAAGGCCACTGCATGCTATGCGACAGCAATGGGACCCGTGCTAATTCTATGTGTAAATTATTAAATTAAACCATTTTATAACTTATAAAAAAAAATCTCCTGAAATTGCAAATGCCTCAACTATACAGAATTACTTGAGGTCAACAATTCTTGTAGATAGATTGAAACATTTGGTAATTCTTGCTATTGAGCGTGATCTATGTTGGAAATAGAATTATCATTTATGCTGTATGACTTCACTACACGCAAGGCATGTAAAGTAATTTTGTAGTAAAGAATGAATAAAATGCAAATAAGAATTTATTTTCTAATACAAACTCTTAATTTTCACTTATTATTCATATCCCTACCCAAACTTGGCCCTGCGAAATACATTTCGCATACAGACCCCACAATGGTTAAGTCCAGCCCTGCTAATTAGTTACTGGTGAATACAGAGTAGATTACTTGTTCCTCCCCCCTCTTTTTTTTTTTTTTTTGCCGCTAAAAATACATGGGGTAACTCTAGTCCGACTGGAAATAAAAGAGTGATCTTTCCATGACTTCTTGGTCACAATGGTTATGTCCGGTTTTGCTATTTAGTGACGGGTGAATACTACTTGTCCCCCCCCCCCCCTCTTTTTTTTCGCCGCTAAAGTGGGGTAACTCTTGTCTGACTTGCAGAAATAAAAGAGTGATCTTTCCTTTACTTCTTGGTGTCCAAACTGTTGTCATGAAGAGAATTATAAATAGGCCTATAGATTATATATTTTTAATATTTAAATTATACTTATTTATAGTATTTTCATAGTAGAGTCTAAAAATATAATGACTAATCATATCATTATCACTTGATACATCCACAATTCCTCATTAGAAGATAAAAATTAATAATTTTTGGAGTAAAACTAAAGTCTGTTTAAGTGTAAAAATATACATTCACATTGTTTCAATATTGTTAAGCCCTCAAGTTTCTTCAGTCTGTGTGAGATACAAGTCAGATAAAGAACAGCATGAACCTAAACATGATCTTATTAACCGTTCTCGTGTCAGAGGGATCGACATACTGCGCAACCCTAAATTGAACAAGGTAGAAATAGTTTAAATGCCAAAGGTTATTGACTCTTTCTCTCCGTAATTATTTTTCCACGTTTCGATGGAATTCTTCATTTTGCTCATTAGTATTTCACTCCCCTGTTATGATTAAGCTTCAATAACTTTTTCGTTTGTTATCAGAAAATGTTTGATTTGGTATAGAATTCAAGGGGAATGCATGCTCTTTTTCTATAACACAAAGTCAAGTTTTTGAAATCAAACATTAATTTAATATAATGAGTTCAAATTAATGATGGTATCAACCAATAGGAGAGAAAGAGTTAATATCTGATTAATTCAGTAGTATTTAGAAAAGGTGAATTAAAACACTTTACTTTTATGTATGTTTGTCACTTAACAATAGTAAACTTTGAAATCTTCTAAAAAAGACTCCACCACTAACCCAGTATGTTATACATGTGCTTAAATCCTTTTTTTCCCTTTGTTTTGTAAAGTGTAATGCTAAAGGAAATTCCATGTTATTAAAATAAATTTTTATTATTTGCAGGGTACTGCATACACTCTTAGAGAAAGGCAGTTGATGGGCATCCATGGTCTTGTTCCACCATGTGTTCGAACGATGGAGGAACAAAAAATTCGTGTGCTGACAAATTTTGCCAAACGAAGCAGTGACCTAGACCGATTTATTTATCTAATGTCATTGCAGGATCGAAATGAGAAGTTGTTTTACAAAGCAAGTTATTTTTTTTATTAACATTGAGATCAATAGTAAGGCTAACACTGTCTTTCATTCATATTCATCATTCTTCTTAGTAAATATTTTCATTTATTATTATATCCATCATTCGTGTTTAATTTTAGGTAACATTTTTTTAAAAATATCTGCATGGAACTTACAATAAATGGGATAAGTGTGGCAAAGTGGCTTTAACTGCTTGGCTACCTAACAAGGGGACTTTATTTTGAATCCAGACTTAAAATGAGTTGTGTGGGCTGGGTGCCTAAAGGGAGCTTGGAAACTTTCTCCCCTCTCTCATCAGGTCCACAACAGAGATCACTGAGAATGCTTTCGCTTGAAAGATGCGCTAATCAAAAAAAAATTAGGAAGAACAATAGCATAAATCTACATTTTCTATTTACAACTTTCCTCAAGTTTTTCAAATGAAGTTTTTT
Organism: Biomphalaria sudanica; assembly: GCA_036873155.1. NCBI lineage: Eukaryota > Metazoa > Mollusca > Gastropoda > Planorbidae > Biomphalaria > Biomphalaria sudanica. Next base: position 984,529 of record JAZGLO010003416.1, on the reverse strand, counting down.
CCCTTTATTAGTATTGAAAAAAAAAAGTAAAAAAGTAAATTTCCTTTTCAGACCTTGTGATCTATAGGGCAGATGATGTCAAGGTTATCCATTTCTTTGGCCAACGGTTATATGAGCAGGGTGTTATCTGGCCAGCACTACGACCAACCGCCTTTACTTTCCCCAACTAAAGTCGAGGTACCCATTAGAGATGGGTGGACTCAGGGAGGCCCTGAAAATGCAGAAAATTCAAAATCCCAGTCTTCACCAAGATTCTAGCCCAGGATCCCAGGTTCGGAAGCTTAACCACTCAGCCACTGTGCCCCCTAGTATTGAAAAAGCCTCTGACAAATGTTAAGTCATAAAATACAATCTAAGGCGCATCATTGAACATGATGCATGGTCTGATCAATACCATTTAAGTACATTTGTTTTCACCAGGTCCTGACCGAGAATGTGGAACAAATGATGCCCATTGTGTATACACCCACAGTTGGATTGGCCTGTCAGCAGTATGGTGTTGTGTTTCGTAGACCAAGGTATATCTTAGTTCCTTCTGGGATAGTAGAACCCTAGAAATAATTTATTTGACAGGTGTGGGCCGCTTGCGAGTCTACAATAGCTCTGGAAATGACATTGAAAAATATGTGCTCTAAGAGATGAAAATAAGACACACCTTCTTCAGGGGGCGGTTTTTAGAAAGAGGGGTATGTGCATCCTTGAAGACTGCATGTTGTCGACTCCATCAGGACTCAGTCTGAGCAGGAAACCCATCACACAGTTTATTCCTGATTTTACTTGAATTTTGCTGCCTTTCACCCCACCCCCCTCCCAACAATCCCATCTTTTTTTTTTTAAGTTAAGAATGTGACAAAAACAAAATTATTTGATCTGACATATAAAATTCATAGTAATGTGATATATGCATATATATTCATATATATATATATATTTATATATATGTATGTACATATATATTTATATATATGTGTGTATGTTATATTATGGTATATTTATATATATATATATATAATATATATATAGGTTCCCGTCACTTTATCCCCGGTCACTTCATCCCCAGTCATTTGATCCTCTGGTCACTTCATCCCCTGATATTTTCATCATCTGATCATTTTTATCAAACAAATTTTAATTTAAAAAATCATGAAATGAGCAATATTTAATATATTCATTTCTTATTTAAATGACAAAATTATAACACGTTAATGTTTAAAAGGAATTAAAGCAAAACTTATACAGGAGACATGATATCCCGAGGATGGGTGAACTCCGTCTTTATTAGAAAAAAATAAAACCTTATTTCAAGGCTAAAAATGACGCGCCCATTTTCAAGAAAGAGCGATTGAAAAATAAAATAAAGTGAAACATGGTCGTACTTTCACCTTGGCCTTTGATGATAAGTTATCAGCGGCATGGTCATAATTATTCTAATCGCACTTCCATCTCTCAAAAGATTTCCACTACTTGCACCACACTTTGATGATAACTTATCAGCGGCATGGTCATAATTATTGTAATCTCACTTCCATCTCTCAAAAGATTTCCACTACTTGCACCACACCTTGGCCTTTGATGATAAGTTATCAGCGGCATGATCATAATTATTGTAATCTCACTTCCATCTCTCAAAAGATTTCCACTACTTGCACCAGACCTTGGCCTTTATTGATAAGTTATCAGCGACATGGTCATAATTATTCTAATCTCACTTCCATCTCTCAAAATATTTCCACTACTTGCACCACACCTTGGCCTTTATTGATAAGTTATCAGCGACATGGTCATAATTATTCTAATCTCACTTCCATCTCTCAAAAGATTTCCACTACTTGCACCACACCTTGGCCTTTATTGATAAGTTATCAGCGACATGGTCATAATTATTCTAATCTCACTTCCATCTCTCAAAATATTTCCACTACTTGCACCACACCTTGGCCTTTATTGATAAGTTATCAGCGACATGGTCATAATTATTCTAATCTCACTTCCATCTCTCAAAATATTTCCACTACTTGCACCACACTTTGATGATAAGTTATCAGCGGCATGATCATAATTATTGTAATCTCACTTCCATCTCTCAAATGATTTTTTACTACTTCCACCAAACCTTGGCCTTTGATCCGGATAATATTATGATATTACAACCCCCACATCCAATAGAAGCGCTATAGCTAAGTACACACCCAGATTTACAATATAATATAAGATTTCTCAATAAGAAAACAAAGTGGAAGAGGAAACACTTTAAACGCATTAGTAACAAGTCATACAATGTCAAAAAGCATTCTACATAATCATATTTATAAATAAAATATTTAATTGGGGATGAAATGACCAGGGATGAAGTGACCGGGGACGAAATGACCGGTCACCTATATATATATATATATATATATATATATATATATATATATATATATATATATATATATATATATATATATATATATGATTATGTTTTATCATTGTCTAGAAATAGTTAGTTTCTATAATGTTTTTTTTTCTTATGTATTTTTACTAGCAACGTATACATGTATTGAAAAATGAATAAATTTGTGCATTGAATGTTTTATTTCTAGAGGCTTATTCATCTCCATTAAAGACAAAGGTCATATCTATGATATTTTGTGCAACTGGCCAGAGAGAAATGTGAAGGTATTGCCCTCTCATGGAATAATACGTCTTAAAATACTTTTGATAAGCTTCTTTAAAACATGATACTTTTGATAAGCTTCTTTAAAACATGATACTTTTGATAGGCTTCTTTAAAACATGATACTTTTGATAAGCTTGTTTCAAACATGATACTTTTGATAAGCTTCTTTAAAACATGGTACTTTTGATAAGCTTCTTTAAAACATGGTACTTTTGATAAGCTTCTTTAAAACATGATACATTTGATAAGCTTGTTTCAAACATGATACATTTGATAAGCTTGTTTCAAACATGATACATTTGATAAGCTTGTTTCAATATGATACATTTGATAGGCTTGTTTCAATATAAAACATTTGATAAGCTTGTTTCAAACATGATACATTTGGTAAGCTTGTTTCAAACCTGATACATTTGATAAGCTTGTTTCAAACATGATACTCAGGGTGAGATGTTTTCTATTTCAGGCCATTGTTGTAACAGATGGAGAGAGAATCTTGGGACTCGGAGATTTGGGAGCTTATGGGATGGGAATCCCTGTTGGTAAGCTGTCCCTTTATACAGCTTTAGGAGGCATCAACCCGGCCAAATGTCTTCCCATTCTCCTGGATGTAGGAACTAATAACAAGGTACATTTTTGGAATACTGTTTTCTAATAGCTGCTATTTATATCAGAAATGATTAGCTAGTTTTGTGCTGGCATATACTTTGGTTCAGAAAATGTATCCTTACATTACATACAGTTAGATGTATTCAATACAATTTTTCCTTACTTTGACTCCCATACAGAAACTTCATGACGATCCATTGTATATTGGTAGAAATCAGAAAAGAGTAACTGGGCAGGAGTATGATGATTTTATTGATGAATTCATGCAGGCTGTGGCCAGAAGGTAGATGATACATTGTTACTTACAAAATGTGTGCATAGAAATAAATGTAGAAATAGGTGTATACAAATATTTATAGCTTTATGAAACTTAAATTCTGTTCAGCCTTACTTTCTTATCTGAAACCTCCAGGATTACTTTGAAGTGCTTTCTAACTCTGAGCAATGTTCCTGAAATCTGGCCACATGAACTAGTAAGTTCCCTTTTCAGACCTTGTGATCTGTTTCTGTTGCCCACGGTTAATGAGTATATCATGTGGCCAGCACAACGACTAACCACCTTTACTTTTCCTCGACTAATGTCAGGTACCCATTAAGATCCTGAAAATAAAAATCCCAGTCTTCACCAGGATTCAAACACAGGACCCCAGTTCAGAAGCAAAGCGCTGTACCTCTCAGCCACAGTGCCTCCACATGAACTAATATGGAGGAATGAAAAGATTTATAGAGATAATAGATAAAGATATAAAAGCATTTGATGTTTTATAGATGCATTAAGAAGATGTAAATTGTGTATTCCCTAATGACAAGAGGTCGGACAGAAATATAAAAACATTAAAATTACTGTTTATCTGCTTGAAAAAGTAAAAACTTTCAAATATCTAGGAAGCACATTAAAATCTGAGACTCAATGACAGTGGGCTGAGCTGTAGCAACTTCAAAGAGAGTAGTCTTGACTAAATTGATATTGCAGCTATAAACTTATGTTTCATTCACTCGTGTTGTGTCTAAAGACCATCACTGTTTTATTGTAGAACTTTGCCTAGGTGCACAGGGATTGCAGCTATTAGTGCATCTCTAAACTTGTTGAATAGGACTAAAATGTGCAAAGTACTTAACAATGAGATTCAACAAACTTGTGTTAATTGATAGGAGGTCATGAACTATCTTGTATTATGCATGATTGATTTCCCTTCTCAGGTATGGCTATGGCTGCCTGATACAGTTTGAGGACTTCGGCAACCAAAATGCTTTCCGCTTCCTGGAGAAGTACAGAAATAAATACTGTACATTCAATGATGACATCCAAGGTGAATGATTACATTACATTCTGTAGTATATAAGATAAGATGTGGTTTGAACTTTTGGAAAAACCCATTGAATATTTTGAATAGTATAACATTGGTTCTATTTCTGTGCTTCCCCCCCCCCCCCCCCCCCCCCAGCAATGTAAACTAGTTGTAGTCTTAATAAAAATCCAAAACAAGAAGGTGACTTGTATAAGACTTTTAACAAAATTGACAAAACCAGTTTTAATTTAATGTGAACTCCATCTCTTTGAGCCTATTCTAATTAAAAAATTTCTGGAATTAAAATTATGCAGATGTTGAAGACTCATATCCAAGGTCTTTTTTCATACAGAATTAATCTTCTTGACTGAACTTTTGCTGACCAACTTTCAACATTGTCTGCATTTCATAATTGTCTTTAGCTATTGTAGTTTAATAGACATTGCTTTAAAAACAATTTGAGCTTCAGTGTTGCTTGTGTTTAGTAGACCTTCCTTTAAAAAAATATGTGTGACGCATAACCAAGTGTACATTTTGCACTTAACCCTTAAGGTGCTGAACTGTTTTACAATGAGTGCATACCAAATGAAATTACAATTCTGATGTTTAGAGGTTAATCTACCAAACACGTTTTAAGGGTTAAAAAACAAACATAATATTGTTTTTTCTATTTCATTTTTTTTTTTTTTTTTAAACTTTGTTTCTCTAGACGTTAAATTGTATGTTGTCTTCTGCAATTTAAATTAAGCTTTCAATGGGGCAATGGAAACTATGTCTAAATATATTAATGTTGTGATTCCAGGTACGGCATCTGTTGCTGCTGCTGGTGTCTTTGCTAGTTTGAGAATCACTGGTAAAAAACTGGAAGATAACAAATTTTTGCTGCTGGGAGCTGGAGAAGTGAGTTGTTGCCCTTGAGACTTGTGTGTAGGGCAGTTAGCTATCTAATGTTTAGTGTGAAACTTTATCTAATGACCTTGTTATTTTACTGAACAGGCAAACATTGGCATAGCCCAGTTACTTGTACTGGCTATGACTGAGTCTGGTATTCCAGTGCAAGAAGCCAGAAACAAGATTTGGCTCATTGACTCCAAGGGTCTGTTGGTCAAAGTGAGTATAATTTTTTAAAAACTTCTTTATATTCGATGCTTACTTTACGCTATATATTTAAGACCAACGTTTGCTCTGGGAACAGTCCCAAACAATAAAAATGGCATGAGTGCTGGAACAAATCCCAAAAAGCCCACAGTTCGCTAGTGCTATTAGAGCATGGAATGAGTTGACTGAGTCAGCCAGGAAAACCAATGACTTGGCAGAGTTTAAGTCATTGATTATCATGCATGATTAGATTGACCTAGGGATACACGTAGGATGTAATCATCTTCTTCTTTTTTGAAGTAACATCTGTATTTTATAATATAAGCTTAGAAGATAAGACAAAGTCTGGGAGCACATGTTGTGCACTGTCTGTGCCCTCTTGTGGTGGAAGCTTCTCAGGCTGTTTTAGCACAGTACATCAGGGGTCACTGTCCTGTTGCCTCATATTTGACATGGTTCAGGCTATACTTGACTCAAAGTGCCCCCACTGCAGGGTAGGAATAGGAAGCCATGCCTCATATTTTGGACTGCATCAACATTGCTGATTTCAACCTTGACAGGTCTGGGAAATTCTTGACCTTCATGGCAGTAGGCACAGCAGCAGGATTTAGGGCCGGGGGTTTAAGAAGAGAAGATTTGAGCTAGGCCCTCATTTAAATGGAGTTTGATGTAGTTGTATTGACTTAACACTTAGGAATCTAGAAGTTTTAAGTACATGATGTGCTATTGTGACTAAAATTCTGTACAGAGTTTGATATTTATGCATCAGTAGACTTAGTCATACTTAGATTAGATTCTCCTGTATTCAGTTTCATTCTATCTGGTGTGCCTGGTTTCTAAATCTTCCATGAAGGTACAGCACCCTGTTGTACAGGTTTGGCCCTGTTTGTTTTCTTGATGTAATTTATCAGTAGAAATAAATGTAAATCTTTTAGCCATCTCTGAGCAAACTAGGATATGGCTGCTAAGTATAATAGAGTCAATCGACCATTGCCCTTTACATTTTCAGAATCGTCCTAATCACCCTGTAACAGGCCACAAAAAAGACTTTGCTAAAGATTTCAAACCCATGACCAACTTGGAAGAAATTGTGAACGAGCTGAAACCTACAGCATTAATTGGTAAAAGTATTTCTTTTAATAACTATCTTTTTAGTAAATATGGAGTAATGTGTAATATTTATATAGCTCATAGTTGGTTTTTTTTTACGACCATAATTATTTATGTATTCTACATCTTGGTACTGTTAGTCACAAATTACATTTGAATGTAATATTCTAGGGGCTGCTGCCCAACCTGGAGCCTTCAATGAAAATGTCATTCGTTCAATGGCCAAACACAACGCCCGGCCTGTTATCTTTGCTTTGAGTAATCCCACAAGCATGGCTGAGTGCACTGCTGACCAGGCTTACTCTTTCACTGAAGTAAGTAAGAGCTATCAATAAGTGACTATCTCAACTTGCGCTTCAATGTCCATTGTTAAAAGACAAGTTGCTGTCATCCATATTTAAATTGTTTTTTTTTAATTCTGTGATTTCTAAGTTTGCTGAAGGTTTCTGAATATTTTGAGTAAAATAGTTAAATTCATTTAAATTCATGGGCTGGATATTAGTTGTTTTTTTTTCTCTAACCTAGCTGTTTGTGCTGTGAACACTATCTGCTTTATACCCCACCCCACATCCGCATAAAGGATTGTGCCAGATTCTAAACAATATCAGCAAAAGCTGTTGCTGTGAACTCCTGGCATGGACACGTAAACCTACGTCTTTCAACCATTCAAAGAAACCCCAGGGATTCATTAAGAAAAGAAATATAAATTTAATAAACGCAATCAGAATAAACTGTAACTCTAAATAATGCCATCAAATGTTGAACTATTAAATATATGACAAACTATGAAAACTGCCTTTTATGCAGTTCTTCTACGGTTAGTCTCAAAACTCCAACCTCTGACAACAATAACAATCTCTCAAGGGACGTAACTCTACTTTAACTAAGAGAACAATGAAACCAAAACAAATAAACATAGAATTCCTCCTAACGTTAACCAAGATTCTACTAACAAACAATTAACAATACTATATACAATTACATCATCACAACTGTTATCATTAGTCTTTGATAGTAATTGGATTTTGATTAAATCTTTTTTTCTCATGCAGTCAGCAAATAAACATAGAATTCCTCCTAACGTTAACCAAGTTTCTACTAACAAACAATTAACAATACTATATTCAAATACATCATCACAACTGTTATCATTAGTCTTTGATATTAATCTTTCATAGTAATTGGATTTTGATTAAATCTTTTTTTTTCATTCAGTCAGGATTGTTCAATCATCCCCCCACCCCCACAATATTTTTTTTTCCTCCATGCCATTCTGTAAATATTTTTTTTTTTTGTTACAAAAAATAATTGAAACTTATAATGTGAATGAATTTATGGATGACTTGTTGTCTAGGGGCGTGCTGTCTTTGCCAGTGGAAGTCCTTTCCCTCAGTATAACCACAATGGACAGATTTTCCATCCAGGTCAAGGTAACAATGCTTACATTTTCCCTGGTGTCGCCCTCGGCATACTTACCTGTGGAATAAGACATGTGTCAGATCTAGTATTCTTGAGAGCCGCTCAGGTCAGTAGTGCTAGTTAATATGTTGCATAATTGGACATGTTCATATTCTCAAATGAAAACTTTTGTTCCCTTTTTACAAAGCTTATATCCAACTCTTTCTGTCTGGTAAACGGTTTGAACTTTTTTTTTTCCTATTTCCCATTCTCTGATCAAGTTGAAACATTGCTCAATTAGTCATTGTACCTGACAAGACATGAGTCAATAAAGAAATTAACCAATTAGTTAATTAATAATTACGGATTAATTATTTGTTTGGTATCGAAAAAAGGGAAATAAATGCTCTTTAATGAGCAATGTGAATATATGTATGGATTAATCCGCGTATTATGTTTTGACACATTTGTTCTTTCTTTTTCCATTCTCGTATTAAGTTGAAATTTTTCATATTTATTCAAAGTCAATGACAATATAAGAATCAATCCAAAAATTAACCAATTAATTAATCAATTAGTACCACCAGAATTAATTTTGTTTTGTATCATTTTCTTATTTTGTGAGTTTGGAAGATTAATCAAAAGGCTGTTCATAATGGTATTCTTTTATTTATTACATTTAGAAACTAGCTACTCTGGTAACGGAGGATCACCTCAAAGAAGGCAGACTCTACCCACCATTGAACACTGTCCAGGAAGTCTCCTTAAAAATTGCTACTGACCTAGCCGAGTATGTGTACAAGAACAACATGGCCTCTGCCTACCCCGAGCCAGCTGACAAGGAGGCCTACATTCGTTCATTTATGTATGATGCTGAGTATGAAAGCTTCGAGCCTGAAACATGGGACTGGCCCGACAACTAGACACAAACCACAGCTGTAGTGCACTGTTCTATAACAACTGACATGTCATTATACTATTATTAGTACATGTAGAGTAATCCTATTCACTATAGATAAGTCTGTGGAGGTTATATTTCCGAATAGTTTGGAAAATGTTAAACTTCATTAGAAATAATATAATGCTCAATATATAAATGACAAATGTGTATACTACATGGCTTTACTGTATTTTTTGTATGTTTGTATTGTGAGTATTTCTAATTGGTGATCATTGAGTGATTTAACCAGTAACTCTAGTATCAGTCTAGCTTGGTTTACTAACACTGCCTGAAAGGGACTTTGGTCACTGTCTTTGGCTTGGTCTCCACAGTTTGTTCAATGTTTCAGCGGCTAGAGAAGTTTTGTTTTAGCGTGCTTGATTTTGTGATATTATATTTCAATATGAGATTCTTTTTTTTTTTTTTTAAACTCATTGTATTCAGTTTAATTAAAAAAGACAAATCAATTATCTTGTGTTTTAATGCTATTTGTTTTTTGTTTCGTTTAAACTTTCCAAACAGGAATTGGTTTAAATTTTGCATTGACATTTTTTTTCCTTGTTTTTTTTTTTTTTTTTTTTTTTTGCTATGACATTTATTATACATACAAGTTTGTTCTAAGAACCACATTGATCACAAAATGACACAGTACTTAATGTGTTCTATATTTAAACTTCAAAGTTAGGCTTAGTCTATGAAATCTTGATACTGCCCTCCCAATACTAAGCCATGCAGGAATAGATATTTATGGGTTTTTTTTTTCTCAATTTCTTGTTCATGCATAATTCAATAAGTTTTATATTTGACAACAAACTATGAAGATATTTGCTGCTTCAAAGCAAAATTTTGCAATAGATTTTGTTTTGTCATATTGAATACTATTCTCATGTATGTATCAATTCTATAAATTAAAGATATATATATATATAAACATGGTCTCAAAAAGACTTTTTATGACTTATGAATATTCTTTGCAAATGTCTACAAATTGTATATCCATAGTCGCTATATCATTTTAATTCTTTAGTAATTTTTTTTTTTGTATTCTTATGGAAACTTGTATCTGTGATAGACAGGAAAAGGATAAATTGATTTTTAATTTATTTGTTTATTTTCATAATTTTTTAAAAATTTTTATTGCTTGTCGTTTTTTTCTTTCATCATTATGGAATGAGGTACATATAAATCTAATTTTTACAAGGTATTAAAGAATTCCTGTCCAAAACAGTTTTCACACAAAGAACTGTGAAGACTGGATAAAAAGGAAACACTCTTTGTGACCTGAGAATCTCATTATTGGCAATCCTTTATCAGTGTTTATGAATTTACTTAGTCATATTTGTTTCGTTTATCTCATGTAGTGTTGTAGTTCTTTGTTTAGTTTAATCCTAAATTTTCATTGATAAGTGATGAACATTTATTTTGAAGGGCATTGTCTCAAATGGTGATCAAGTTTTGATTTAGTGTTTTGAGTCAACAAGTAATAAAACACAAACATCTGCGTCCATTATCAAAAAGTAGAATTTTTAAAAAAGTCTTTCCCTCCCTAAGTATTAAAACCTAATTCTAAGTTTTTGTTTTTGCGTGAACATTCCAGAAAGAGGCCATGCTTGTACCTAGTCTAAGTAAAGATGCTCAAATAGAAGGGATCATATTGAAGACCACTTCCATTAAGCAATGGGTACACTAGATCAAGTTTTATTTCAGTGGGGCATCTCTGCCTTGGTAGTTTTTAACACTTTTGGTACATTAAAATTTTTTAAAATTGAAAAAACAAAAGATGTCACTACTCTTTTACATTCAGATAAAAAAAAATCAGTATATTGATTTGTGGGTTGAAGTTATTAAATGGCATTATGTGCTTGTATGTCTTATCATTTGATATAGACAGGAAATAGTGTTAAGTTTTTTAAAGTTTTTTTTTGTTTGCTTTTGTATTGCTGTGCCATGCTCAGTGGGCTAGGGTTCAATCCCTGTAGAAATGTTTAGGGTGGAGGAGGGAAGTAGCTGGGGAGAAGGTTTCCCTGCTGCCCTTTTGGCATCCAGCAAACACAATTCAGGTTAAACTGGGATTTGAACTCAAGATCTCTTGCTAGGTAGCCACAGTTTTTATACCACACAGTCACCCCCACAGTTAATTATCTTCATTGCACACAAATTTTGTATTTGTTTTAGAGTCGAGGTGATTCATCAATCATCAGTGTCAATGCTGTGTCTTTTTTTTTTTTTGTCAAGACTATTATCATTGCTCCTGACCACTGCTGTATCTGTCCAATTCCATGAAATCATCCCTCACACTGTTGTGACTGTGTTTGCATCCACCATCAACGTTTGTCATGGTCTGAAGTTTGTAGACATTGAAAGTTGAATAAATTTTATCTTTTTGATCTGTGGGTTTGTTAATCCTTGGTGTTATGTCTGTTACGCAGTACAAACAGCGACGTCCTTGTGAACCCCGGTATGGACAGTAGAGAGGGACTTCTTATGGTCCGACAGTTACGTTGGGCAGGGCACGTATCCCGTATGGAAGACGAACGTATGCCAAAAGCAGTCTTTTTTTGTTGAGCTAAAAGGTGGTCGACGTAACAGAGGTGCCCAACGGAAACGCTTTAAAAACCAGCTTAGGCACCAACTTGCCTTAACTGACATAGAAGAGAGCACCTGGTTGCATGCTGCCCCAGAATGAGGCAGCTGAAGGTCACTCACAAAGGCCGCGGGATACACATTTGAGACCAAAAATCCGCTTCTGAGAACAGATCTTAATCGACCACTGGCAGACAATGGTTATGGTTACCCTGGGTTTGGCAAAATATGTAGGTTACTGATGGGGCTGCGTATCTACGGGAAATACTGCATTCCTCATTAATCTTCGGACTTGAAGACAAGCCTTAAAATTATTTATGTTATTTTACTTCTGTTACGTCACTCTTAATCATACACTCAAACAGACACATCAATAGTAGCTTAAGAGAACTCAAACAAATCATATGTCAATAATAACCTCGTTTACATTCCTCCATTTTAGATCGTTCACTTTCAACACGCATTCGCACCATTCCACGTTCACACTATGCTGTGCATCGTCGTAACACTTGATTCACAGATTCACACATGTGCTGCGCACGTAACACTCAGTTTTTGGTACTGAATATAATAGTCTCTTCTGTTGAAGTGAAGTGTGAAGCAGAAGCCGTAAAGAGACAACAACATATAGATCAACAAAACCCGAAGTACATTCCATCCAGTCATGGTCTGACGACTCTGTTTTACAGCTACAAAGTTGTCTGGAGCAAACAGATTGGGACATGTTTGTAAACAACTGCCCAGACAGACGAACTTACCACAACTATTAATTCGTACATCCAGTTCTGTGAAAACATAATTATATCAAAGAAGAAAATTAAAACAGTAATAATAGACCCTGGATGACCAACATTAAAAATTAACATTCTGTCACCATCAAGAAGTACATAGAAGTCAATTTATAAAGCGCTGCTTATGAGTGTGTATGTTCGTATGTGCATATATATCATGCACCTATGCTGTTACTGTACTGTAGTTACGCTGAATTTGTCAATTGTAGTCAAACTGAATTTCCATTTGATTGGATCAATAAGTTATCTATTCTATGTGACATGTCTGCGATGAAAGGGGCAAAATATAAATATCTATCTAGATCACAGGACTGCGTAACTACGTGAAATAGGCCTACTGCATCCTCGAAGACGAGTCTTAATATGGATGGCTGCCTGGTGGTGCTGTTTGCGCGCTGGACTGTCGTTCAGATTTATCGATGGTCGAGGGTCCAAACCCTGCCCGCTCCCACCCCCATCGTCCTGCGGGAGGTTTGGACTAGGAATTAATTATCTTCAACTCTGAAGGGACATCCGAAACATGTAAAAACACTTTACAAAACACTTATTATTACTTACTTTAGACTTAGATCCTCCCGCGCCGTTCGATGCATTGGGCGGCACGCTGTCTCCATAAAGATGTCCTTGGCAATGTCTGAAGCCTCTTCCCACCTGGTGTCCACTGCTCTGAGGTCCTCCATGAAGATGTCCTTGGCAATGTCTGAAGCCTCTTCCCACCTGGTGTCCACTGCTCTGAGGTCCTCCATAAAGATGTCCTTGGCAATGTCTGAAGCCTCTTCCCACCTGGTGTCCACTGCTCTGAGGTCCTCCATGAAGATGTCCTTGGCAATGTCTGAAGCCTCTTCCCACCTGGTGTCCACTGCTCTAAGTTCCTCCATAAAGATGTCCTTGGCAATGTCTGAAGCCTCTTCCCACCTGGTGTCCACTGCTCTGAGGTCCTCCATGAAGATGTCCTTGGCAATGTCTGAAGCCTCTTCCCACCTGGTGTCCACTGCTCTAAGTTCCTCCATAAAGATGTCCTTGGCAATGTCTGAAGCCTCTTCCCACCTGGTGTCCACTGCTCTGAGGTCCTCCATAAAGATGTCCTTGGCAATGTCTGAAGCCTCTTCCCACCTGGTGTCCACTGCTCTGAGGTCCTCCATAAAGATGTCCTTGGCAATGTCTGAAGCCTCTTCCCATATGCTGTCCACTGCTCTGAGGTCCTCCATAAAGATGTCCTTGGCAATGTCTGAAGCCTCTTCCCACCTGGTGTCCACTGCTCTGAGGTCCTCCATAAAGATGTCCTTGGCAATGTCTGAAGCCTCTTCCCACCTGGTGTCCACTGCTCTTAAGTCCTCCATAAAGATGTCCTTGGCAATGTCTGAAGCCTCTTCCCACCTGGTGTCCACTGCTCTGAGGTCCTCCATGAAGATGTCCTTGGCAATGTCTGAAGCCTCTTCCCACCTGCTGTCCACTGCTCTGAGGTCCTCCATAAAGAAAGTGTGGCGCCAAGTTATAGGCCTACGTGGGCGTTACTATATTTGCGTTTTCCTCCATGTCCATGTCATTGCAACGCTTGGTATGCGTAATTCATTCTGTCGGAAGACGTGTTCCCCCCTCAAACCTCATGCGACGCTCCGGTGACTACTCCGTTCACAGTTCAGCAAAGGATTTCTTTGAGACCAGATTTCTGTAGTAACTGACTCCTAATCCGTCTTATCCATTATTTCATTGAACCACTTTTACTATAACTATAACTTTTAAGTCTTTTTTTCTGTGTACCTATAGGCTACATCTAATATTCTAGAATATTTATAAACTTCAAGATCTTATCTTATCTTATATAATACAGACGTTACTTCAAAAAAGAAGATGATTACGTCCTACGCGTCATGCATATTAACCAATGACTTAAATTCTGCCAAGTCACTGGTTTTTCTGGCTAGCTCAGGCAACCCATTCCATGCTCTAATAGCACTAGGGAAGAAGGAGTATTTGTACAAATTTGTCCTAGCATATGGGACGAGGAATGTGCCTTTATTTCTGTGTCTTTCAGAGTATTTTATTAGATTTTGTTTTTGTATTTATGTATAATTGCTACTTTACTTTTGAGTCTTCTGTCCTGAAGGCTTCCTAAATTTAGTGATTTTACTAATTGTGTTACTCTAGTCAAATGTGAATATTCGTTTGTTATGAATCTCACTGCTCTATTTTGTGTTTGTTCCCGTTTCTTAATGTTTTCTTGAGTTGAGGGGTTAAAACGGTGGATGCATATTCTATTATTGGCCTAACCAAGGTTAAATAACATTTTAGATTTATGTTCTTATTTGATTTATAGAAATTTCTTTTAATAAACCCTAATGCTTTGTTGGATTTTTTTTTATAGTTTCATCAATATGTGGATTCCATGACAGTTTTTCATTTATTATAACACCTAGGTATTTTGCGTTTTTAGTCTGTGTTACTGGTTTGCCTTGAATAAGATAAGTGGAATTAATTTGTTTTAGTTTTTTTGTTACTCTTAACAACTGACATTTTTCTGGGTGGAAAGACATGCTCCAATTTGATTCCCATTTCTGTAATTCCAGAAAAACCAGTGACTTGGCAGAATTTAAGTCATTGGTTAATATGCATGACTAAATGCATGACGCGTAGGACGTAATCATCTTCTTTTTTGAAGTAACGTCTGTATTATATAAGATAAGATAAGATAATTCTCTTTGTAAAATATCTGTGTCTTGTATTGTTTTTATTGTTCTATATATTATGCAATCGTCTGCAAATAATCTGACTATCGAACTCTATAGAATCTACATCTCGAATTTAGACCTTAGACGCCTTTGACTTAGATGGCGTATTTATCATGGAA
The DNA here is from genome assembly GCA_036873155.1 of Biomphalaria sudanica. Taxonomy (NCBI): domain Eukaryota; kingdom Metazoa; phylum Mollusca; class Gastropoda; family Planorbidae; genus Biomphalaria; species Biomphalaria sudanica. The sequence continues at coordinate 969,201 of JAZGLO010003416.1, read as the reverse complement.
ATCTAGAATCCATTCTAGATTTGTCCATTTTTAAATTATCATAAAGAACATTTTAGTACCGGTACATGGGATTATTATTTTTGTCTCAACAAAATCATGCATGCCCGGCTAGCTCAGTCGGTAGAGCACGAGACTCTTAATCTCGGGGTCGTGGGTTCGAGCCCCACGTTGGGCGACTTTTTTTTTTCTCAATATTAATAATCATTTTTTTAAATAAAAAACAATTGGTCATGAAACACAGAGCCTTGATGTCTGATGTAAACAAATTTAATGAAGTCTAGACCATCTTGAAGCGCAGACTTTGCATCCTCTCACCCCTCCCATTTTTTTAGACGCGTCCAAAGACCTTGCAGCCTTGATCTAAAATTGACCTAGAAACTAATAACCATTTATTTATAGTTGTTAACATAAATACATGACACACATAGAAATGCGTGAAAGAAACATCTATCATGTACAAGATAAGAAGATAATTATACGAATAAGTTTTAAACTAAACTACTATGACCTATGTAATAAAAAAAAATACAATTCCAATGGGCTTTCCCACGATACATTAATTAATGTCAAGGACGCTAATTTAAACTTCATGCTGCCAAAATAAATAAAAGAGCGAATAACGGAAGAGCTTTGAAAAACTAATTCTGCAGTGAAAAAAAAATAAATTAAAAAAAACAAAAAGGTTACAAAGATAGTTTGTGTGGTAAACATAAATTCACAATCGGCCCCCCGAAATGTTCCACTCGGAACAGGCAGCTTTCAATATTTTCAGCAAGAATATCAGAAAATATGAGCTAAAACTATCAACAACCACAATCTCAGAAAATACAAAAAGAAGACACGTATATGTATCGAAAATTTTGCCGATATTATTTTATATATGTTGGGCAAACATGATACCACGAAAACATAGCGTATATAAGTACGCAGCGTCAGCTGTGACCTAGATATTTTGCCAAATCTAGGATTTTCGCCGTCCACGTCTGTCCTCGGCAGCGTATATATAATAATCTTATACAGACGTTACTTCAAAAAATTAGATGATTACGTCCTACGGTACGCGTGTTCCTAGGTCAATCTAGCCATATTATGAATGTTTATCAATGACTTAAATTCCGCCAAGTCATTGGTTTTCCTTGCTGACCCAGGCAACCCATTCCATGCTCTAATACAGCATTAAGGAAGAAGGAGCATTTGTATAAATTAGTTCTAGCATATGAAACGAAGAATGTGCCTTTATCTTTGTGTCTTTCTGAGTATTTTATTAGTTTTTTTTGTGTTCTTTTTGTATTTGAAGATTATGGTTCAGTGTTTTATATATGATTGCTACTTTACTTTTGAGTTTTCTATCCTGATGGGAATCTAAATTTATAGATTTTTACTAAAGGTATTACTCTAATCAAATTCGTTGGTTGTGAATCTCACTGCTCTATTTTGTGTCTGTTCCAGTTTCTTAATGTTTTCTTGAGGGGTCCCAAAACAGAGGAAGCATATTCTATTAATCGCCTAACCAAGGTTAAATAACAATTTAGTTGAATGTAGGGCCTACATATTTGATTTGTAGAGATGTCTTTTATTAAACTCTAATCATTGCTTGTTTGATTTTTTAATAGTTTTATCAATATGGGAATTCCATGACAGTTTTTCATTTATTATAACACCTAGGTATTTTGCGTATTTAGTCTGTACGTAACTGGCTTACCATGAATTAATAAGATAAGTGGAATTATTTGTTTTAGTTTTTTGTTCGTTTTGTTACTCTTAATAACTGACATTTTTCTTGGTGGAAAGACATGCTCTAATTTGATTACCATTTCTGTAATTCATCTAATTCTGTTAGTAAAATGTCTGCATCTTGTGTTGTTTATATTAACATATAAACCACTTAGACAAACATAATGTTCTCACCCCATACCAACAACTAATAGGACTAATTGATGATTTTTCAAAAGGTTTAGATAATAGTGAACAAATAGATGCTATCTTACTAGATTTTTCCAAGGCTTTTGACAAAGTTCACCACCATAGTTTTCTTAAAAAATTAAAATATTTCGGCATTAATGGTCCACTGCATCAGTGGATTAAAGATTTTCTGATAGGGAGAGAACAAACTGTAATAATAAATGGCTCTAAATCAACACCAATAACAGTAAACTCAGGTGTACCTTAAGGAACAGTCTTGGGTCCACTACTATTTTTAATTTACATAAATGATTTACCAAATTGCATTAGTTCAGGAACAAAAGTCAGATTATTTGCAGACGATTGCATAATATATAAAACAATAAAAACAATACAAGACACAGATATTTTACAAAGAGAATTAGATGAATTACAGAAATGGGAATCAAATTGGAGCATGTCTTTCCACCCAGAAAAATGTCAGTTGTTAAGAGTAACAAAAAAACCTAAAACAAATTAATTCCACTTATCTTATTCATGGCAAACCAGTAACACAGACTAAAAACGCAAAATACCTAGGTGTTATAATAAATGAAAAACTGTCATGGAATCCACATATTGATGAAACTATAAAAAAATCAAACAAAGCATTAGGGTTTATTAAAAGAAATTTCTATAAATCAAATAAGAACATAAAACTAAAATGTTATTTAACCTTGGTTAGGCCAATAATAGAATATGCTTATGCATCCACCGTTTGGGACCCCTCAACTCAAGAAAACATTAAGAAACTGGAACAAACACAAAATAGAGCAGTGAGATTCATAACAAACGAATATTCACATTTGACTAGAGTAACACCATTAGTAAAATCACTAAATTTAGAAAGCCTTCAGGACAGAAGACTCAAAAGAAAAGTAGCAATTATACATAAAACACTGAACCATAATCTTCAAATACAAAAACAAAACTTAATAAAATACTCTGAAAGACACAAAAATAAAGGCACATTTCTCGTCCCATATGCTAGGACAAATTTTTACAAATACTCCTTCTTCCCTAGTGCTATTAGAGCATGGAATGGGTTGCCTGAGCTAGCCAAAAAAACCCAGTGACTTGGCAGAATTTAAGTCATTGGTTAATATGCATGACTAAATGCATGATGCGTAGGACTAATCGTCTTCTTTTTTGAAGTAACGTCTGTATTATATAAGATAAGATATTTTCTATATATTATGCAATTGACCTAATAATAATAATAATAGAATCAGTCGTCATTTTTACTATTACTTCCAAATAAAAAAAGCAGTTGGCCTCCGTTGGAGACAGCCGGAGAGCTTTGATGAAGGTCCTGAGACACACATTGGAGACTGCAAGAAAAGCCCTTGCCAAAGACAGGCGCAGACTACGAACATACAACTTAAGACACACCTGTCGGCTTTGTCAGCATTAAGTGTGGAACATATATGTAAGTCACAACACAACTAAATGTGAAATGGGTTATGTGAAATACTGCATTAATTCATTTCTAAAACATTTGAAATGTAATATATTACTGAGGAGTATGCGACATGTAGAGAATGTTGACCAATCATGAATTTTGATTTTTTAAATGTGAATAATTATCAGAATATTAGCTATCCGCACTGTCGCACTTCAAACATAAAATATACATTTTTGGTTAATTGTTTATAACTTGTTCAAAGGAAAATAATTAAAAGTTATCAGTAAAAAAAAAAAGAGTTACCTATCTTTTTTCTTTATTTCACTTTTGTATAGTTGTTTATAAAAATGAACAAAATAGTATTTTTTAAAATTAACTGCTTCCCTTAAATAGCCTATAATATTAATAGTAATTGTTCTTTTAGACTACGTGTTGTTTAACAACTGATGAATGTTTTTATGAAAGAAAAGGCTTATTATTGATATTCAAGTTAAAAAAAAAAGGTTCAGATGAAACGAACGAGCCGTTACACGTAAATTTTATAATCTGCAAAATAATCATGCAATCGAATTTGGAGATGTTTGCGAAATGTTTTACATAGTTCGGATGTTCCGAGTTGAAGATAATTTACTTCATATTCCGAACCTCCTGCCTGACGACGGGAAGCGGGGGGGGGGGGGGGGGCTGGCAGCGGGCAGGGTAAGAGCCTGAGACCATCGCGTACGAACGACAGTCCAGCGCTCATTCCACACGACCAGGCAGCCACCTGAGATTTGGATCCTAGATGAACTAATCTTTTTTTTTTTTTTCCGTTTTTTTTTTTGGGGGGGGGGCTTAATTAAAAGATAGATCCATTATTAAAGATAAAAAAGTGGGCTTTTATCTTTTATGCTTGTGTAAATTCAACTCACTAGATAGATATATTTATTTTAAAGAGAGATCTAGATTAACCACTTTGTAACACTTTGTTTACAAAATTCAAATGAGCTAGATCTAATATTTTTTGGGGGAATTAGATCTAGTGTTGGGTTTTTGTAAAAAAAACTTGAGTGGCAACACTGCTGGTTCCGGTTCCGAGTTGAGTTACTACTTTTAGAAAGGGTAAATTTACCAATACTAGACTCTAGATTCTAGAGATCTTGTGTTTATTTTATTTTGTTACATCTACTAATCTAAATTTCTTGTATACTTGTCTGTCCAATGTATCTCAAACGTTCTGGGTTATTGCAACACATTATTGATTCAGTATTAGATCTTGAATCGTATAGTCCTAGATCTAGGACTAGGATTATAAGGATATAAATTATAAACTTTGACGTCTTAGAGTTACAGACTTAAACTTAAGTAAGTCTTAACTACACTACTTACTACTACACTCAAACTACACAGTCTTACAGTGTCTACAGTAACAGTGCCTACACTCAAGACTACAGCTACAGACTTAAGGACTACAGTCTACACTGGCTACACTCTAGTTAGTAACTCTACACTACAGTGACTAGAGACAGTCAAGAGTCCACAGACAGTAGAGTTGACTAGTATAGACAGTATAGTTAATATTATAATACTTATAATAGTTATAGTTAATAGTAGGTCTAGATCTAGTATATAGAATATAGGTCTATAGAATAGTTACGTAGTTGCACCGAAAAATTTAAATTGATCCTATACCAACAAATGTGTAAGTTACTAATAGAATGAAAGATTTTGAAAAATGCTTTCCAACAACACCAAATTTATTGGTTCAAAAGTTATTTTGATTTTAAGTTTGTCCGAAGCGTCCTGACACCCTGAGTCATGGACTTTATATATATATAAAAAAAAAAAAAGTGAAGCCAACTTTTTTTTTAATGAGAAAATATTTCAAAAACTATTGTGAATACATATATACAAAAGTATATATATCAAATTGTACAGTGTAGTTTCAAAGGAGGAATTTTAATTTATTAATTTATAAGTGGCAAATCAAAATGAAATTAAAAATTTGAAATATCATTTAATAAATTACGAAAAACTAAAATTTTTCTAATTTTCTTTAAATAGAGTCTATAAAAAGAAAAATGCTTCTGGTTGTCAAGTTTTCAATACAATAAGCTTTTAAATTGATCTAGATCTATCTGGTTATAGAACAATAGTTTAGATTAGAAAAAGAATCTTCAGATTTAAGATTTAGATCTATTTAAGTATATTTATTTGAAAGCATATTTTAGATACCTAGATTTACAGATGTTAGCTTCTTGTGTCTCGACATCGACTGTCCAAAAGAACTCCCAAGCATAAAGATCTTTATTATATTTTATGTTAATAATCAATAATGATGGTATAAAGAAGTGAATCATTCAATTTTACATGTTCTAGTATACACTAATTTTATTTTACTGATGTAAAAAAACAGTTATTATTGATAAAAGGTCATCCCGACCTTAGTGAAATTTAGTACATGAAAAATTGTGCTAATTTTTAAAGGGTTGTTGACTGGTTTAATCATAATAAATTTGGTATCATTGAAAACTTGAATAAATTTTCTAAGTGTATGGTTTAAAAATTTAGATGTTTGGAGACCTATATTTTTTTCCTTGTTATTTGAAAATTTCTAATTTTTCTGATTAAAATATTTTGAACATAATAATCTATTAGATATAATATATTAGTAATACTAGATCTATAAGTGTATAATTATTGTATACTATAAGTTAAGTATTGTAAGTTTTAGTTAAGACAACTGGCAGATCAACAAATGATAATTTAAAACAACACACAAGTTGAAGACTGACAAGTTATAATATAATCATTTAAATATAGAGTCTAGAACGTAATCTAGATCAAGTCATTCTAGTGATCTACTAATATTAGACAACACTCCACAATATTTGTTAAAATGAGCCTTTATTTTGATAGCTATTGACGAAACTAGTCTTTTGTTTTTGTTCATGCTCCATTTCCTTATAGTGCAGTCCCATTTAGTTTTGTTTTCTTTGAAAACAAGGGTTTTTCTTCTATCAATTGGAGATTTTTTAAATAGAAAATGTAGGTATCAGCTAAACATGACTTTAAATTTCTTCTAAAGAGGCCCTAAAAGACATATACATGTCATAGCCTTTTTGTAAATAGAGGGTGTTCACTAATATTCATTTATTACTATCAATAACATTAATGAATGCTATTTTTATGATCATTGAGCTGTTAGACCATGAGGACGTGCTACAATTTTATTTTACACCATTTACTTACTATTTTGCCACATATCACTAATGCGCTACAAATGTAAAAAAAGATAAAGGTAATATAAATTTTTTTTTTTGATAGGCTACTAAATATATCCAAAATGCAAAAAAAAAACAACAATTAACAAACACAACCCTGCTCCCCCTCTCTCTTATTCTGAATGTATTTGGTGCCCTAATTATTGATTGACCAGCTGCTGAGCTAGGTATTTAGCAAGGTATCATCAACGTAGTATTAGAAAAAAAAAAGTAGCTGGAGGGACAATTACTGATTGATCAGGCACTAAATTTTGGACACAGTGACTGAATGGAGTGCGAGGGCTAGACAAGAGGGGGTCAAGCAGTTGTTTTTTTTCTTTTTCAACTAGTAGTAGATCTAGGTAAGATACAGTACAGTAAAGCCTTGTATAGGTAAAACTTGTGTATAAAAGCTTGGTTGTGGCATCCGTTATAAACAGAGAAGGAAGCAATTAAAAGTGGAAAAATTAACACTGACCTGTCTGTCTTGAGTTGGTGTAAAAAGAAATAAATATTAAAAAAAAAAAAGAAAATTGAAGATAATAACATTTTTTAAATACATAACTATGAAATGCACTGAGGGTGTTTGTTAGTTACAAAGTAAGGAATGTTGTTTGTTAATTTCAGCACTTGACCTCACTAACCTGACCCTCTTTGACATCATATTTTATTGTAACTATTTGTAGCGAAACAAAACAACATATATATATATATATCATGACTATGATTAGATCTAGTATGATACTCCTACTATGATACTTATACTTGAGTCAACTTAGTCTTAGTTAATACTTAATTTGATACTAACACATTATGTACACTATAGTCACATTATACAGTGACTATATTCAGTTAAGTCTTTATATTGATTATCACTTTATCTATGATAAATTTAAATCTAGTCTTACTTAGAATAGATCTAGATAATTAGTTAAGATAGTCATGTTACGTTTAGCTTTTAAGTAAAGTAACTAGCGTAGATCTAGTCACATAGTGAGAAGTGTGGGGAAAGAGGATAACTCTGATAAGGATTGATTTATCCAATTAAAGATGTTACATAAACAGGCTAAGCACTACATTTGATGTTTACATCTGAAAGTTGACAAGTTGTATTCAATGATTTAATTGCTAAGTAAGGGCAGAAACATATATCTTACATTATTATTTTATAAAAAAAAAAAAAGAAGCCAGATTATGTATGTAATAGTCTCATTTAGTATATATATATATATGAAAAGCAAGGTAGAAAAAATCATTCTGAGCTGCGATATAGATGACAAAATCCAGGGTTGGAAATTGAATATAGAAATATTTACGCAAAGTTTGTCCTAGTCAATACTTTTTAATATATATTTATATAAAGAAATGAAACACAGACTGTGTCATAATTTCTGCATTAAACATAGGAATAAATAATTTATACTTTATATTATAAGATACAATTCAATAAGTGAGGTTCTGTGAAATGTTTTAAAAATCATTGCTCTTGGTGTCAGCAAGTAAAAGTTTACTTGAAATAAAAATATTATGATCTAGAATTGAAATCAAGCTGTTAGGCTCTACTAGACGTTTCAGCTATTTATAAGCTTTTTATTTCCTAATTGCATCTGGCAAAACTGTTTCTAAGTACAGACTTTGTCAATTAACAATTGTTTAATACATATAATTGGTTAAAAATCATGTCTGCATTTTCAGGGTTCCTGTAACAGCTCCCCTCATTATGTTTCGACACGACAAAGATTTATCTTCGGGGGTAAGTTTAATTCTGAAATGTATAATATTTGCAATGCTACTGCAAATATTTATTTAAAAAAACAACAACAACAACTTGTAATTGTAATCTATGACAAATGTGTCGACAGATGATGGCGTCTCAGTCTCCATCACAGATAGCAGGCTTCACTGCAGGAACAAATTTTTATGGTCAAGGTTAGTGTGTGTAGAGTCTCTGATCTTATAGATTACAGAAAGGAGCTCCTTTAAAAAAAGAAGATAATTAGATCATCTTTTTTTTTTTTTATGTGACTGTACACACTGGTACAGCGTACCAGCACCTTTTTTGTTACTTTTCTTGTATTTTAACGTTTATTATTAATTTATTAGTAGTTAAAAGCTAGGCAATCCATCACTAAGTACATGCACCAATTTTTTTTATTTTTACAAAAAAAAAAAAAAAAAAAGCACTGTCCATGTGTATATCTTCTTATTGATGTTGCCAACTTTTTGCTCATGGGTTGTAAGCTCTGTTGCAGCTGATGTTATTCTCAGCTACTCTGTACTGCTAGAGTTTTTTTTTTTTTTTTATCACACTTTGAACTCCCATAGAAAAGTTTTATCATTATAAAAGTCAATGGAGAACAATGAAAGTTTATGACAAACATGAGTTCAAGTTTACCATAGTAATAAAACTTAATTTCCTTATATATGTATATATATCTTTTATTTCTCAGGAACATTGCCTTTACCTCAACGGGCTATAGGGGGAAATCATTTCAGAAGTGGAACCACTGCTGGTCACATAACGCCCACCAGTATGAACCCTGGATTCTCAATGGGTCTTCAACAGCAGTCCCAGCAGCAGCAACACTCCCCAAATAGTTTAGCCGCTATAGGTCCACGAAGTGTTCTCGGTGCCCAAGCCCAGACCAATCAGGCCAGTTTGGCCAGCTTACAGAAACGAGCATTTAAGTGAGTACAGGACCTTGACATTGCAGTGAACGTATGGCTGTGCATCCACGTGATGCTTCTTGGGGGTGTCAATTAATAGATGCTTTCATTATTAATTTATTCTTTGTTTCAGTGCAGGGCCCATGCAGAATTTTGCATCTAGTTATGGTTTTGGTGGCAGCAGACCTCGTAAGTTGAAAGATTAGGACAAGTACAAAATAATGACTATAAAGTACAGCTTTATTCTCTTAAAATATGATTATATTTTTGTGTGTGATAAAATTTGTCTGTTTCTTTTTCGAGTAATAAAATTCATCTGCAAACTTTTTTTCTTTTTTTTTTTAGTTGATTCACATCCTGCGATAGATTTGTCAGATTTTCCAATATTAAGTAGTAGATCATCAGCGACAACAAATCCTATGCCATCAACAAGAAATTACGGTGAGCCAATGCTGCTGTTTTTATTATCGAATGCAATACTGGTAGATCATTATATAAAAACTACATTTAATTCAGTTCATTAGTAAAGACTTGAGACATGGTGGTCTGTTGTACATTTGAAACTAAATAGCTGCCTAGCCTTATTTTGTAAAGATTGTATGGTTTCCATAATGCCATATGACTGGAGTAGTGTCCAAAGCTAGACCCTTAAACATAGCTGAGATTCTTTTTACAAAGCTTATATCAACTTTCTATGTCTGAACTTAAATTTTGCACAATTATTTCTTTTACCTGACAACACAAGACTCAATTAAAAAAATTAACCAATTAGTTAATTAACTATTTGTAATAAATTACTTTGTTTGGTATCTTAAAAAGGGAAAGAAATAGTACTTGATTGAAGTGGTGGAATAAGCTGATTTAGTCCCCTTTATAGATTGTTGTCTGTGGCTTATTATAAATTTAATTACTTGACTGATTCAAACTAATAGATACACTTAATATAAGCTTTTTTTTTTTTTTTTTTTAAAAGCATTTTTGAATTTTGCTTGTTTAATGTTAAAGTTATCTTTTTTTTGTCTTTTATTATTAAAAATAAAGACTTAGAATATGTTTTGCTGAAAGGAATTGAAAAAAAAAATCTTTATTGTATAGAAAACTTAGTGAAAAGATGTTTAACATAATAAAACTTGTAAGAAAATTCTTGAAGCTGTAGTATCTTATTGTAGAAATAAAATATAGTCCTAGCACTAATGTTTACATTTTGAGACATGTCTCCCAATATATTCCAAGACATTTTGAGACATGTATATTCAAAAGGAAAGAAGAAAAAATCTTTGCTGTCTTTAGTCATGTATTGATGGCAGGGATTTTTGGAACTACTTTGTACACTGTCTATATTTCTTGTATCTGTTTTTGTCATTAAGTTCCACCGGTATCTTCCTCAGTGGGGATGGTTAGTAAACCTGCGCCAGACTCAGCCCCGGAATTCAATATAACACAGGAAGAGTTTCCTGCCTTGCCGGGAGCACAAAGTAAGTAAATTGAAAAAGCGTGGGGAAAAACTGACTTAAACCTCATGTATATGACAGAAAGAAAAGTTAATATAAATGTAGTTGCAGTTTTTTCATAGTTTGGTTATACAAATTTCTTTGTTTAGTTAGGTAGACAACATGTACATTTCTATGTTTAGTTAGGTAGACAACACATACATTTCCCATTTCAGTGTTTATGTAGGTAGATGACATATACATTTCTATGGTTAGTTAGGTAAACAACATATACATTTCTATGTTTAGTTAGGTAAACTTGATATACATTTCAATGATTTACTGGCAACAGTTTGGTTATTGTCTATACTTGTGTTATCATATCTGTTGTTTACATATTTGTGATTATTTTTGACATCACTTGATTCCACTAGGCAGCTCTTAAGTTTATTTGAAATGGTCAATATACATTTATAATTCTTTTATTTTTAACCTTAACAAAAAAACCAACTTTACAGTTGATCTAGCTTGTGAGAATGTTTTATTTTCTGAATTCACATCTTTAGTAGAACTTGTAATATGAGTTAAAATAAATGTTGACATGTTATAATTGTAGATCCACCTGTTCAATCTGGAGACTTAAGAAATGTAAGTCACTACTTAGATACAATCAATGAGCTCTTTAGCTAAAATACTTCAGTTTATTAACTCGTTTGATTCAGGTTTTTTTAAATATATTATATTCAAACATGTTTCTTTATATTGTTTTATGAAAAGAACAAAGAGGACTCATTAGTACACAGTTTATGTTGGGTTGAAAAAATCAGTTTTTTTACATCTTTTAAGTACTAAAACTTTGATGTTTATGATGATTGATTTTCTTATTATGTTGTAGGGCAACGGAGCAGTGGGCAGTGAGTTAGTGTCTAAAGATGGAAGCAAAGGGGATGGGAAACCAACAATGGCACAGAGACGAGGAATACAAACACATCCTGATGGTGAGGTTTACCAGCAAGCAGTTTAGTTTAATGTGATCTGTTTAGTTTAATGTGTTAATTACTGTGAGTGTATGAGTCTAGCGTAAAGTTTAGAGTGAGGGAAACAAAACTACAGAAAGTTGTACGGAATAAGTCTAAATTACCTTTCCGTGTTTATTTTAAGGCAAAGAAAATTTTCTAACCATTTTTTAAATGGGAAAAGATATATCCATGGTTTGCATTTATTCCTTACACTTATCTCTGAATCTTGTGGTAATTCTAACTGAAGCCTGTAACTGTCAGGGTTCACTTTAGGCTTGGCTGGACTTGGTTCCTGTAGCTCGATAGGGGCTTGGTAATTGTTATACAATTAGGAACAATTACTACTAAATATATTTAATTCCAACTCCAGAATAACACTAATTCCAAGAAGAAATAAACAAAGGGATATAACTCTTTCATACTTAAATAGTACAAATAAATAACACGATCACTCTCACCATACCTGCCCCTGACAGTAACAACTCTTTATTTCTGTGACAGGCTTTTTTTTGTTGTTAGAACCCCTTTAATCATTGTCATTTGTTTTACGGGTCTTTCAGTACTTTAAGAAAAGAAATGGGGTGGGTTGTTTTTTTTTCAGATGAAACAAAATTATACACCTATTATCACTACTTGAATAAAATCTGAACAAGATGATTAAAAAAAATTAGTTTTGGTAAAATTTAGTCACAAGTTTGCTGACATAGGTTTCAAGTCTCATATTTTTTTAAAGTTGTGTTTTGATGTGTTAAAAAAAATTGCATAAAGCCTTTGTGTTCCACCTTGTATTATGAATTTATACTTTGCCTAGCAGGATTCATTACACACAAAAGTAAAGTTTTTGAGTTTGACTGTTTGATGTTGAGCAATGAGACTAATATATTTTCTCTGTGTCAAAGTTTTTTTTCAAAATAGTCAAGTTACATTAACCTGAGCTTTAAGGCTTAAACTAAATGAGAAGATTTGAATAATGGCACTGCTCACAGGCAATTTGTTAAAAATGGAGTACTTGAGCATAGATCTTTGCTTTGAAATGAAAAGCCCAGTGAGATGACTGCGCTGTACTTTCATTACTTACTGTCCAGTGATAGAATGTACTTCTCCGGTTCAATTGAAAATTGCTTTCAAAAGTGAAAGAGCTCATTTTGTAAAATTGCTTTCAAAAGGGAAAGAGCTCATTTTGTAAAATTGATTTCCAAAGTGAAAGAGCTCATTTTGTAAAATTGCTTTCCAAAGTGAAAGAGCTCATTTTGTAAAATTGATTTCCAAAGTGAAAGAGCTCATTTTGTAAAATTGATTTCCAAAGTGAAAGAGCTCATTTTGTAAAATTGCTTTCAAAAGTGAAAGAGCTCATTTTGTAAAATTGCTTTCAAAAGTGAAAGAGCTCATTTTGTAAAATTGCTTTCCAAAGTGAAAGAGCTCATTTTGTAAAATTGCTTTCCAAAGTGAAAGAGCTCATTTTGTAAAATTGCTTTCAAAAGTGAAAGAGCTCATTTTGTAAAACAGCTTTCCAAAGTGAAAGAGCTCATTTTGTAAAATTGCTTTCAAAAGTGAAAGAGCTCATTTTGTAAAATTGATTTCAAAAGTGAAAGCTCATTTTGTAAAATTGCTTTCAAAAGTGAAAGAGCTCATTTTGTAAAATTGATTTCAAAAGTGAAAGAGCTCATTTTGTAAAATTGCTTTCAAAAGTGAAAGAGCTCATTTTGTAAAATTACTTTTCTGTTTTCAGGCATGATATCAAACATCCCGTCTGGTATGGTCATGGACCAATTTGGTATTGTTGGCCTGTTATCTTTCATCAGAGCAGCAGATCAAGACGCCAACATGGTTGCGTTAGCGCCGGGGATAGACTTGACTACATTGGGCTTAAATTTAAATTCCCCAGAGTAAGTTACATAGCACAATGGCTAGTTGTAGTAAACATTTTTTTTTATCTATTATTATTGTAAAAAAAAAAAAATCTCTTTTATACATTTAAGTAATAATATTAAAACTGGATCAAATGTTAGGGTTAACTAGAAAGTATTTTTCACAAAAAATTTTTAATTTTCGTATTCATAATCAATTTCTGTAGTTTTTTTTTTACAAAATGTTGAATATTCTGATGGGTTAATCTAAATTTGTTTGAAATATTTACTTTTAGAAATCTCTATAGTATGTTCCAGTCTCCATTTGCAGAGACAGCGTGTCGGCCCCAAGATATTGGTATGATATTTATCTGATATAAATAATAATTATTATTATTATATTAGACAAACCTTTCTTTGTAGTTTGTATGTTCATAATTAAAAAAAACTGAATTATATTACTATCATACATCCGTAGGTCCATTATTTTGTTTCAATGTATAATTAAGCAAACCTTTATTTTATTTTTTTCTGTGAATGTCTTAAAAATATATTTGACTGATCAAGGGTCTAGTTCTATGAAAACATTTCTGTGCCCAGAATTGATTGCACAGTAAATGTAGTTTGGATCTGGTTGTATAGTCTAGACTCTAGACATTATTTTTAGCTACAGGCTGATGCTGAAATAGCACAGTTTTAAGCTAATCAATTTTTAATGTAGATCTCACTGAAATGAGGTTTAAAAACGTTAAGCTACAGTTAATCCCAGTTTAATGGAAAACTATTGTTTCAGATTACCATGTACCAGCGGAGTATCTGACTAACATGTTCATCAGAGATAAGGTCAGGCCAACACTCTGGTTTCAGTTAACTTAGCTTTCTTTGTATTTCTTATTTAGAGAGAGCCTACTGCTCCTTAACCTGAGCTTGATTTGAGAATGTGAACTTAGATTGTTATATTGTATGTTGTGATGTTAACAGCACATTATTAACTTGGATTTGTTTTATGTTGGTTAATTATTCAAAAACAATTACATTCACCTGAATAATAAGACTAAAACCACTAAAACAATCTGTTAGTGCCCATTGCTAAGTTTTAGTGCTTACTACAAAGATTACCATATTACTGCCTCCAAAATTTGTATTTTCTATTTTAGTGACCATTTCAATATCTTAATGATGGGAAGCGTGGTCGAGAGGACAAAAGCGCTTGAACTTGGCTTGGTTACCTAGAAGGGGGCTCGAGGTTCGACACCCGACTCGGTCAGAGTTGTGTTTACTGAGTGCCTAAAGGCAGCACGGAAAACCAACTCCTAGATGCCCCCTCCCCCTCTGGTCCACAAATGAGATTGGACCAAAAAGCACTCTGAGCCATGCTATAAGCATGAAAGTAGCGCTATATAAAAGCTATAATAATAATAATAGCTGATAGTTAAATTTTTTTTCCCTATAAGTACCCCTCTAGAACTTCCAATCTAAGGTCAATGATTAACAAGGGTGTTGTGACCAGCACGATAACCAACTGCCCTTACTTGCCAGGATTTGTCTGGAGTCAGGGGCGCCCCAAAAATACAGAAGTTCACAACCCAGTCTTCACCGAACTTTGAACTTTTAACTTCTCAGTTCGAAAGCCAAGTGCATGCCCTAGTTCAATACTTGCTTTGTTATTTTTTGGTGGTGACTTTCCACATTTTGACTTCAGGTTTCCCTTGGTACTATGAAATAGAAATATAGAAAGCTGAGGATAGACATAGTGTTACAAGTGGTATATTAGTGATGATTAATTTGAATGTTGTTATTTTGGTTGTTTGAGAGTCCATTGTTTTGTTCTTCCTGTGTTCATATACCACATTGTTGTCTATATCATGTTTCTACCCACTCCTGTTGCTGTCAACAACTTGACATATTCTTCTTGTTATGTTTCAGCTTGCACCAATCAAATTAAATCGATATAGTGAAGATCTACTATTTTATTTATTTTATATGAACGGGGGTGATGTTTTACAGTTGGCAGCTGCCGCAGAACTGTAAGTAGTGTAACAACATGTAGATATACATATAGATGTGCTTTTTAAGATAGCAGCTTCTTGACAAAGGATTGTCATGAGAATCAGCAGATGAGGAGTGATCTAAGTGTAAGGCATCTTGTTGTACTGTCACATTATCAATCCAGACTAAATGCCATGCTTGATCAGCAAATAAGTAAAGAGTACACAGAATTCCTTTGAACCAAACCTGCGTGGTCGTGTGGTATGCTCTCTAGACGTCATTTGAAGGTCTCTATGGCTCTGGGTTTGAACCCTGCCATCCCCTGCTGTCCTAGAGGATGTTTTGGCTAAGATGTAATTATCTTCAAAATCTAAAGGAACATCTGAACTATGTAAAACATTTGTACAAATCTGTTACAAATAACCATCTTAGAAATGTTACAAATAACCAAACCTGATAAATGTTACATGTCCAATTATCATGGAAATATTAAAAATAAACTCATTTTGGGATATATTGTCATTTACAAAATTCTTGTTTGTAGGCAGAAAATATACATTCATTAGACAACTTGATTCAAAATAGACAGAAAAATCTTTTACTAAACAAAGTAATGGAAATACAAGTTCATATCATTTTATTAGATCAAATTTGAATCTCCCACTTAAAGTATATGAAAAGATAGTTAAATTTATATATTTTAGAAACTGTAGTTTCTTCAGGGTAAATAGTAAAACAAAAAAAAATGACTCCGTCTTGTTTGTTTCAGCTACAACCGCGATTGGAGGTATCACAAGGAGGAGAGGGTTTGGCTCACACGTGCCCCGGCATGTGAAGTTTTCAACAAAACTCAGACTTCTGAAAGAGGGACATACTTATTCTTCGATGCAAACCAGTGGCGGAAGTTTACCAAAGAATTCCACTTAGAGTATGAAAAATTAGAGGAGCGGCCGGTGATACCCAACTGACTTGCATTTGTTGTAACCAGAATGAACCAGAAACGTGACAAAAAGACTGACTTTCAACTTTCATGTATAGTTATGACCAATGCTGCTTCATCAAGTACTTGATCACTGAGTTCTTGTTCTTTAGTCCACGGATTGATTCCAAATGGAAAGGGGGGGGATAAATGAGGTATCGATGCTAATAGCATTTTGACTTAAGTGATATTTGTTGGGGTCATGGTGATTCCTTCATGAGTCAATAGATTTGGATTACATACTGTATTTTTTTTTTAAAGAAATGGGTAATGCTTTATTTGTCTGGTCACAAGTGATGATGAAATAGTCAATGTTTGCAAATATCAGGTAGCTAGAAGCTAAATATTGTAAATAAACTGGGCAGCATGGGATAGCATGGGTGCTTAGTTTCACTTATTAAGTAAAGGAAATGTCCGTACAATGTTTTAAAGGATTTGCAAGAAATTACTTAAAAATTCAATTTTTATTGCTAGTTTTACTTAACCATAAATTTTTTTTTATTACCATATTTTTGTACAGCAATGGCAATGTCCTAGTCTAAAATAGCTAATTTTTTTAACAATTTTTTTTTATTTTAGATTTTTAAAAAAATTCTTTTGAAGTTGGAACAGCTTCAAGAAAACTCCAGCTTGACATCTCATTGTGCAGACTTCACCTCAATTTTATTTTATATACCATCATCATCTCAGATTCAATGTGTATATTTGTTTGTTTGTTTGAGACACTAAACTATTTGATAACTGAAAAACTATTAATTTCCTCCCCATGAGACCGTACTGTGCTCATTTTCTGTATGCTAATCAGTTTTTCACGAGACCATTCGTTTTAGAAGGCCTCATGACTAACCTGCTTCATCACAACCTTTGGGAAGTTTAGACCGTTACCTGATTGCCGCGTCGTAAAGACCTGTGACATGGCAACGAGCTATCGGTCTAAACTGCCCACAGGTTGTGATGTTGCAGGTCAGTGTTTAGACCTTCTAGAACGATTGGTCTTGGATTTTCACTAGGGCTGTACTTTTAAATGCATTTTTTTGTACTTTAATTTCTAATTCCCTTTGTACAGATTTGATCTCTGAACCTGAACAAAACTTGATAAGTAGTCATCTGTGGGCTTGAAAAGAACTCATTGATAACAAAAGTACTCCCTTGCTCATTCTGTAAATGTGTATAGATGACATTAAATGACAACTCACTCTGGGGTTGTCCGAATGACCTCTGTTGTTTGGGTGCCATTTTGTTTCATTTGTTGCTGCAAAGAGCACCTGGATATAATTAAAGAGTACCTATTGTTTTTAAATGTAATCTGCTGTGTTGATGATGCTGTGAGGGATGAGAAGATGGCTGATATTAATACAATTCTACGTTGTCTGTAAACTGGCTTGGCTCTTTTTTTTCCTGTGTTAACATGCGCAGTTTGTTGTGTCAAACTTAAAATGTATCTGGTCAACATCTTTAGTCTGGCATCTTTTTTTTTTTTTTTTTTTTTTGATAATATTTGTTAGTGACCTGATAGACTATCTAGGTTTTGTTATAAATTAAACAAGAATATAAAACTAAAACAGTGATTTAACCTTGGTTAGACCAATATTCGAACATTCTATTTTTGGGACCCATCAACTCAAGAAAACTGAAGGAAACTAGAACAGATAAAAAACAGAGCCGTGAGGTTTATAACAAATGAATATTCACACTTGACTAGAGTAACAACATTAGTAAAAATCATTAGATTGAGGATTAAATGACAAAAACAGCATTTTAGCTAAATAAAATAATGCAATGCAATACAAAGATTTATGGAAAGAAACTGAATTAAAATTACACTGGATTGATTCCCTTTTCAAATTCTTTGCTTCATTTAATATCTTTAGAAATCTTTAGCATTTTCTCTTCTAAAAAAGTCTACTCCAAGAATACCAGGGAATGAAAAGTCTACTTAAAGGATACCTGGGACTGAAAATTCTACTCAAAGGATACCTGGGAATGAAAAATCAACTCGAAGGATACCAGGGAATGAAAAGTCTACTCCAAGGATACCTGGGAATGAAAAGTCTACTCAAAGGATACCTGGGAATGAAAAGTCTACTCCAAGGATACCTGGGAATGAAAAGTCTACTCCAAGAATACCTGGGAATGAAAAGTCTACTCCAAGAATACCAGGGAATGAAAAGTCTACTCAAAGGATACCTGGGAATGAAAAGTCTACTCCAAGGATACCTGGGAATGAAAAGTCTACTCGAAGGATACCAGGGAATGAAAAGTCTACTCCAAGGATACCTGGGAATGAAAAATCTACTCAAAGGATACCTGGGAATGAAAAGTCTACTCCAAGGATACCTGGGAATGAAAAGTCTACTCCAAGAATACCAGGGAATGAAAAGTCTACTCAAAGGATACCTGGGAATGAAAAGTCTACTCCAAGGATACCTGGGAATGAAAAGTCTACTCAAAGGATACCTGGGAATGAAAAGTCTACTTAAAGGATACCTGGGAATGAAAAGTCTACTCAAAGGATACCTGGGAATGAAAAGTCTACTTAAAGGATACCTGGGAATGAAAAGTCTACTCAAAGGATACCTGGGAATGAAAAATCAACTCAAAGGATACCTGGGAATGAAAAGTCTACTCCAAGGATACCTGGGAATGAAAAGTCTACTCCAAGGATACCTGGGAATGAAAAGTCTACTCCAAGGATACCTGGGAATGAAAAGTCTACTCCAAGGATACCTGGGAATGAAAAGTCTACTCGAAGGATACCTGGGAATGAAAAGTCTACTTGAAGGATACCTGGGAATGAAAAGTCTACTCGAAGGATACCTGGGAATGAAATGTCTACTCCAAGGATACCTGGGAATGAAAAGTCTACTCGAAGGATACCTGGGAATGAAAAGTCTACTTGAAGGATACCTGGGAATGAAAAGTCTACTCGAAGGATACCTGGGAATGAAAAGTCTACTCAAAGGATACCTGGGAATGAAAAGTCTACTCAAAGGATACCTGGGAATGAAAAGTCTACTCAAAGGAAACTTGTATCCTGGGTGTAATCAGTATGAATAATGTTGTCTATTTATCATATGTAGCCAAAAGTGATATTTCAACATTATTTCCTTTTCCAGACTATTTACTGAAATATTTCTTTGAAAAAAATAATTTATAACACATTGTTTTTAACAAGTTCAATGCTTTGTTACAAAGACAGAGGAATCAGTTTCAACATAATTACTGGAGGGATAATCATAAGACATCGGAACCAGTTTACTAATGACCTGTTTTTTTTTCTCCCATTAAGTTATACAACACGTCAACATCCCTGAAACATTCATCTGCCTTATAGCTTTATTGAATTAACTCATGTTTGACTCTATATGAACAATGCCGCAGGGTTTTTGCAGCAAAGTCAATATAAAATTCCAGGAGAAATTACAAAATTCCAGGACATAAAATTCACGTTAAAAAATAAAAAAAATATAAAAAAACCAGTAGCCAAAGTTGGCATAATTTAGGTTATCATGGATATAAGCATTCTACTATCTCTAAAATGTTTTCAATGGCAAGCATCTTAAATATCCTGTGACAACCAGTCCAACTCCTGGACTACATGTGTGGCTCAGATATGAGTCTGGCAGAACTGTTTTCACTAACAGGAGAAGGGCCAAAGGCTGGCTACCCACCTAGGAAAGGGAAAATTGAATTCAAACCTCTGTTGCCTTGCAGCCATACCCAATCTAATCATTGGAATGGCTTTGAGAGTCAACCCTGAAGAAAAACAAGGAGCCAGCGACCTTTAGAATATATTTCTGTAAGCGCCGGCCCATCCTCCCATTTAATGGTGCCTACTTAATTTTTAAAAATGCTTTTTTTGGGTCTGAGAAATTCCAAGACATTGAAGTAAATATTTTTAAATTAGAGGAGCTTTTATATTTATATTCATTTTATATTTACTAGATTTAATGTTTCCTTGTTTTCTTAATCTACTGTAGACCTGCGATGAATTTTATAGTGCTGGAATAGGTGAAAACTCCATTTTTAATGTTTGCCATTTCTGTAGAGATTGGCATTGCTGCTTCATGCAGGGCAGAGGACACTAGCTGGGAAGAGGCTGCAGACATTGCTGGTCACTAATTTCTATGGAGACAGATTGCTAGCCAATGTTCAGAATAGGGTGAGAGGATGTGATTCAAAGATAAACTAAAAAGTTTTTAATGTTAAAATTTTGATTATTAATGGTTAGTTTAACTGGAGGACTGCCTGGTCATTTAGGTATGTGCTCTGGGCTGTTGTTCAAAAGGTCACAATTTTCCCAGGTTTGAACCCTGCATGAGGTTTAGGCTAGAATGTCATTATCTTCAAATCAAAAGGAACATCTTAAAAAACAAAACCCAGAGAATCTTGATTCTGATATGCCAAATTTTTTATCAATAACTTCAATTTCCTTTATGTTTGGCATATTAACTCTTTCTCTCCTAACTGACGAAACCAGCGTTGATTCCAACAGAATGTTGGTAAATAATTAGGGAGAGAAAGAGTTAAATAATGTTGAAAGTTCTTCATAGAGATACATTTAAATTATAACAAAGGTTAGCGATAACAGCAAACAATGACAGTTGAAAAAAACAATTTTATTAAAAAGACATTTCAATGATGACAATATTTATATTATAAGTTGTTCTTTTGTAGAGTTTAGTTGATGTAGTTCAAGCTATACTTTCGGATGAAGCCATCTCTACACGATGTGTAGATGTTACTACCGTCATCGCACACTTTATACACTGGGTCACAGTCCGAGCCAGTTAGCTCAGTAGTTGTCTCCCATCTTTCATTTATGTGAAAACATGAACCATCCCCTGCAAGTAACCAAACACTGACTTAATAAGTATTACTTTTCAAATATTTCATTCTGGTCACTTGCAGCTTTGTCTTTTTTATTCTAGAGGTGTATTATATCTATCTTATAATGAATAGAACAAAATATGCACACACATTTAAACTGTTTAATATCGAAATTGCTTGTTTCACTAGAGTATAATCTGAAGCTTTTGAAAATATAATATTGAAGTTAAAGAAATGTGATACATACATATATTAGACATAAATGGATAGCAGCACCAGGGACCAAGTTTTGAAGAGAGAAAGTAGTGAATTAAAATGCTACGAAAATAAGGGAATGCGCCGACCGAGGCTCGAACCCGTGACTCTGGATTCGACACCACCGCCTAGCGATAACGCACCAAGCAAACTTAACCTCTAAACCATCGGAATGTCCAAAAAAACATTCTTCTGATCCAGAGTCATTTCGCCCATATGCAAATTACCACCCCAGTGGTCACAGGTCACAAGCCGCAGCTAGCCCCTCCCCCACCTCGCAGCATCCATTCACTAACAACTTCAATAGAGCCGACACAGACAGCCATTAGGCATGTATAAGACAAACAATGGCTCTATCTAATTGTGTATCTCTCATAATG
This sequence comes from Biomphalaria sudanica, assembly GCA_036873155.1. Classification (NCBI taxonomy): domain Eukaryota; kingdom Metazoa; phylum Mollusca; class Gastropoda; family Planorbidae; genus Biomphalaria; species Biomphalaria sudanica. Next base: position 947,217 of record JAZGLO010003416.1, on the reverse strand, counting down.
AAAAGTGGACAACATTAACACATTACATATAGAAGCTTTAGTGGGCATGAGCAATTAAGCTTAATTTATTAATTTTTATCCATTTATGTCTAATATATGTATGTATCACATTTGTTTCAGCACCTAGCTTCAACTCCATATTTATGAAGTTAAAGAAACAACACATAATAACATGAACCATTAAAAAAAAAACTTTTTCATATCTTAACAGATTAAAGTTTCCCCTTTCAGACCTTGTGATCTATGGGGCAGATAATGTTAAGGTAATCTGTTTCTATGGCCAACGGTTAGCGAGGATGCCATGTGGCCAGCACAACGATCAACAGATTAGAGTACAATAACAAAATGTCAGTTTCTTTATCTATTTCTTGAGATTAAGAATGTAGGGGTGAGGGTGGGGGTGGTGGTGCTACAAGTACCTGTAGATGTAAAGAACCCTCCTTTATGGGACAGCATGGACAAGACTGGACCTCTGGACTCTTTCCAGGATTGCAAAGGCTGACTGAAAAAAAAAAAAAATCTTAGAAAAGTGAAAGAGAGAAATTAAATATTCAATAAATTTTAATACGCTTACTAAATGTAGTAAAATAAAATATTCTGTAACATCATTTTGATGCCTGCAATGTTTTCTCTAAATAACTAGACGATTTCCAGAAAATTACATTCCATATATTTCATGAAGATTGTATGAATAGTCTCATTTTATTCCATATATTTCATGAAGATTGTATGAATAGTCTCATTTTATGTGTCTACAGTTACTCTGTGTTTAATCTTCATGCTATGTGCCCACACTTTCCTGGTGTTTCATGTTTATGTCATGTGTCCACACTTACCTGGTGTTTCATGTTTATGTCATGTGTCCACACTTACCTGGTGTTTCATGTTTATGTCATGTGTCCGCACTTACCCGGTGTTTCCTGTTTATGTCATGTGTCCGCACTTACCTGGTGTTTCCTGTTTATGTCATGTGTCCACACTTTCCTGGTGTTTCATGTTTATGTCATGTGTCCACACTTACCCGCTGTTTCATGTTTATGTCATGTGTCCACACTTACCCGGTGTTTCCTGTTTATGTCATGTGTCCACACTTACCCGGTGTTTCATGTTTATGTCATGTGTCCACACTTACCTGGTGTTTCCTGTTTATGTCATGTGTCCACACTTACCTGGTGTTTCCTGTTTATGTCATGTGTCCACACTTACCTGGTGTTTCCTGTTTATGTCATGTGTCCACACTTACCTGGTGTTTCCTGTTTATGTCATGTGTCCACACTTACCTGGTGTTTCCTGTTTATGTCATGTGTCCACACTTACCTGGTGTTTCCTGTTTATGTCATGTGTCCACACTTACCCGGTGTTTCCTGTTTATGTCATGTGTCCACACTTACCCGGTGTTTCCTGTTTATGTCATGTGTCCACACTTACCTGGTGTTTCTTAAGTCTACTATGTGAATGTGCCCATCTTGGGAGCCACAAACTGAATAAATGTCTGACACAAATGTACAGGTGTTAATAGCAGACTCCAGATGCAGGCTGAAGATCTAAACAATGAGAGATGAGAGAAAATTAGATCCGGGCAGGTACATTTTATAACTGGCACAATTCAAAGAAATATTTTTAGAAACATTTTTTAAATTATTTATTAAAAAATACTATTTTATTGGTGCTGCTAGAAGTATTAAATTTAACATCTGGTACTTGTGGTGCTGTAAACTTAATTTATATTAATTTAATTCCTGAAAAATGACTATAGCAAATCTTTATTTAGAAGCTTTAATATGTTTTTCAGGCAGAATACTATAAGAATATACACTATATCAGTATTTAAATACCGTGTACAGAGAGATATGATGATAAACAAAATCCTCTCTATCTTTCTTGTAATTTACCTGTTCACGAGATGCTAAACCAAAACCTTGAAGAGATCCATTCTCACAACCTAGCAATAGCATTTTCCCCTCGGTAGCTACTTCCCTGTCACCTAGAGTCAAAGCGAGACTATTTATAATGCATAGTTTTTAAGAGGGTAACAAGATTGTAAAAAAATGTAACCATCTTCTGCAAAAGGAACAAACAATGGTAAGGAACAAAAAATTAATAGAAATAGAAAAAATACATTATTAATTAAAACATTGAATTATCAGCCACAACAGCTAATGAGGTCCAATTTTCTTTTAGCCAGATTTTGTAGCTGAGCTATAGGCTCTTTTAGAATGAGAAGGTTTTAAATTACAGATTGGAGAAATGAATAGGATTTATTATTGGAGAAATGAATAGGATTTACTCCTGTTAATTACTTAGCACATCTGGATTTACAGACTTCATTTGCATACTGAATGCAAAACAATTAATTTTTACTTTTACTCTTCTAAATTATTATTCTTCGTAAATTCAAAGATATGTCAAATTTTACAGATTCAAAACAAAATGAGTATTTCTGGTAAATTAATTGTAAAAATGTATTAAAAATTAGACTTAAAAAAAAACAGAATGACAAAGTCTAACATAAAAACCAAATATTTGAAAAGTAAAGAAATAAAGAAGTTGACCTACTTTGTGAAACAGGTGTTCCAAGCTCGATTGTATTTTCTGGCACCTCGAGTGAACAACAGTTCACATCTCCTCCAATATCTTCAAAAGTAGCCAGACAAGTTTGCTGTCCAACATCCCATAATTTAGCAGTGCCATCACGACTAGAAGTTATAATGTTTCGGCCTCTGTCCACAATGACAGAGTCTAACACAGCTGATTAAAAAAAAAAAACGATAAAATAATTTTGAATCAATAATAATAATTAGATTAGTAGCTATGAATTAAATTTATGCATGAAAACAAAATTATTGATTGAGCTTTATGTCTGCAGAAGCAGATGCCAAGTATTAACCATTGCACATACCAGAGCAAAAATATATCTCAATACAATTTACTTTTACCATTAAATAACACACACACAAAATAATTTATAATTAAAAAAAAACAATATGGCATAATGTCCATAACTACATATTGTTATAAACCTGGTGGTGGCACAGATGGGGGTAGTGGTGTGAGTGTAGTCAGCCGACGCAAATCGCCCCAGGCCAGCGCTAGACGAGCGGTCAACCGTGACGAGTTACGACGGTCAGCCGAGTCGAGCGTCAACAGGACGGTTCGGGAAGGATCGCGTCGTGAACAGAGCTCAGGGGCGTCACGAGAGATGTAGTCATGTGACGAAGCTAGAAACGTTGAGCGATGTTCCGTCCGGTTCTAGAAGGCCAGTAGGGACCCTATATAAAAAGCGAAGGTGTCCAGTCAAGACGCATCAGAGCCCGGTTCACTATAGTCCGGACGACTACAGGACAGTTCAGCGGTGTGGTTCTGTACGGATTTTACGACGGTTCAGTGCGGAGTACTGTCAAGTACAGTTGAGACGACTGGCGTCTTGATCTTGCTCTGTGATCGAGTCCGACACAACGAGCCTAGTGTGTGAAGTCAGTCCTGAACTGTTGAACCCAGTGCAAGCCCAGAACGAGAGGGAGAGGCCAGTGCAAGAGTTGATACGGCGGTACCGTGTACTCGGAGAGATATTTGTACAGTGTACGTGCTGCCAATTGTACAGTATTGGCTGTTATTTATTCAACTATTAAAGTGTTACGTTACTCTGGAGCCCTGAGTTGTCAAGTTCTTTAAGTTGGTAGTGTACGGTGCAGTTTGCAGAGAGCCTGGATAGTGAGATTCGTAACAATATATTAAAAAAAGGGATTCATTAGATGAACAAATAGTTACAGACACTAAATAATGCACTTTTTAGCTTTTTATTTATTTTTTATGTTAAGCATTTTCTAATCTTATATAAGAGGTTCCTTCAAAAAAGAAGATATTGAAGTCCTGTGCATATCCAGCCATGCATGTTAATTAGAGACTTAATCATTAAGACCTATCTGTTTAAAACTTTTTTAGATTAATTTGTCATTTTGTGTTATCTTGAGTTTACATTTTGATTGTTGACAGCACTCTAGACATTTATTATTATTATTATTTTTTATTAAACTCTGCTAAGAGACTGGTTTTCCTAACTGATTTCAATCACCAAACTAATGACACTAAGGAAGAAGGAGCACTTTTACGAATTTGTCTTAATAAGCGCTACTTATGAATGCCTCACCATGTACAGCTTGATTCGATAATTATTGAAAAAAGGGTAAGTAAAATTATTTCCCTTACCAGCTTTATGACCAGTGATGGTTGCTGCACAAGATCCAGACTCTGCTGACCAGATTTTTATCATTGTGTCTGCTCCTGCTGAAAGAATAACGATGCCAGATGGGAAAAACCTGCAAGTGTACACATCTCCAACATGGCCTAGCAGTTCTCTCTGTGGATCAACATAATTTCCATTTTAAACTTTTACACTGAGGATAATTGTATTGTTGATAATTCCTAAGCAAAAGATTATTTAGCCTGTTTGACCAGTAAGTAAAGTTCCCCTTTCAGACCTTGGGATCTATAGGGTAGATGATGTAAAGGTCATCTGCTTCTGTAGTCCACGGTTAATGAAGGTACCATGTAGCCAGCACAACGACCAACAGCTTTTAGTTTTCCCAAATAATGTCAGGTACCCATTAGAGCTAGGTGGAATTAGAGGGTCTCTAAACATTTTGAAAAATTAAAAAATCCAAGTCTTCACCAGGATCTGAGCCCAGGACCCCCAGTTCAGAAGCCAAGTGCCTTACCACTCAGCTCCTCCCAGACCAGTAAGTGCTGTAAATCAAATATCTGTGAGACTTACCCGGATCTCGCCATCACTGGTTTGCCAGATTTTAAGTTTGCCTTCTGAATCGCACGAAACACCAAGACCGCCTGAGGTAGTGTCCAAGCATGTCACCTGGAGACATTAAAAAAATGCTAGATCTTCATCAATCGTCATCATCAAAGAAAAGATATTTCCCTTGACAAAGAATAAATATTAGACTCATTGATAATTTGTACCATTATTTTGTGAACATTTTTACTCTTCCAAATTATTGTTCTTTGTTATGTCAAATATATGTCCCTTTGTACAGTTTCATAACAAACTGAATATTGTTGGTAAATTAATTGTGAAAATGTATTAGGAATCTATCTATATGGCTCCTTCTGTCTCGGAAGACAATGATGAGTCACTGCTTTTGGTTTCGTCTTGAGATGGGGCAGAATCTGGTGTGGTTAATCAAGCCAATTCTGGAGCAGCAGATTTTGCCACAGTTCAAGCACGTATGCATCTGTTACAGGGCTAGCTGACAGGACAGCTTTCTTTTTTTTCTCTTGACTAAAATGTATTAGGAATAAGAATTTAAAAACAGTGACAAGGTCTTACATAAAAAGCAAAAAATTTTTCACAATCAGCTTGGACTCTCTTAATGGATGAGTGGAAGGAAAAAGTTAGGTGGATGGAAGACTGGAAATTCCAGAAAATGGCAGCAAAGTTACTTACGTATAGCCTGTCACCCCTATTGGAGTATGGGGCCACCAACAATGGATATCCATAGTCCCCTGTCCTGGGCTATCCTTTTCATCTTGTTCCAAGTGTAACAAAACTTGAATGTGACCTGTATGTATTGGTTTCCTAGTCGCTAGGAGGATATTTGGCTTAGCGGATTTCTTTTGGCTTTCCCCACTATGCTTCATGATTCTTTGGGTAGAAGGGTCTTCTGCTCTCAGGACAAAGTTTTCCAGTTATCTCTCTTGGGTGGGGGTTGCTAGCCCGGCCCTTCTACTTTATCCTGACTTGGGACAGGCAGAGGTCATTATGACCTCTCTGGTGAAGTTAAGTTGAAAGAGTGTCACGCTAATAATGCTGATTGTCATTTTTTTAATGACATTATCCTCTAATCTGGTCAGATCCTATCCTATTCAATCCAATCTGATCAAATCCTATCCCATTCAATCCAATATGATTAAATCAAATTCTTATAGAATGAGAAATTATAGACAAAAAGTAGAAATTAATTTAAAAAAAACAACTATTTTATATTCCTTGTTTGTTTATCTAAAAAAGAAAATAAACCTAAGTATAAAAAAGAATGTCACCTGTTTTGTATGAGTATGAAGTCCTGTGAAGGTTATAGTAGGGGACACAAACTTTCTGGTTAGAGTTGCATTCTCTCCACTGTATGTTACCACCAAACTTCTCTAGTGATAAGCAACAAATGTTAGCAGACTATGTAACAGCCAAAATGTACTTTTAACTTTAGGCAGGCTTTAGTTTCAGAATGGGGTAAATGTGTACAGCTAGACATTAAACTGCTTATGAATTCTTAGCTTTCTGGGAAATCTCTACAGTATGAAACTATTTAACAAGTCAATATGGTACAGTATGAAACTATTTAACAAGTCACTATTGTACAGTATGAAACTATTTAACAAGTCTCTATTGTAGGCTACAGTATGAAACTATTTAACAAGTCAATATGGTACAGTATGAAACTATTTAACAAATCACTATTGTACAGTATGAAACTATTTAACAAGTTTTATTATTGAAGCTATTTCTAGTGTGAGTAATCACAACCATTCCAAAAAAATGATAACAAATGTTGGTGTGTACCATGTGATTGACCTCCCTTTGTGCTTTCATTTCTTTAAAAATTGTTAAAAAAAATGTTTTACATGTTTCAAATAATCCTTCAGATTTAAAATTAAAATACATCCTAGTCCAAACCTGCCACAGAATGATGAGGGATGGCAATGGCAGAATATGAACCCAGACCTTCAAGACAACTGAACAAAAGTCCAGCAAGCATACCACAGGACCAGGCTGTAGTATGCAAACATTATTGGAAGAATTTCCCAAGAATTTCTTTTTTTTTGTTAGTAAAAACTAGATCTAGAGCGCCTGAGAGAAGTAAACAGACAAAACCGAGACCATTCGTTATATTAGGCCTCAACATTGACCTGTGACATCACATATGACATGGCGACTAGCAACGGTTTCCACCGCCCACAAGTTGCAACAATGCAGGTCAGTGTTCAGGCCTTCTATAACGATTGGTTTCAATTTAGCATAGAAAATAGGTTTAACAAAAAAAAAAAAAGGGAAAAAAAGTTTAATTATAATTACCTTTGTAATATCAGAAATACTGAACTCTTTATCTTTGGAGGTCAGGTAAAGTAATCCTTCTGGGGATGTGCCATGACCTATGACCTCAGAGTATTCACTGGGTGGAGCTAAAAAAAAATTCAAGAAATCTATTTAGTAATAACAAGAAGTATCTGATAAATATTAACAAATAACACTAACTGTTGGGAAAAAGTGGCCCTGGATAGATCCACATGGACATCAAGCATAAAGGAAGGGTCCCGGATTGCAGATGTCATGCAAAACAGTAGTAGATAGATGATGTGAAAGAAGGGTGAAAGTACAACAGCCCTTTAAGATGAGGCATGGAGTGCCTAAAAGGGGTGGGAAGTTTTTTTTGTTTCTCAGCACCAAAATCTGCTGCATTTGCATGGTAGTTACTAATCCATTATATTACAGTAGAAATGTTATTCTCCTTAGCACCAATGTTAAAAAACAGCAACTAAATGATCTCATTTCAGGAGCCTGCACCTAAATCAAATTGAAACATTCTTTTGCTCACCTATGGGATACTAGATTCTACCTGTCAATGTTACATCCTCTTACAGAGCTCCCCTAGCAAATGTAAACTGTTGATGGGGGGGGGGGGGGGGGGGTTACAACAATAAGGATTACATTACAATAAGGATTACATTGCAATAAGATTACAATAAGGATTACATTGCAATAAGGATTACATTGCAATAAGGAATACATTGCAATAAGGATTACACTACAATAAGGATTACACTGCAATAAGGATTACATTGCAATAAGGATTACATTACAATAAGGATTACATTACAATAAGCAACACATTACAATAAGCATCAAATTACAATAAGGATTACATTGCAATAAGGATTACATTTCAATAAGGATAACATTGCAATAAGGATTACATTGCAATAAGGATTACATTACAATAAGGATTACATTACAATAAGGATTACATTACAATAAGCATCACATTACAATAAGCATCACATTACAATAAGGATTACATTACAATAAGGATTACATTACAATAAGGATTACAATACAATAAGGATTACAATAAAATAAGGATTACAATACAATAAGGTTTACATTACCTGATGATTTGAATGCTACCCAAGCTTTTCCATGTCTTTCTCTAAAATTAAAAAGTAATAAAAGAAAAAAAATAAAGACCTGAAACTTAAAGTATAAGCTTAGAAATACACTTATTCTGTTGCATATATATTATAATTCATTAATAATAATATTTTTTTTTTTACTAATTCAAATCACTACTTTATTGACTTGGGCTTCAATGTGCAATACTTCAAAGTGTGAAAATTTCAGCTTCACCAAATTATCCAATAAAAACTTCCTAATAAAAGTAAAAGGATGTTGAATACATTATAACATTTTTGGAGATTAGTTAGCTATGCTATATAGATAAAAGAATGAAGATATCTTCTCTAGACATTAGACTGTAGCATAAGAGAAGCTGGATCTATAATAAGATGGAACTATGGATAGAATGTTGAAAAAATCAGTAAAAGGACATTTCAGAGGCATCAAAAATTGGGACACTATGCTTGCATCCAGCCATTTTAATAGCACACAGCAAAGGTCAGGGCAAACAATTAATTTACTTAGATTCTAAAGATCTCATTATCATTATAAAATATTTTTTTTATGTCAGTCATAATCACATAAACACCTGTGACCTGTCTGTATTATATTAAAAAATTTTGGTAAATTAAAACAAAACTTGTCAAAACTTGACCAACTCTAAAATTCTAGAGATCTAAATTATTCTAGTCTAGGTCTTTCTGCTATGTTTAGAATGTATATAGATCTAGATCTATATAATATTATAATACTTTACATTAAGTCTATACTATTGCATATATATTTATATCAATATACATATCTACTACTAGATCTAGATTCAAGATCTAGACTATTCTTGACTAGAACATAAAAATTATATAAATAATAATAGAATTTTAAAGAGTCTTTATTATGCATACATACAGCATAGTTAATATAACTATATAAGTATAGTTCATCATTGACCTCCTTCAGTCGTGAAACGACTATGGTTCACCTCGAACACTTTTTCATATGGCTGTGGAGCCCTATTTTGGAGAGACACTCCCACATATAATGCATGTCAAGGTGGCTTTCGCTTTGGTGGTAGAAGAGCTGGCCATTTTCAGTGTGGCACGCTTTTCTTCAAGAATTGAAGAATTTTCTCGCTTTCTATAGCTTTCTTGGTAACCGTCTCTCTCCAACTAGTGCGGTCTAAGGTTATGTCTTCCCAATGGTCAGTATCAATGTCCACTGATTTTAAATCCCTTTTTATCACATCAACGTAACGGAGGTGGGGGCGACCACTTTTTCTTGAGCCAGATGCAAGTTGCCCTTACAGATTGATTTTTGGTCCCCCATCCGGCGAACATGTCCGAGTCAGCACAGGCAGCGTTGCCTGAGGACCGTTAAGATGCTGGGAAGGCTCGTTCTCATGAGGATCTCAGTATTACACACTTTTTCTTTCGCTGTTATTTTTAAGATCCTTCAAAGTCAGCGCAAGTGGAATGAGTTTAGTTTCCTCTCTTGTTTTGTGTAGGTTGTCCACCACACACTTCCATACAGTAGCATTCTAAGAAAAAATGCCTTGTAGATCTCCATTTTGGTCGCTGTGGTGAGCTTCTGGTTTTCCCAAACTCTTATCTTATCTTATATAATACAGACGTTACTTCAAAAAAGAAGATGATTACGTCCTACGCATCATGCATTTAGTCATGCATATTAACCAATGACTTAAATTCTGCCAAGTCACTGGTTTTTCTGGCTAGCTCAGGCAACCCATTCCATGCTCTAATAGCACTAGGGAAGAAGGAGTATTTGTATAAATTTGTCCTAGCATATGGGATGAGGAATGTGCCTTTATTTTTGTGTCTTTCAGAGTATTTTATTAAATTTTGTTTTTGTATTTGAAGATTATGGTTCAGTGTTTTATGTATAATTGCTACTTTACTTTTGAGTCTTCTGTCCTGAAGGCTTTCTAAATTTAGTGATTTTACTAATGGTGTTACTCTAGTCAAATGTGAATATTCGTTTGTTATGAATCTCATTGCTCTATTTTGTGTTTGTTCCAGTTTCTTAATGTTTTCTTGAGTTGAGGGGTCCCAAACGGTGGATGCATATTCTATTATTGGCCTAACCAAGGTTAAATAACATTTTAGTTTTATGTTCTTATTTGATTTATAGAAATTTCTTTTAATAAACCCTAATGCTTTGTTGGATTTTTTTATAGTTTCATCAATATGTGGATTCCATGACAGTTTTTCATTTATTATAACACTTAGATATTTTGCGTTTTTAGTCTGTGTTACTGGTTTGCCATGAATAAGATAAGTGGAATTAATTTGTTTAAGTTTTTATTACTCTTAACAACTGATATTTTTCTGGGTGGAAAGACATGCTCCAATTTGATTCCCATTTCTGTAATTCATCTAATTCTCTTTGTAAAATATCTGTGTCTTGTATTGTTTTTATTGTTCTATATATTATGCAATCGTCTGCAAATAATCTGACTTTTGTTCCTGAACTAATGCAATTTGGTAAATCATTTATGTAAATTAAAAATAGTAGTGGACCCAAGACTGTTCCTTGAGGTACACCTGAGTTTACTGTTATTGGTGTTGATTTAGAGCCATTTATTATTACAGTTTGTTCTCTCCCTATCAGAAAATCTTTAATCCACTGATGCAGTGGACCATTAATGCCGAAATATTTTAATTTTTTAAGCAAACTATGGTGGTGAACTTTGTCAAAAGCCTTGGAAAAATCTAGTAAGATAGCATCTATTTGTTCACTATTATCTAAACCTTTTGAAAACTCTTGGTTGGAGTCTAGCGAAAGTTGATGCGGCCTTCCTTATGCGTTTTTTTAATCTATTCTTCTAGTGACAGGTCACCTTGAATTGTAGACCCAAGGTAGCAGAATTCGTTTACGGCATCTAGCTTGTTATCGTCAATGAGGATGGATGGTGCTGCTGTAGCAGGTGGTCCCATAACATTAGTTTATTTTGTGCTAATGGTTAGGCCATACTCTTTGCAAGCCTTAGAGAAGCAGGACATTAGTGACTGAAGCTCCTGTTGTGAGTGTGCCACTACTGCTGCGTCGTCCCAGAAGAGCATATCTCTTATGAGGGATTGAGTCTAAATCAACTATACTAGCACCTGTCATCAGAACAAAGAGAGATGCATTCGCTACATACAAGGTAAAACCTACCCAATGCAATCGAAGCTACAGCTACTGTGCAGAGGACAGCACGGATCTGTGCCAATGAATACTGGATAGAGCTCAGTGAGAATATTCAGCTTGCTGCTCAAGCAGGCAACATAAGAGGGATGTATGAAGGAATCAAAAAGGCTCTCGGACCTTCCCAAAACAAGTCAGCACCTCTCAAATCAACCACTGGGGAAACCATCACAGACAAGAGCGAACAAATGCACAGATGGGTCGAACATTACTCCAAACTCTAGGCCACAACAAACTCAGTCCTTAATGCTATCAACCAATTACCCACAATGAATGAACTTGAAGAAGTACACGCCCTATTAGAACTCAACAAAGCCATAGACAACAGTATCCCCCCAGATCTTTTGAAACAATGCAAAACACTAAGCCAACTTCTATATGAACTGCTCTGCAAATGTTGGCAAGAAGGTGCTGTGCCACAGGATCTGCGAGATGCAAAGATCATCACCCTGTACAAGAACAAAGGTGACAGAAGCGACTGCAACAACTACAGGGGAATCTCTCTCCTAAGCATTGTAGGCAAAGTCTTTGCTCAAGTGATTTTTCCCAGGCTACAAAAACTTGCTGATCGAGTCTATCCAAAATCACAGTGCGGCTTTTGCTCAGGGAGATCCACGATTGACATGATTTTCTCCATCCCTCAACTTCAGGAAAAGTGCAGAGAGCAAAAAATGCCTTTGTACATTGCATTCATCAAGCTGACAAAGGCCTTTGATCTAGTAGCAGAGAAGGCCTCTTTAAAATCTTACAAGTAATATGCTGTCCACCCAAGCTACTAAACATTATTGTCTCTTTTCACCAAAATATGATGGGTACAGTGCAGTTCAACTGCCCCTGCTCCAAAAGTTTCAGTATAAACAGCAGTCTGCAGAGTCAAACAAGGATGTGTCCTGGCCCCAACCCTCATTGGAATACTCTTTTCAATGCTAATCCATCACAGGTTTGACAAATCCACCGAAGACATATATGTATAATTATATCTTCATTCCAGATTTGATAGCAAACTTCTAAATATTGCTTGACTAAGGGCCAAAACTAAAAGTATTATAAGTATAGTACTATAATTATTACTATACTTTTGTCACTATAGACAAACTATAGTCTTAGTCTTAGTTTAGACAGTTCAGTATAGATCTACTGATCTAGTCATTTTAAATTTAGAGAATACTCAGAATTTTAGTACAAATTAAAATATAATTTATAATTATAATTATTATAAGTATGATAATATTTGGGTATTTGATTTCATTACTTTCCATTACATTGATCAATTCTAGATCTAGATTCTACTTACTAATCTTGATCTATACTATAACGAAAATTGTAATACTTAGTCTACGAACCTAAGAGTCTGCTCCCAGTCACTCTGTAATATTAGTCTATCAACTGGTGCAGACATACTCGATTTGCACTGCAATTGTGAAAGCGAAAGTAGAAAATCCAATAAATACGACTACCACAAATTAGATCTACATCTATTTTGAATAGGTCTGTGAGACTCTACAACATTTTTTCCCCTATTAGTATTAGATCTAGATCTAAATATAAAGCTGTAAATGCACACAAATCTACTATTAATTTAGATCTAGATCTAACTATGTATAAGTGTCTATCTCCGTTCTTTCGGTTCAAAAATAAGACATAAACTAGAGTAGAACCTAGTTACTAGTAGATCTAGAATCTAGATCTATAGATCGATCTAGAAAGTTGATCTATATTTACCATTACGACATTAATGACAGGAAACAGGACATATTGATGGTATTATTTGTGTTTATAGAGAAGCATATAGCCTAGACCATATATCTAGGTAGAGTCTAGACCTAGAATCTAATCCAGATTTACTTCGTCTACACAAAGCTGGAGTCTAGATCAACACCAGTACTTAAATATAAATGATGTAGACTGATTGACTTAAAAGACGCAATAAAGTTTTACGAAAATGCTTAATCAGTCTTAAATTATCTAGATCTAAGAGTTAAAGAGTAGTTAGGTTAGGTCTAGCCTTCTAGGACGTCTAGGTCTATTTAATTATAACTCTAGACTTAGACTGAAACGCTAGACTTAGTGACTCTAGACTAGTATTATTAATAGTTAGTCTAGTAAAGAATCTAGATTTCTAGATCTACTCGGTATACTCTAAGTAGTAAAATAAAATTATAGAGTAATAGACTTGTCACTTTTCAATCTAGAATTTTAGAGTAAGTAATTTTATTTTGTAAATATTTTAAATAATAAAATATTAAATAAAAAGTAATACTAATTATTATACTACTAATAGTAATACTTACTAATACTATAAGTTATAAATACTAGTTATACTAGATTGTCTAGATAGAGCTAGATGTAGATCTAAAAGACTATAATGATAAGATCAAGACAAGATCTATTTTATAAAGTATAATAATAAAGTAAATTAAATAGATCTACCACTTACAGTCTTACTACCTGTGATGTACTTGTTCAGGCTGTCTTGAGGTCAACTATAGATGACTGTTGAATTTCAATCAATTACTCTGCAGGCGTTTGAGCTTTATTGGTCGGGTGTATTCAATGTATTTGATCAACAATACAGAATAAACAAGAACCGATTTAACGAGTAAAGAGATGTGGTCAACACTGATGAACAATTCATAATATATTTATTCCAAGAAAAGGCCACAGTAAAAGTCTCTGTCAAATAAACACGGCTTTATCCTAGAGAATTCTATCGCTAACTGATTTCCAGTCTCTAACCCAAAATATCCCAAACGTCACTAGTCCTGTTCAATATACGTCTTCTATGGTGTGTCGCTAAATAACTAATACTATAAACATACCAGTCAGTACAAACAAAAAACACTGTGACAATTAGATCTAAATCTAAACATCTTCTATAGATCCTTTTTACTTTTTATATATCTAAACTCTAGTCTAGATAACACTCTAACTAACATTCTTCTGATTCTAAATATTATAATAGACTAGAATCTAAGACCTAGGCTAAGGCTGTTACTAACCTTAACTTAAAAATTAAGGCTTCATTTAAGGCAGTTCAACTCACTGGCGTGTCCTCAGCATCAATTGAAAAGAAAAACAACTTACCTAAAAACATTAATGATAATGCTAAATTAATATTTTGGATATTCCTTCAGATGTGAAGATAATTACATCTTACCCCAAACCTCTTGCAGGACAACAGCAGGGTTCATGTCAGTGACCATCAAGACCATTGAGCAGCAGTCCAGAGCGCTTTCCACACAGATCAGGCAGCTATTAGATTTCAAACTGACAATAGAATAATTTGAACATCGGCTACATTTTCAATCTATAATCAATAATAATCCACTGTAACAAGTCCAGAATTACATGTCCCACCCATATCCATGTGTTAATGTAGTCATGCATGTAATTAGAGACTTAAACTCTGCTAAGTCATCTGATTCAATCAACCTGTTCTTTACTCATAATACTCTTATGCCTTAGGGAAGAAAGAGCACTTGAATGAATTAGTCCTAGTATATAGAATAAGAAAAATGTGCCTTTATCTTTGTGTCTTTCTGAGTATTTTATTAGTTTGTGTTCTTGAAAGTTATGTTTTAGTGTTAACAGAATAACCCCAAACACCCATTCCTGTGTGAATGCTGCGCTCAACCTTACAAAACTGTCCGTCATATCCTCTTTGACTGCACTAATTCACCTTAGGCAGATGCTATTACCTATCCCTTAGTTTGTTAAACCTTTGGGGCACCATGCAAGATTTGTCGATCGTCTTTCTCCATTCCTGTCTTTTGCCTTAGATAGAACCTCTTTCAATGGCAGGTCCGTCCATTCTTTTATGTTGTCTTCCCATCACTTTCTCTGTCTGCCTCTTCTTCTTTTGTTCTGGTACTGCTCCCTGAAGGAAGGTCTTTGCAAGCCCAGAAGACCTTGTAAAATGGCCATAGATTTTTAGCTTGTTTTTTTTTTACAATAGTTATGTCATTGCGGGGTCCAATCGCTGCAGTAACCCTGTTTCTAATCTCTTGGTTTGTGATGCGGTCTTTAAACCTGCATAATGCCATAACCAACACTCTGTATAACAGTGGGGAACAGCTGAAAAAAATAGCACACAATTTTTCATGCCAAAGAGCTTACATGTAAGCAGCTGGCTAGAACAATAATAATGGTTTAGTTTTTTATGTATTATTGCTACTTTACCTTTCAGTCTTCTTTCCTCTAGTGTCTCTAAGTTTAGTCATTTTACTAGTGGTACGGTAGTAGTCTAGTCAAAAGTCTTATAGCTTTATTTTGCATCTGTTATAGTTTTTTAAATGTTTTCTTGAGGGTCCTAAATAGAGGATGCTTATTCAAATATTGTTCTAACCAGGGTTAAAGGTTAAATAGTATTTTAGTTTAAGCTCGTTTGATCTTTAAAAATATCTTTTAATCCAAAAAGGACGTAAGTAATACTAATGTACTCTAATATATATTCTCTGTAAAGCTTCTTCCTAATTGATGCCACTTTAGTAGCTAAGAAAGGTTTTCACTTTGGAAATTAGTGGTAAGTTAAATTATCTTGGGGACAATGTGGCTGAATGGTTAAGTGCTTCGTTTTCAAACCTGGGGTTCTGGTTCAAATCTTGGTGAAGACTGGAATTCTGAACTTCTGGATTTTTAGGGCGTCCCTGATTCTACCCAACTTTAATGGGTTACCTGACTTAAGTTGGGGAAAGTAAAGGCTGTTGTGCAGGCCACATGACACCCTGCTTGTAAACTGTTGGTCAAAGAAACAGATGACCTTAACATCATCTGCGCTATAGACTGCTTAATAATAATTGAATTGAATTCTTGGTAGAATTATCCTTTACTAAATCATTATGTAAGTTTTAATTGTGTTATCAGTATATTTTGATTCTTGTTGCTTGATTCCTGGTTATAAAATTTGAGAAATAAAATGGTTAGATGGATTAATGGTGACCTGATTGTTCAATACGCACTAATCATGAAATATATCAATTGTATGAAGGCCCACCAATAGTGACCGAAATAAAAAAAAGAACAGACTACGTTGTGCAGGTCACCTTGAAAGAATGTCAGATAACAGAGAAGCAAAAATCGTATACAGGCAAAAAAAAAAGGCAGGATTGATGATGTGGAAGCAGATCTGCAACAGCTTGGGGTTAGGGCATGGAGACGAAAGGCCCAGGAGAGATCTGAATGGAAGGATGTGTTGAAGCAGGCCAGAGCCCTCCATGGGCTGTAGCGCTACTGGGATGGATGGATGGAATTGTCAAATAAATTAAATATATAACTTTTATAAATAGACAAACTGACTGTTTAAATGTTCTAAACTTACATGACATTAATAAGGCCTGATTTCCAGGCTTTTGGTTTGGAGATCTCTCAGTGAAAACTCAAGTATAAGATTGACATATATATTTACTTTATGATTTTAGTATGCATTATGTTCCCCCCGATTCAATTGTTGCATTCGTAGTACTGAGAAGAACTGTATATTTCTTTATTTTTAATAACTAGAATTAGATTTACCATGAAAATATTAATCATGGAAATGATTTCCCTCAGCAGCTGGCACAGTGACAAGTCTGGATTTGATCATGTGGTCAATTAAAAGGAAAATTGAGCGGGAAATAAAGGTTTGTAGATCAGTGAAGGTCACATAACTATTTAACATATATAGATGAACTAATTACAAATCAAAGTTTTCTAGGAAATTAATATTACACTGGTCTTGTAGGATGCCTTTTCATCATCAATTCATCGATCTTTATTGTCTCCTCTGCTGCAGAAGTTTTGTCTAGTAAAAAGTGATAGTTTTTCTTTCTCTGTAATATAGATGATACAGCTGTAAATGTTTAGCCTGAAACATTTTATATGTATAAACCATTAGTCTTTAATGCAGATATAGTTTCTGGCTGCAGGGTTGTATTTTTTTTTTAACAAAAATTTTACATTTGATGTTTTGCCCTCTTGGATAATAAGAGTTCCTCTTTAAATTCTCAGTTAAGTTAATTATCTGTCACCTCACCAATTACTTCTAAATATTTATCTTCATAGGATGATGTCCACATAAAGTTTCAGCGTTCAGAGCAGGTCACTCCAGATTTGGTAAACAGATTGGGCTTAGAGAAAGAACTTGAGGTGATATATTTACCTGTTTTTTTGTCATCTATATTCTGTCCAGTACAGACACTTAAGGAGGCTCGATGGCAGAGTGGTAAAGCACTTAGCTTTCCAAACTGGGGGTCCTGGTGAAGACTGGGATTTTTAATTTTGGGATCTTTAGGGCACCTCTGAGTCCACCCAGCTCTAATGGGTACCTGACGTTAGTTGGGGAAAAGTATAGATGGTTGGTTGTTGTACTAGCCACATGATGTCCTCATTAACCATGAGCCACAGAAACAGATGACCTTTATATCATCGGCCACATAGATTGCAGGGTCTGAAAGGGGAACTTTACTTTTACAGACATTTAGTCAGACTATAAAATAACTAACCTGTATACTTGTGCCTTTCGAGGCAGAGTGGCCTAAACTGCTTGACTTTCTATCCAGGGGGGCTTGAGTTTGAAACCTGATTAGAGCTGAGTTGTGTTTGCGAAATGCTAAATAGCAAGGAAACCTTCTTCCTCATACCCCCCATTTCCCCTCTTAACATGTCAAGCAAAGAAATTGAATCAAGCTCACTGAGTATGCCTAAATCTCTTTAAAAAACTATTGAAATTATACTATTTAGATTGATATTTGTTTTATTTCATAGTTAAAAAAGCCACTTGGAAATTTTTCTTAATGAACTATATTTAAATGTTCAGGGTCATGGAGGCTGCGTCAACTGTTTGGAATGGAATGAGAAAGGAAAGTTAGTGCTTTTTTTTTAAATTTAATTTTTTAAATTGATATTTTTCTTTACATTCAAGCAATCTTAGGATTAACTTATTTTAGCTTTTTTTTTTCTCAACTTATTCTTTATTAGGCTCACATAATATTTTACATTATAAATGTACAGATCTATATATTTATGTTTTATTAACTGAATTAAACTGTTTTCTGAAACCATTCTGTGTGTCTAGCATGTTGGCAAGTGGCTCGGATGATCTCAATGTTATTTTATGGGATCCTTTCAATCATAAGATGATTTCTAAACTACAGACAGGACACCAAGGGAATATTTTTTCAGTCAAGGTCAGATTTGGCTTCTACAGTGCTTTTAATAAAACACACACACACAAAACAACAATATATATTTATGAAACAATATATATTTATGAAAAAATAGCAAAACAGCTGATGCTTAAATAAATTTTAAACAAGTTTGTCTTAGCCTCTAAAGAATTGAATTGGAATTGAGCAGTTTTTTTATTTAAAATCCCATATATTATTGTAAATCTGAATCCTGACCTCTGCTGCCTCGTGGTTATATCCAAAATTTAAAATGCTTCGGGAGTCAAACTCTGAGGAAAAAATCAGGAGCCAGTGAGACTTGGACAGCTTGCAGCACACAGTGCTACATCCCTAGGAGAGCCCGCGGAGCGGCTGATGAGTGTCTGTAAGGATTAAATCACTTGGCTACCTATCGATGGGACTGGAGTTCAAAACCAACTCAAGCAGAGTTGTGTCTGCCGAGCGCCTTATGGCAGCGCATGTTACCTACTTCCCTACAATAGTCCGCAAAAGAGATTGGGCCATAGCATATGGGGCATGTTATAAGCATGAAAGTTGCGCTATATTAAAGCAATTTTTAAAAAAAAATTTCTCAGGTGCTTGCAGTTTCTTTATCAAATGCACTGCATGTAGAGGGGGAACTGCTGTTTTGGTAACATTGTTCCAACCATAGGCTTTCATCTCGTTACCTCCACAAGATGAACCATAGTTGTTCTACAATTGATGGAAGCAAAAAATATGATCATCGAATAACACTAATCTAATTTTGATCTCCCGAAAATAGAAATTAAACATGCTTTTTGCTATTTTCAGTTCTTACCTCACTCCAATGATGCCCTGATTGTAACTGGCGCTGCAGACCATCGCATCAATGTCCATGATCTGAACCGCAAGGAGACCACTCATGTGTTCACCTACCACCTGGGTAGGGTCAAGAGGATTGCCACTGCTCCAAATCTGCCCTATTTATTTTGGAGTGCTGCAGAGGACGGCACTATCATGTAAGTGTAATGGTCATGTAAGTGTAATAGTCATGTGTATTGGCTAGTGAAAGAAGGATTTTTTACCTCAACACACATGTTACTTATTTGAACACAAGAAATTTCTTGGTAGTTTTAACGGGCAGCCTATTTCCAATTTTAGGTTTACAGATGATTGGAAAAAAATGCAAACCAGGAACAAGATGTAGAGCTGTTAGCATGGAAATAAATAAAACAAAAATACGAGTTTGTAGTGGAGATAGTATGAGATGTTTCATGCAGTTGATTGTTCAAACACTAGAAGAAGTTGACTCATTTAAATTCCTAGGGTGGTCAAACATAACAAGAGATAGATGATCAATAAAAGAGATTAAATCCATTTCAGCTCGGCATCCGCTGTCATGAGCAAATTGGAAAATCTGGAAGAGTGACAACAGCTTCCAAGTCAAATTAAAACTGTAGTCTTCGCTAGTGATCTCTCTACTCCTATAAGGTTGTGAAAGTTGGACTCTGAATGCTGAGGCTGAAAGAATTCAAGCCTTTGTGAGTAAATGCTACAGAAAAATGTTGGGTATCAGATACCAGGAGAAGCAGAAAAATGAGTTTGTACTTTTACAAGTCCACACTCTGACTGGCAAAAAGAAGGAACTCTTCAATACTGTGAAGTTACAAAAGCTGAGCTGGTTCAGTCATATTGTAGGACATGACTGACTCTCTTAAGTCATCTTTCAAGGTAAAATGGAGGAAGCATGACGAAAGGGTCCTCCAAAGAAAAGCTGGCTGGACAATGTAAAAGAATGAACCAGCTTCTCTCTTTTGATATCCTGCTATGAACAGCTGCTGACCAGGAAAAAATGAGGACTATGGTTACTCAAACTGTCACAGCATCCCTAGGACACAAGTCAAGGGACAGAAGATGATAATTATAAATCATAGAAGTTCTTGTCACAACTTCAGAAGTTGTGTTCTAGTAGAAAAACAACTTGACAGTAAATTAAATCAACATTTGTAATTATTAGTAATAGATAAATGGATACATGGGAAGGAAGAACAATTAAATTTTGTTTTAAGAACATTTGACCTTGCGTACTTGTAACTAATCTTTGTGTTTTGTTTCCTGAAGGCAATTTGATCTGCGGTGTACCAGCACCACGACCTCTGCCCCAAACAATATCTTGATCAATCTGAATGCGCACATGGGCCAGTTTGCCGAGGCTAAGTGTCTGGCGATCAACCCACTCAGGCCTGAGATGCTTGCGGTGGGTGCCAATGACCCATATGTACGAATGTACGACAGGAGAATGTTGAACTTTTGCAGCATGCAGATCCCTGGAGACAATGTCAACAGGTGACTATGGTCTTGAGATTATTTTGATTGAGTTATTTCATGTCATTCTAGACATTATTTTAATACTGTCATTTTAAGACATCCTTCAAAAAAAAAGTTAAACCATTTTAAGACAGCCCTTCCAAAAAATTAAACCATTTTAAGACAGTCCTTAAAAAAAGAAATTATTTTAAGACAGTCCTTCAAATAGGTTAAATCATCATATATGCTTATCAAGTTGCTCATTTAAGTTGTATTAAACAATGATTTTCCTGGCTAATTTAGGTAATTCCTTCCATGCCTGAATGGCACTCATAAAGTCAGAATTCTCAATTGAGTTGTTGAAACATGACATGTATTTCTATGTTTCATGTCTCAGTGAATTTTATAGGATTCTATTTTTGTATATGGAAGATAAGATTTAGGTATTATTGCGTCTTTACCTTTTAATTTTAAAGAGTTTTTAAATTTCATCTTTTTTTTTTAATGAGATATATATCAACATGTTCCTGAACAGAACACCCCTCTGTAGACACTGCACGCTCCCTTATGAAACTGTGAATCATTCCCTCTTTGAATGTCCCATTTTAACCCACCTTAGGCAGCCCAACAAATCTAACAGCTCAGCAGCTAAAATCTGGCTAGAAGAAGAAGAAGAAGTACATGTTTAAATTTTTAAAAAATTTAATGATTGGTTACCTGACTGATATGTCACTTGAGATGGTCATAAGTATAGTTTTAGAGTCAGTGGTAAACTGATGAGTAAGCAAAAGATTCATAGGCCTATTGTTACTGGTCAAATAGTAACCTTATGGTGCTGCATTCTATTTTATATGAATTCAAGAAACATTGAAAGTGAAAAAGTTATGAGATGACTGGATGTACGAGTGAACGAGAGTGTGAGTTGATCCATTAGCCATGTAGAAAGCAGACAATCTATTAGACATGTAGTGAATCAACTTAGTAGTTGTGATGTAGTTGATTTGAAAGTTAAAAGTAGAACATTCGTATTAGAAGTCCTAATGAGAAGTCAGCGTAGAAGTCATCATGAGAAGTAAGTGTAGAAGTCCTAATGAGAAGTAAGTGTAGAAGTCATCATGAGAAGTAAGTGTAGAAGTCCTAATGAGAAGTAAGTGTAGAAGTCCTAATGAGAAGTCAGTGTAGAAGTCCTAATGAGAAGTCAGTGTAGAAGTCCTAATGAGAAGTCAGTGTAGAAGTCCTAACGAGAAGTAAGTGTAGAAGTCCTAATGAGAAGTAAGTGTAGAAGTCCTAATGAGAAGTAAGTGTAGAAGTCCTAATGAGAAGTAAGTGTAGAAGTCCTCATGAGAAGGAAGTGTAGAAGTCCTAATAAGAAATCAGTGTAGAAGTCCTAATGAGAAGTAAGTGTAGAAGTCCTAATGAGAAGTCAGTGTAGAAGTCCTCATGAGAAGTAAGTGTAGAAGTCCTAATGAGAAGTAAGTGTAGAAGTCCTAATGAGAAGTCAGTGTAGAAGTCCTAATGAGAAGTCAGTGTAGAAGTCCTCATGAGAAGTAAGTGTAGAAGTCCTAATGAGAAGTAAGTGTAGAAGTCCTAATGAGAAGTAAGTGTAGAAGTCCTCATGAGAAGGAAGTGTAGAAGTCCTAATAAGAAATCAGTGTAGAAGTCCTAATGAGAAGTAAGTGTAGAAGTCCTAATGAGAAGTCAGTGTAGAATTCCTCATGAGAAGTAAGTGTAGAAGTCCTAATGAGAAGTAAGTGTAGAAGTCCTAATGAGAAGTCAGTGTAGAAGTCCTAATGAGAAGTCAGTGTAGAAGTCCTCATGAGAAGTAAGTGTAGAAGTCCTAATGAGAAGTAAGTGTAGAAGTCCTAATGAGAAGTAAGTGTAGAATGTCAGTACTCAGTGATTGTAAATTATAGAAGATTGTAATTATATGTATTGAAGTCTGTGTAAAGTAATTATATGTATTGAAGTGTTGCAGTGTTTCACATGACTGCAAACCCAGTTGCAACCTGCATATTCTTCCGCATCTTGTGCAGACAAAGCGGTTGTCCTCCGTCAGTCTATTTAAGCTTTCTTTCCATCTTCTGCGCCTATCTTCAATAATTGCTTTTCTTTGAGTCTCAAATGTGTGACCTGCAGCCTTTATGAGAGCTCTTCATCTCTTTCAAAGGCCATCTGCTGCCAGCTACTTTCTTCTATGCCAGTGAGGGTGAAACAGTGCTGAGTTGTATGTGTATCATGTAAATAAACACTTATTATGTTTGATGTCTGCAAGTAGTTCCTGTAATTGAAGCTAAGTATCAGGACAGCACACTACACACATGCTGACAACGCCTACACTCAATTCTGCAATTATCTCGTCAAGTTATTTCATTACATATTCATAGACACCCAGATGTCGCAGTTTGAATGGAGTGAAACTAATGTCTTGATGTTTGTTTGTTTAGATATCCTTGGGATCATCCACACCTTGAAGACATAGAAGGAGAAAGTTACAGCATTCCTACAGGATGTGCCCAGTATTTCATAGCAGGTAACTTTGTAGCCTTTTGCTGGGTAGTAGGGACCATCATTTACATGGCTAGACAGACCCCAGTGTGACGAGCACATTTGCCAGGGCTTATATTCTCAATACTTGACATATCAATGAAATGAAGAAAGAAACATCTCTCTGTATTTTCTTCAAAACTTCTTTAATAACTTCTTCAAACTTTCACATCAAAATTAACTTCTTAATTCAATTACAACTTGACTTGATACTTCATAAATAAAACTTAAATGTTACATAAAACTTCTCTTAGTATAACTTCAACTTCAACTGCTAAAACTTTACTTAATGGATCCGCTAATAACATATAACTCATTACTGAGAGAGGACCAACGCTCTACAAGAACTACTACTATGCGAGGACCAACGCTCTACAAGAACTACTACTATGCGAGGACCCCGTCTGACTCACTTTCCCTTAATTTATACTTTCTTTGATCGTATATTCCAGAATCCTGGAACCTTCTCCGATAATTATTTTAGTAACTTTGACCTTCTAGAAGCTGACGTGTGCTATTTTTTCCCCTTAACCTCTTTCTTCGATTGGACATCTAAAATTAACTTGTTTACGCTGGACACCTGCACTGGTTGACCTCGAAGTTCTAGAAACTGGTCGAAATAGGTCACAGACTCGACTCGTGACATTACCCCCTTGCCTTTTTAGCATTTTGTATGCAATATAAAATGCGTAAAATAACAATATAACATATGCCTATAACATTGATAAAATTGCATATAAAAGCAAGTAGCATAGTATATGCCTAAAACACTGATATAATTGCTCTATGAAATGTACAAAACTCATAACTAAAAATAAAAATGATTCATTATGTTAACATATAAATAGAAAAGAAATTCAAAATGTCGTACTTATTCAGCATATATAATTGATATATAATATACACCTTAGGTCTATACATTTATTGTTAATAATCGATATATTAATATGAACATTTCCCAACTTGGGTAACTAAAACATGACAAAAACAACTGAATAATACATCATATCTCCTTTGCTAATTGTGTTTATAGAGTATCTGAATATTGAAATGTCTTTAAACACATGAAATAAAAAATGAATAAATTTTGTGTTTCTGACTTAAAACAAAATACACTTAAACAATAAACAATATATTGTATAGTATCTACATACATCTAGACAAAGTATCAGCAAAAACATTCAATTTTCCTGGAACAGTCTTTACATCAAACTGATAGTCCATTAACTGCAAACTCCATCGTGTCAGACGACTATTTGACATCTTTTTAGAGTTGAGAAATGCCAGTGGTGCATGATCTGTCTGTAAAGTAAAGGGTGCTCCTAACAGATACTTGCTAAATTTTGAAATAGCCCAGACAATCGCCAGGCACTCTCGCTCAATGGTCGAGTATCTGGTCTCTGCTGAAGATAGTTTTCTGTTTATAAAAAATACAGGATGTAGAATGCCTTCATATTCTTCCTTAGACATGCTCCTATTGCTGACGAGGAAGCATCTGTAGCAAGATAAAACCGCTTCTTCTTGTCTGGCAATTTCAAAATGGATTCTTGTGCAAAAGCATACTTAATGTTCTTTATGGTCTCTTCCAATTCTGATGACCATGGAATTGTGTTAGATTGTCCTTTCTTCGTAAGGTTAGTAAGAAGTGTGGTAAGTGATGCGTAATTTGGAATGAAGCATCTGTAAAAATTACAAAGTCCTAAAATACTTCTAACCTGCTTTTTTGTTTGAGGTATTTTAATGTCCAAGATTCGTTTTATAATATTGTCCTGTGTTTTCAGTGAATTGTGTCCAACTTTATAACCTAAAAATGTAACTTCTGATTTTGCTAATTCAACTTTGCTTGGTTTTACAGTAAAACCATTGTCTTTCAACTGTTGGAAGATTTCTTTGAGTCCTTTAATATGATCGTCCCATGTATTATGAAATACACATATGTCATCAATATAGGAGACTGTGTCTTTTCTTTGTCCGAACATCCTATGAATTGCTCGGTTAAAAGTACTGCTAGCATTTACTAAACCGAATGGCATGTAATTATATTGAAAAAGGCCAAAGGCTGTAGTAAAAGCAGTGTATTGTTTTGAATCCTGTGTCATAGGTATTTGATAATATCCTCTTGTCAAATCGAGTTTCGTAAAACACTTAGCTCCAGAAAACTGTGACATTAAATCCTCTGGATTAGGCATTGGATAAGAATCGAGGCATGTTATTTTATTCAACTGTCGAAAATCTACACACATTCTTGGCGATGATGACTGTGGCCGTTTTACTAGCACTATTGGAGCTGCATAAGATGAATTCGAGTGTTCAATTATGCCTTGTTCTAAAAGATCATTGATTTCTTTCTGAAGGAAATCTCTATAGTGAATGGGTAGTGGATATGGACGTGACTTGGTAGGTTTGTCACTTGTCAATTTGATTTCATGATTTATAATGGTTGTTTTACCTGGAACATCTGTAAATATATCAGCATATTCTTGGAGTAGATTCGTTATATCCTTTTTTCTTTGTGATGATAAATTGTCCAGTTTGACATCTTGCCAGGTTTCAGTCTGTCTAGAAGTTGTAGTTGGTACTACTAATTCATCCCTATCCTCCTCATTTTCTTCTGGAATAATCGCTAAGCATGAAATATGTTTTTCAAGTTCTTCGTCTTCGTCTTCTGTATCAGTAGCTTCATTGTATTTTTGTAACATGTTGATATGAAACACTTTGTTTCTGTTATTGATATAGATTTCATAATCTACATCTGTGATTTTTCTTAAAATAGTAAATGGACCTTGCCATTTAATAAAGAACTTATTTTTCTTATCAGGTAATAATAATTTAACTTTGTCTCCTGGTTCAAAGTACCTAAGTTGTCTATTTACGTTTATTCTTCTATGACTTGCAGCGTTAGCTTTGGCTGTTGCTTCCTTAGCTTTTTCACATGCATTTATTACTGTATTTCTTGTATTGAGAACATGCTGAAATGCAGTTTTCTTAACTGATGCATCATGGTTTGACTTCATTAGTGATTCTTTGAAAGTAGTTATAGGACCTCTTGGATTAGCTCCATATAACATTTCAAAAGGAGAAAATCCTGTAGTATCTTGGATACTTTCTCTATAAGCAAATAATGCAGCTGGTAAAAGGAGATCCCAATTCTGCGGATTATCATTTGCTATTTTTGATATAATTTGTTTCAATGTTTTGTTAAATCGTTCACAAAGCCCGTTGCTTTGAGGATGGTATGGTGTAGTAAACTTCATCTTGATGTTGTACATCTCCATGAATGTCTTAGTTATATCTGCTGTGAACTGACTTCCTCGGTCAGAAAGTATAACTTCAGGCAACCCTGTCCTTGAAAAAATTTCAGATAAAGCTCTGGTAATATCAATTGCAGAAATATTGACTAACGGAATAGCTTCTGGCCATCTAGTACATGTGTCTACTAAAGTTAAAATATATTTGTGATTTCTGCTGGATTCAATTGGCATGGGACCAATTAAGTCAACTGCTACTTTTTGAAATGGTTTCTCAGTCAATTCCATTGTCTGCACTGGCGCTTGTATTTTGTTACCTTTTGGACTTTTCATTTGACAAATATGACAGGTACTAATGTGCTTCTTTACATCTTTAGTAATACCTGGCCAGTAAAAATCCTGAAGTATTCTTTTTTTGGTCTTGGTAACTCCCATATGTCCAGCGAACGGTACATCGTGGCTTGTATTAATAATGGTCTTTCTGTATACTTTTGGAACTACAATTTGCTCAACAGTTTTATTTTTGTATTGACTTTTCTTCATAAGTATTCCTTCTTTAAAATAAGGATCATTATTTTCCTGCTGATTGATGTTTGATTGAGCCTTTTTGAACATTTTAAATAACGTTTCATCATTTTTCTGGTCAACTTTAAATTCTTCAGTATGAAATTTTTCAAGTTCATTTGTCTGTAGATGCAACTGGTCTGCCTGCTTACCATTTCCATTTTCTTGAACAACTTTATCAGAATTCTTGTGTTCAATATGTGTAGTTTCAAGTCTTTCCTTTTCTTTTTGCATTGACCTTGTGACTACTACATTGCAGTCTTGACTCATTTTTATTGTATTGTTCCATTCAATAAGATCTTGTGTAGTACAGTCACGCACTCCCTGTATATTACCAACTATGAGATCAACAGGTAGATTTTGAGCTACTAAAGCTTCTACATGTCCACTGAAAAATGGAGTCGTAATATGTATCAAAGCTTCTGGTAATTTACTTACGGTACCGTTGAAAGCAGTGGCTTCGATTTCATTGCCTGTATATTGATTTGATCTCACAAAATTTGCCCGTATAACAACGGAAGTGCTACCTGTGTCTCGTAACACCTGTACTCTTTGAGACCCGACTAATCCAGGATAAAACTGAAGTCCTTGTGATTTGGTGATAACAGTCATTGTTGAGTGATGTGCCTTCGAGTTTTTTGTAAAAACCTGTTTCCTATTTCCATATGTTGAATTCTTAACATTTAATGGTCTGTTTTGCGAATATGCCTGGTCATTAGATCTGTCACTGATACTATTATGTCTCTTTCTGCAATCCTTTGCTAAATGTCCTTTCATGTGACAAAAACTGCACTCTATGACCTTCACTCTACACTGTGAAGCGAAATGACCTCTAGTATTGCATTTATAACATATTAAAGTTTTGTCGGTCTGAAAAGATGGCAATGCTCTGTTGTCTCTTGAAAAGCAAATAAAGTTTTCATCAGTTGCTGATCTGATTTGCTTACTTGGATAAGCAGTTTTATATTGACGTATTATTGTTGTCAGGGTCTGTAGATCTTTAGGATTTCTCTCAATTATGAAGGATCGAATATCTTCTGCATATGCGTGAGTAATGGTATCAATTAATATGTGGTCTCTTAATGCTTCATACGTTCTATCAATATTAGCTAAAGATATCCACCTATCAAACCACATTACCATATCAGAGACAAACAACTGTGGATCATCTTCCTGCCTTGGTCTTTCGAAAAAAAATTTCTTGCGATAAGCATTCTGCGTAGCTCCAAACTGTCTTAGTAAAGCTTCTTTTATTTCTTTATAAGTACGCTGTTCATGAGATGGTATTTGTGCACATACATCTAATGCTTTTCCCTGTAATAATATCAAGAGATGGTGTGCATATTGTTCTTCTGGTAAGCCTGATGCTTTCGCTAACTCCTCAAACCGCATCAAATACGAATCTATATTATCTTTATTTTCTTGAAAAGGTAATATTTTAGATAAAGGTTTATACTTGTCAAAAGCATTGCTAGTAGGTAAGGTCGATTGAACCTCTGTTTTTTCTTTTTTTAATTTTAATTCCTCTTCCTGAAGTTGAAGTCTGAATTTTTCCACTTCTAATCTTTTTTCTTCTGCCTCTCTGTCCTCTTTACGTTTCCTTTCTTCTGCCTCTCTGTCCTCTTTACGTTTCCTTTCTTCTGCCTCTCTTTCCTCTTGTCTTATTTTGTCTTCTCTTAAAATTCTTTGTTTTTCTTCCTCTTTTTCTTCTTGTCTTCTTTTTTCTTCTCTTTCAAGTTTTCTTTCTTCTGCCTCTCTTTCTTCTTTACGTTTTCTTTCTTCTTCTTTAATTTGTTTTTCACACCATTCCCACTGATGTTCTTGTGGAATACCAATGTCCTTGGCTAATTTGAAATATACTTTGAATAAGTCTGCTTGAGACGCCATAGTATGAGATTAGAGATAGCAGAAATGTAGGTGGACAGGTAAAAAGTGAGAGAGGGCTGACCTAGTTAATTATCGATCGGTGTCTCCTCTTGAGGAATGTGTAAGTGGTCAGTGTATGTAAACAAACCAGTGTACTCTAGCTTTAGTAACGTTGCCTTCTCAGCTTAATAGATATAGCTTTCACAGCTTTAGGAAATATAGCTTTTACAGCTTGGTAAATATAGCTTTCACAGCTTAGTAAATATAAAATGTAAGGTACTGACCTTAAAACAGATGATCTTTCACGTTTCATTACAAAGTTTCGTTTCAAAGATTGCCGTCTTGTTGAAGTATTCTGCAAGAGGCTTTTGTTATAAGGCTTTATTTGGGCTTTGTCGTTCAGAGAGGCTATAAATCACTCGTTAGAGGCTTTATGAAAATTCGTAGAACTTGCTAGAATGTGTCGACTTTCCTCTTTGAAAATGTAATATGTGATGCTTGACTTCGTCGTTGTCTTTATTTATTGATGCCTTTTTCGTCAG
The DNA here is from genome assembly GCA_036873155.1 of Biomphalaria sudanica. Taxonomy (NCBI): domain Eukaryota; kingdom Metazoa; phylum Mollusca; class Gastropoda; family Planorbidae; genus Biomphalaria; species Biomphalaria sudanica. Next base: position 917,642 of record JAZGLO010003416.1, on the reverse strand, counting down.
GAGGTGCCAATATATGTGACGATTGGCCGAAGGATAGTATTAATAAGTTGACGAATTCATATGAAATGAAGAAAGAAACATCTCTCTGTATTTTCTTCAAAACTTCTTTAATAACTTCTTCAAACTTTCACATCAAAATTAACTTCTTAATTCAATTACAACTTGACTTGATACTTCATAAATAAAACTTAAATGTTACATAAAACTTCTCTTAGTATAACTTCAACTTCAACTGCTAAAACTTTACTTAATGGATCCGCTAATAACATATAACTCATTACTGAGAGAGGACCAACGCTCTACAAGAACTACTACTATGCGAGGACCAACGCTCTACAAGAACTACTACTATGCGAGGACCCCGTCTGACTCACTTTCCCTTAATTTATACTTTCTTTGATCGTATATTCCAGAATCCTGGAACCTTCTCCGATAATTATTTTAGTAACTTTGACCTTCTAGAAGCTGACGTGTGCTATTTTTTCCCCTTAACCTCTTTCTTCGATTGGACATCTAAAATTAACTTGTTTACGCTGGACACCTGCACTGGTTGACCTGAAGTTCTAGAAACTGGTCGAAATAGGTCACAGACTCGACTCGTGACACCCAGCTTTAAGCTAATATTTGGTGTGATCTAACTATTTTCTATCTCTAATTATAATTATTGGAAAAGTAAGTCTTTGTTTGTTTCATGTTTTAAAAGTCTTGATCAGTGAAAATTGAAACAAATGAAGGCTTATTTTCTATATCTTAGACTTGTCAAATGTCTTTTAAAATTGTTAGAAATTCAGGATTAATCATTGTATATCTATTAAATTAGGAAAAAATAATTGAGATGGTCATTGTGATAGCCTGGTTATATCCTACTTTAATATTGCACATAGTAAAGTTTTTTTGTTTTTTTTCAATGAAGCAAAAGGCCGTATCAAGGTATGTTCTAAAAATATATTTTGAAACCGTTCTCCAAATATTGTTCTATTGCCAGGTCATCTGCCTCAAAAGCAGCAAGATTATAAGAAACGCTACCGTACACTGGCATCAACTTATTTGACCTTTGGCCCTGATGGTTCTGAGCTGCTTGTTAACTTGGGCGGAGAACAGATTTATTTATTTGATGTTAACAGGAAACTTCGCCCTCGACGGTTTGACATCTCTATCTTAGGAACTAATGGTTTGGTCAAAGGTAATCTTCCACTCATCGTGAATTGAATAAGTTCCCCTTTCAGACCTTGTGATTTATAGGGCGGATGATGTTAAAGGTCAGCTGTTCCTGTGGCCCACGGCTAACGAGGGTGTCATGTGGCCTGCACAATGACCAACCGCCTTTACTTTTCCCAGATATTGTCAGGTACCCATTAGAGCTGGGTGGACAGAGAAGCACCCAAAGATCCCATAATGTTGACAAAGATTTATTTCTAATTCACTTAACTCTTTATCTTTGTAAATAATTTGCTCATATATATTTCACTATCTTGTTGTGATTAAACTTAATAACTTTTTTTATAATTAAATTTGGTATTAAACTGTAGGAGAATGCATGCTCTTTTACACAACACAAGTTAAGTTTACAAATACAAAAATCAATTTAGTCGTATCAACGTTGGCATCGTCAATTAGGAGAGAGTCAATCATTAGGTGCACCATGCTTGTATTATCAAAAACCTTTAATTATTTTATAGTAAACCAATTAGATATTTTAAATGGGCTCACTATGTTTGTACCTATATTTATTTGGAATGCTTCAGACAACCTGGTCCCGCCTACCAATGGTTACAGTCTTCACACCAATGGAACTAATGGAGTTTATAGGGGATCTTCATCATCCTTATCGTCATCATCATCAAACACGCAGACCAGATCAGCACACATCTCTTCCAGTCTGTTGTCACCTTCTTCCATTTCTGACAAAGCCGCAGACCACTCTGGAGATTTGCCCAACAAAAGGTCTGTTTGAATTTAATTTCATTGCTAGGGATTTTTTTTTGTTGGTTTTATGAGTTGTGTGTATTGTTACGATTCTATGTAACTACTGGACTAATTGATGTAGATGATTCAAGAACCTGACAACTCAGGCCCTTAATAAAGAGACATTTTAATCAGTGTAATAAATAAACAATAAATAAAGAATCCAAAACTTGATCAATGTTTGACTATCATTGCTGTACTGAGCTTGTTGGATACTGGAATATTGGTCTCGACTTATTTCTGTTGGACCTCAACTTTCCTGGACTCAATTTGACCCAAGCCTTCTTGAAAACATAGTAACATCACTGTTGTACTACATGCAAAGTTTTTACATGTTTGCTTGACGTACACAGGCCTGTTTCAGATGATCCCACATGGCTACATCAACCCATTCCACTAGTTTAGTTACAGCAGTATTTTAAACAGCACACTTTAGACTGTATCTGTAATTAGAAGTCTGTAATCCATTGACTTAAACCTGAATGGCTGTGGTTGTTAATATTATTAGATCTGAGATTGGATGTTTAGCTCTGGCTATGTCCTAATCAACCGGTAACCTAAAAACAAATTGACTTGTGCGCTTTGAAACTAGATTAAGTTCATTAACACTCTACAAAACAGTAATCCTCATCAATGACAGACACATCTCCATTCTCTTTGACATCATCCTCTGTTCAGGTCTTCACTCTTCACTGTCATAAAAGGATTGCTGACAAGCTGTCTTCATTGAACTGTATGAAACATAAACCATTGAGTGGGAGTCAGGCTGAAACTCATACATTATGTCACAAACTCCCATCCAAATTGCATTTACAGTAGACCACATAGCTTTAAAAAAAAAGTTATTTAAAAATTTTCAAGATAGCCTGTAGTTTGAATCAACTTAAAAGATTTTTCTTGGAAATTTTTTTTATTGGAAGTGAAAACAGATGTATAGACTTGACAGAAATATAAACAGCATGTTTGCTTCTAATTTAAGTTATCTGATAAATATCATCATTACATTTAACTTAAAAAAAATAGAGTCGTTTTGTAGATGAATTGTAATTCAAAGAATTAATTTGCAGTATGGTAATATAAACCTTTAAATTATTACCCTAATTAATGGATTGGAATTAGCAATTTAGTACTAAGCATTTTTATAATAGGTATATGCAGCCCATACGGGTACTAACTGTTTGTAACTGCAATATGCAGCCCATACTAACTGATAGTTTGTAACAGATATATGCAACCCTTGCTAATTGATAGTTTGTAACATATATGCAGCCTTTGCTAATTGATAGTTTGTAACAGATATATGCCGCCTTTGCTAATTGATAGTTTGTAACAGATATATGCAGCCCTTGCTAATTGATAGTTTGTAGCAGGCATAAGCAGCCCTTTCTTAATGAAATTTTTTTTTCTCATGCAGACATAAAGGAGAATCTAAGCAGTTGACTCCCTTGATAGAGAACTTAAAAAAGCATGCCAACGCATTGTTTGAGAAAGAAGAATACAAACAAGCAATAGATGTCTACAACCAGGCAATAGCCAGGTGCAATGTGTCTGCTGTCTTGTATGGCAACAGAGCGGCTGCTTACTTGAAAAGAAAATGGTGGGATATTTGTTTCATGTTTATAAAGTTACTTTTTATGTTCACAGCATACAAATAATTATTTAAATCACATTTTGAAAGATAAAACTCAAAATCTTTTCTATTTTTTGTAGAATTTAATTCTGTGTATTTAAATCAGGGATGGAGATCTCTATGCAGCTCTGCGTGATTGTTACCAGGCATTGACCCTTGACCCCCACCACATGAAAGCCCATTTCCGACTAGCCCGCTGCTTATATGAACTGGCATGGAGCCAGGATGCATTTGACTGTCTCAGCCATTTCAAACATCGTTTTCCGGACTACGCCAAGAGCAATGCCTGTGAGACACTAGACAGAGACATAAAGGCAGCCATATTCTCACAGACAGAAGGTGTGTATTATTGTCATTGAAATGTAGGTTTTCTAAATGGCAGCCATATTCTCACAGACATAAGGTGTGCATCTTTGTCATTAAAGTGTAGGTTTTTATTACAGACTTGTTTATGCCTGTTGGATGTCTGCATAGACAAGTAAACAGAACCCTGGTTGATTCTTTAGATGTTAGCAATAAAAAGATGCTTTAATGTGTTATTGTCATCTGCTGGTTCAAGTGATTATCACATTGTGTTGTTTTTATTGTATGTACTTGAACATTGTTAGATCAACCTTCAAGTCTTGAAGACAAACAAGAAAACTAAAGAATATACTTTTTATAAAAATACAATTTCTCCTTTATACAGCTTATGGAGTGATTATTTTACTTTAAATAACTAATGAATGTTAGATTTAAAAAGCAACATTTGTTGACATATACTTGAACTTAGAATTGACCCAACATTCAAATGTCATGTTTCTATTGATTAATAAGAGTTGGATATAGGATAGCAACTAAATCTTCTAATATAAAAGGAGCTTTATGCTTTAGGTTTTCTAAATGGCAGCCATATTCTCACATATTTGTCATTAAAGTGTAGGTTTGATATGTGACAACAACTAAATCTTCTAATATAAGAGGAGCTTTATGCTTCAGGAACTCTTCCGAGTCAGAAAAACTAATTTGTTCTTTGTTCCTCTTGTTTAGCTTCCAAGGATGGCCTGGAACATAGGCCAGAAGAAGGGATGAGACACCCTAGTTCTAGACATGAATCTGATCAGGAAAAAGAGCATCAGAAGACTGCTTCCGATTATTCCCTACGCTTCTGTGGCCATTGTAATACAACTACTGACATCAAAGAGGCTAATTTCTTTGGCAGGTAACAGACAAATCATAAGGTTTTAATTGTTTGTTTCTAAACTAAAAACAAAAGACATATGAACAATTAGTTAAATATATTTGGCTTCTATGTAAAGAAATAAACAATTATATTACGCGGTGATAAATCAGATAATGAATGTGATTTCTTGAAATAAGGTCAATGAAATTTAAATTGGCACAAATAAACCTTAAGATTGATTAGATGGAAGTGTGCAGTGGGTGAGTGGTTAAACTGTGGCTTCTGAACCTGGAGACCTGGGTTTGGACATCTGAAGACAGGAATTTTGTATTTTGGGATTTTATGGCTCCCTTGAGTCCATCCAGGCAGTTAGTCGTTGTGCTGGCCAAAGAAACAAAACCTTAACATCAACTGCCCTATAGATCACAAGGTCTAAAAGGGAACTTTACTTTTTTTTTCTATTTATGATTTCTCTAAGAAAAATCAAAATTTAAAAAGATAACTTGGGATTTGTGTATCAAAAATACATTTTAAATTAATTTCCTTTTAATCAAATATAAAATTAAAACTATCTAAGAAACCTCATTGCACAATACTTAGCTTATAGCTAGAGAAACCAATTTTTTCATTATTCATATCATTTAATTTTCTTCTATCAAAAATGTTCTTTTATATATTGAATATTAGCAGTCAAATGTAGAAAAAAAGCCTTCCATCACTATTTCTTCCTATCGCTGATATACTAAAACACTTTCTCTGTTTGAAGCAATGGACAGTACATCGTGGCAGGATCTGACGATGGCTCCTTCTTTATATGGGACAAACTAACCACTAACATCATGAGGGTCATGAGAGGCGATGAGTCCATAGTCAACTGTCTGCAGCCCCACCCCAGCACCTGTCTCTTGGCTACCAGTGGCATTGACCCAGTGGTCAGGTTATGGAGCCCTAGGCCAGAAGTAAGCTTCAATTGCTAAAAAAATGTTACGTCTCTTTTCAAATTGCACAAAAAATGTTATGCCTTGTTTCTTCTGTTAGTGACATTTGACTATTTACAGGATGTAAATGGAAATGTTTCTTTTACTAATAACATTTGACTATTTACAGGATGTAAATGGAAATGTTTCTTTTACTAATAACATTTGACTATTTACAGGATGTAAATGGAAATGTTTCTTTTACTAATAACATTTGACTATTTACAGGATGTAAATGGAAATGTTTCTTTTACTAATAACATTTGACTATTTACAGGATGTAAATGGAAATGTTTCTTTTACTAATGACATTTGACTATTTACAGGATGTAAATAGAAATGTTTCTTCTACTAATGACATTTGACTATTTACAGGATGTAAATAGAAATGTTTCTTCTACTTATGACATTTGACTATTTACAGGATGTAAATGTTTCTTCTGTTAGTGACATTTGACTATTTACAGGATGTAAATGGAAATGTTTCTTTTACTAATAACATTTGACTATTTACAGGATGTAAATGGAAATGTTTCTTTTACTAATAACATTTGACTATTTACAGGATGTAAATGGAAATGTTTCTTTTACTAATAACATTTGACTATTTACAGGATGTAAATGGAAATGTTTCTTCTACTAATGACATTTGACTATTTACAGGATGGCACTGAAAACGACAGAGAAGTGAACAACAGTGATGATGCAGCACTAGCCAATCAGAAGCGCATGAATGCCGATCCGTTGGAGGTCATGCTGATGAACATGGGTTACAGGATCACAGGATTCTTGGATGTAGACGAGGATGAAGGCAACCCGCCTGACGGACCGGCCAACTGTCGTACAACATAAAGTATGGCGAAGCTTGCATTCTTTACTTGTAGCCTATGTTGTGATATGTATGAGTGCTGTTTGTTGGCTGTATTGGAAGTGAGTGCTGTCCTGTTGGAAGAGGGGGAAATTTTCTGTCTGCCTCTGAGTATTTTCTTGATTTCTGTGTCCTGGCTAGTCACTAAAGAATTAAATGCACAAACTTGGAAAAAAAAATTTGTTTTAAATTATTAAGACCGGTTGCACTTTATGGATGGAGTAAATAACAAAATGTTTGGCTTGATCCCCTTACAATAACCTGACATTGTTTTGTCATCTGTGATAAATGCTGACTTAGTGGTAGCTTTTTAAGTTGAGGTGCTTCAAGGATAATCAGAGTAAGACTACAGACATTTAGTTTTTCAATGCGCAAAGATAATAGTCACATTTTAAAAAGGATCATTGATATTTTTGTTCTTGGAAATTAGAACGACTGATTTAGAGGTGAGCCACTGCAGCCCTGGAGCTGCATTTAAATCAGATATTTTGTCAGCATTACCATGACCCTTTTTTTTTTTCCCTCTCCACATTTGTAATGTAAAAGTTGGGCACAACCTTTGTTTTGCTTTGTTACTGCTGGTTACTGCCCTTGTTCTTGCACATAGTTAAATCTGGTTCACTTCTGCTGGGAACTCATAGTTCAAGAAAATACTTTATTACATTAGCATGTAGACCTAGTAATAAGTATTAGAGGTATGCAGAGGGAGCTGGTTTGATTTGAACAGATTTTTTTTTTTTTAATGTTCTTAATCTGATGCCATTCATTTTTCTTGGATATCTGGTTTGATTCAAAGTACTTTGAGAATCAAGTCATCTGATTGATAGAAGTCAATGGAATTTCAAATTAGTTTTGCGTACTATCAAACATAATAACTGGATAGAGTAAAGTGTGATTTATTTTTCTAGCATGACAAATAATTTATTATTAATTATTTATTAACTTAAGTCAGAGACATAAGATTAATGATAGTCTCCTCTCAAAAGTTTAATTCAAGTTTCAATTTCTCTAGATAATTTTCAAACATAAATTTCACTTCATTTTTATCTTGTAAATTAAAGACGTTCCTTCTTAACACAATTCTGGACTTTGATTTTTGTTAGCTTTAAGTTTTGACTGAAAAATTAATGATTTTACTGGACTGTTGCATTGAATGAAAATTGACTATGGATTGAATTGGACTGTTAGGATACGACTGCCTTGTAACAGAGTGTGTGTAACATGCTTTACTGGTTGCTTTGATTTCTTGAACAAACAAGAGTGAGTGTGTGTGTGTGTGTATAATATCTAGTTTGAACTTGGATGTTAAGAGAAGAAACTTTGGAGGTGTGTTTATTTCTTTTAGTATCAAGATTGAATATTATCTGACATGTATTAATTGCAGTATCTTGTATTTGTCTTTATCATAAGTAGCTCTCAGCAATGATGGGATGCTGGGATAAGTAGCTCTCAGCAATGATGGGAGGCTGGGAAAAGAAGCTCTCAGCAATGATGGGATGCTGGGATAAGTAGCTCTCAGCAATGATGTGAGGCTGGGATAAGTAGCTCTCAACAATGATGGGAGGCTGGGATAAGTAGCTCTCAGCAATGATGTGATGCTGGGATAAGTAGCTCTCAGCAATGATGGGAGGCTGGGATAAGTAGCTCTCAGCAATGATGGGAGGCTGGGATAAGTAGCTCTCAGCAATGATGTGATGCTGGGATAAGTAGCTCTCAGCAATGATGGGAGGCTGGGATAAGTAGCTCTCAGCAATGATGGGAGGCTGGGATAAGTAGCTCTCAGCAATGATGGGAGGCTGGGATAAGTAGCTCTCAGCAATGATGTGATGCTGGGATAAGTAGCTCTCAGCAATGATGGGAGGCTGGGATAAGTAGCTCTCAGCAATGATGGGAGGCTGGGATAAGTAGCTCTCAGCAATGATGGGAGGCTGGGATAAGTAGCTCTTAGCAATGATGGGAGGCTGGGATAAGTAGCTCTTAGCAATGATGGGAGGCTGGGATAAGTAGCTCTCAGCAATGATGGGAGGCTGGTATAGGTAGCTCTCAGCAATGATGGGAGGCTGGGATAAGTAGCTCTCAGCAATGATGGGAGGCTGGGATAAGTAGCTCTCAGCAATGATGGGAGGCTGGGATAAGTAGCCCTCAGTAATGATCATATACTGGGATAAGTAGTTCTCAGCAATAAGTTCCTAGGTTAAGTAGCCCTCAGCAATGATGGGATACTGGGATAAGTATCTCTCAGCAATGATGAGATGCTAGGTTAAGTAGCCCTCAGCAATGCTGGGATAATTAGCTCTCAGCAATGATGGGAGGCTGGGATAAGTAGCCCTCAGTAATGATCATATACTGGGATAAGTAGTTCTCAGCAATGATAAGTTCCTAGGTTAAGTAGCCCTCAGCAATGATGGGATACTGGGATAAGTATCTCTCAGCAATGATGAGATGCTAGGTTAAGTAGCCCTCAGCAATGATGGGATACTGGGATAAGTAGCTCTCAGCAATGATGAGATGCTAGGTTAAGTAGCCCTCAGCAATGATGGGATACTGGGATAAGTAGCTCTCAGCAATGATGAGATGCTAGGTTAAGTAGCCCTCAGCAATGATGGGATACTGGGATAAGTAGCTCTCAGCAATGATGAGATGCTAGGTTAAGTAGCCCTCAGCAATGATGGGATACTGGGATAAGTAGCTCTCAGCAATGATGAGATGCTAGGTTAAGTAGCCCTCAGCAAATATGGGATAAGTAGCTCTCTGCAATGAAGGGATGCTGGGATAAGTAGCTCTCTTCAATTAAGGGATGCTGGGATAAGTAGCTCTCTTCAATTAAGGGATGCTGGGATAAGTAGCTCTCTTCAATTAAGGGATGCTGGGATAAGTAGCCCTCAGTAATGATTGGATACTGGGATAAGTAGTTCTCAGCAATGATGAGATGCTGGGATAAGTAGCTCTCTGCAATGAAAGGATGCTGGGTTTATTTCATTGAAAGTGTCCTAATTACAGGTAGGGTACCATCTCAAGCTTTGTTCAAATGCCTTTCTTTTAGTATTAATTTTTTTATAGACTACTTTGTCCTTGTGTCTATTTTTCTTTTTTATTTGGCTGTGACCCATATGTACATAATTTGTATAAATTGGTTGGACAAGCACTGGTTACATTCAAACCAGAAATCAGGTCATGTGTTTCACATTGTGTGCCTGCTCTTCAGTTGGTTGCATTTAAATTTGTGGTTATTATTAAAAGAGAAGAATCTGTGATACATGATCAAACCAAACATTGTATTTCCCAATAATAACTTGAAGCTTACATAATATGAACAGTGTAGTTGAATGCAATGGTTCTATACATAGCTATTCTAATCCCAGAATTAAATCTTCATTTTGTAAATACTATTCTTCCATCAGACAATGGAAAAAACCTGTTTTGACTATTAAATTCTTGTGTCGCTAGTTGATTGACCTCTATTGAATTGTTTGTGAGGTTGATCTGAGTTTTGAAGTTTCTGCCAGTGTAAACTATTTGAACCCAAAAAAATGTTTGTACCATTTTTTTTTTCTTGAACCTATCAAATGTCAGAGCACTTCTTAGGATATTTCTGTGACTTAACTTTATTTTGATGATTCAGATGTACTGTATGCACTAACTGGCCAGTGAAATGTTTTGTTAAAAAGGCTAGAATTTCTGCATTCCTTCATTGTTAGTATCATGACTTATGTTGCATAATACTGACCATAGCAGTTTTCTAGGGGGGGGGGGACAAGTTTTAGCTATTGCAGACAGCACAAGATGGAAGTGTTTACACAAAACAGACAATAACCAGGAAAACCATAAATAACAAAGTAAATGTTTCTCTAGTCATAAGTATTAAAATTGAATGAAATAACTTAAGTTATCATTAATGAGAAAACTATATCAAAACAAATGATGGCTGTAGGGTAATGATAAGCAAGAAATAGAATCCTTAGAACCATCTAGAAACACAAGTCAAAATCTACATTGAAATTAGAATGAGCTCTAAGCTTACTTGATGGAATATAAAAGCATGCATACAAATAATTGGTTCACAAAAAAATCTTTAAAAAAAATAAAAAAATCTTTCCCTTGTTCCAATTGTACCAAACACAATCATATTACCAATACCTAATTAACTAATTGGATAATTTTTTTTGTTTGTTTTTAATTCTTGTGTTGTCAGGTAAAAGAAATAATTGTGCAAAATTTCTGCTTGATTTTAGACTAGGGAGAGAAATAACATGTACAAACTTTTGACCAGACAGAGTGAGTTGATATAAGCTTTGTCAAAAGTAGCAGATGTGACAGACACTTAAACTTACACAGAGACAAAGGTAACATTGTATGCCCATTATACTATGGTCTTGTCTTAGGGGAAAAAATAAAGAACATTTACTAAAACTGTTAACAAAACTCAATAGTTTTCATGGCTTGAAACAAACAAAACCTGACATGGTGTAAGAGCGATGATTAGCTAATAATAATTTTTTTAAAAATCATGGTAATGATTTGTTTTTATTGAAGCCACTGAGATTGTAGTGATATTTTTTTTTAGAGGAACTTGATTGCTTGCTTTGCCTGAACATCATGTATCTATCCATATACTGTTTTGTTGTATTAGAATGAAAAATAAAAATTGTATTGTACTTAACTTGTAGAAATAAACTTTGTACACCATTGCCTGTCAGAAACTAGAGCTTCATTTTATAATACGGATAGTAATGTACATACAATTATTTGACTTAGTGTCTGAATGATTCAATTTGATATGCTGTCAGATAAAGAGGCAAACAAACTTTTACGCTTCATGGGTTTATTTGTAAATATGAAAACAGCACAAGATGGAAGTGTTTACACAAAACAGACAATAACCAGGAAAACCATAAATAACAAAGTAAATGTTTCTCTAGTCATATGAAGTATTAAAATTGAATGAAATAACTTATCATTAATAAGAAAACTATATCAAAACAAATGATGGCTGTAGGGTAATGATAAGCAAAAAATAAAATCCTTAGAACCAACTAGAAACACAAGTCAAAATCTACATAGAACTTAGAGTGAGATCTAAATTTAACTTTATGGAATATAAAAGCAGTTCCAGTTTTACTTCTTGGGATCTCATGACTTCTGAGTAATTAGGTGTTTGAAAAAAAAAAGCAGGTTGCAACTGGGTTTGTGTGGTCATGTGAAATACTGCACTTGTCTAGAATCAAAGACAATGCCCATACAGGGGATCTAAACCCTTTTTTAAAGTCAGCACCCAATACTTTACAATATAGCCTCAGACCAGCTTTGTGAAGCTTGCATAACTTCTCTAGAATATTTCTTTACTTTTTATGTAAGGACATTTTCCTTTGAAACATTATATAAAAAAATTTGAGTAAATCCTATCATAAGAAAATATTTTGTTACCACTGAAATAAAAAAAACAGTTCTAAGGTATCAATCACTCAGATGCAACAAAAGACATCAGCCAATTAGTGTAAACCAAAAACCTAATCAATGAAATCACTTCTAGGACTTGAGTCAGCCACAGGGCCTCAACCAGCAAGAACTTTGGCCACTTTCTTCTGAGACAGGTTGATCTTGTCGCCCATACTTAACGCCATGCCCTGTTAGAAAATGCAAGCAGCTTTCATCCAAGTGTAAATTAAAGTGGTCTATACAACTGAAACAGCAACTAATGACATCACATTAAGAGTGTCATGTGAATAACAATAAAATGTGTTCTAGACAATCAGTCCTACACATGACAAAGAGCCATCTTTGGGTTTTGTTAATTTGGGAATAGGGAGGAATGTAGCTAGAACTAAAGTAGTTGAGAAAATAGAAACATCTAAAAGTTTTGACATCATTTTGTGTTTGAAATGTGAACTTCTTTTATTTTTTGTTAAGTTAAATAAAATACAAGTGTAATATTTGGCTTATCAGCATGAAACAGACACATGATATAGTCGCTGTTCCAGTTGTATTAAAAAAAAAAAAAAAATTTTAAATGTCGAGTCACATAAGGAAGACCATGTAAAATTCACTTGTTTTGGGGGCCATTGGGTCAAGAGTGACCAACTACTTTTTTCCTTAAACAAATGTCAAGTATTCAATTCATGTTATTGAGTACACTGTGTAACATTCTAAATTCTTTATACTAACTTCGGCAGCTTCGTTTAGTTTGCATTCAGCATTGAGATCACTTGTGTTATCTTTCACAGAATCTAACTCAAGTGTTAATGAAATATTCTTTGTGCCACAATAGCTTTCAACATAATGAAATGTTAGACTTTCCGTTCTAAAATCAATCGTGTGAATCAAAACACAGCTGTTTTATTTGCATCATGGTCTACAGAGTATCAACACCTACCTGACTTTTAGCTCGAATGCGTACATGACCCTGGACAGAAGCATCTTTGCCCAAATGTAATGGTTTCTCAATGCTCAGGTTAGCCAGGACGTCTTCACCAAAGATGGAGCGGGCATACATGTTGGCTGCCATAAAACCACAGTCACCAGACAGAGCCTGGAAATAAATGAAATCTTAGATTCACATGTTATCAGCTTGTACAGCCAATCAATACTTAGTGTAACAATCTCATAGAAACACCACCAGGCAGAGCCCATGTAAGTCAGTGTTTAAATCAAGCTACATATATCCACTGGCTAGAACTAGTTTTTTAGTTTTTGAAAATCATGTCAGTTTATTGTTTTCAAACAGATGAAGCCATAACTTATACATAAACACATACCTAAATTGTATTCCCAATAGGGACCATAAACTGACCCTAGAGAGACCAGTGGTATTATTAAAAGATTTAGTAATTAAGATTTTTTGTCAACTTAATTTTATTAACAACAAGGGAAAGTTACAGCTTATGAGTAACCATTGCACCTATTTTTAGCCAATGAAGACAGTATTTAAATTAGATCTTTGAAGCACATTCTGTTATTGAGATGATAACATCACATGTAACATGAACTGCCTTTTTCAACTTTACTTTACTTAAAAAATGTATTTATAACAAATGTGTATTCAACATGTACACTGGATAAAAAAAAAAAAAAAAGGGAAGCCCTTAAGAGAGAGACCAGGAGTAGCGGCTGTATTCATTTCAAGCACAAAGGTGATGGTGAAATCAGATTTTAAATAACGCTCTTAGTTTTTTAAAATCTAAACATGACAGGCAGAAAGCACAATCACAATAGTAGCTTTTCCCCATGTGAGAAATTTATGCGGTAGATTTTGTCTAGAGTAAAACACATTCCAACTTGTCAGATATCAGTCACAATAAAGTTATAAATAATGTAATTTTATAAGAAAACAAAAAAAGTTTTTTTATCAACATAAATAGTAAAAGTTATAAATTTCTGATGTATGGAAGTGATCATTTTAGAATGTCTCTCAACATATTTGTTGGCTTTGAAAACAATGTTTAAATGATATCAATGATTACATTCATTAAAGCTAATAATACATCCAAAACTAGATTTTTTTTTTGCTTTCTCAAATTTACACATTGTCAAGAATACACTACAAAAATTATATAGCAATGTTGTTGACTAGTTGCAGAATTGGAAAGTGACATGTATTTCTGCTGCCCTTTTTGTGAAATAAACTTTATTATTTAAAAATAGGACAATCTAATATGCAGTGGTAGATTTAAGCCAATCATCATTTTTTTCCCAATGAAAAAAATAAATCTTTTGTAAAAGATCAAATAAAAAGGAACCAGGGGAAAAAATGCATCTACAGAGTTAAACAATGGGAAATGATTAAATGTGGTGAATGTGAAAATTTGGAATGAAATGAAAACTTTACAAGTCAAATAATAATATTCTATCAAATTCCAACAAACTACAGGTCATGGTTGTTGCATCATGCAGAGAGGAATGCTGTCGCCAGTAACTACATGATGGCAAAGAAAATGTATTTTAATTGCATTGATCAGGTGAGACAGTATTATGAAGTACCTGTGATCTGATTAACAAATGTGGATTGAATTCTGACTCATCTACCTACAAGATAATGGACAATCAAAAGAGTTATTGCCCTGAGATTAATGTCTACAAATGTCCTAGAAAGCAACCTAGCACTTAGATGAAATCTGAACTTTCTATAAACCTTGGACACAATCTGTATTCAAACCATGCAAATCAATTTTTTTTACAGTAATATCCTGAATGTGAAAATGCCCAGTACTAGTATAGAAGCTGCCAAATTGATTTCTACATTTGAGCAAAATGAAGGAATCAGTTTTTGTTCGATTGGTAATATAGATTTAGTAAATCATTTCTTCAATCATAAGAGATTCTTCAATCATAAGAGATTCAAAATGAAAGAGTTGAAGTGCATCCCACTCCAATTTGATCATAAATCAATACCTAAATAGTGAAAATTTTAACTTTAATTGCTGAATTTTATATCTGTTTTCACCAGTTTCAAGTTAGCTTAGATTAAATCAATATAATGTTACCTTGACCATTAAGTCACAGCTATGACAAAGATACTTCTAAAGATACAGAGTAGATGATTATCTTAAACGGTTTTATTTTTTATTTTTATATTATAAAATTAGAAAAAAGGTGAAGTGAACTCTGACCTTCTCTGGAGTTAAACACTTCATGTTGGTACAAGACATGACATGTTCCAGATACTCTTTCAGGTCCAAGATGTTGGTGTTCACTGTCACTTTGTTCTCCCACTCAAACTCTGCCCACATCTGGCGGAACTCTGTGTCAGTGCAGGAGGCTGGCACGATGTAGTCCATAATGTCAATGTGTATGTCATTCAACACAACTACATTGCGGTCACTTTGAGCTCCAGTCACATCATAAACTAGACAAAATAAAATGATAAAACATGATACAAGCTGATCACAGCAGTACTCAGAGGCGTAGCTAGGGTGGGGAGAGGAAGGGGGAGAATCAGACCCATACCAGGCCCCCACTTGAGAAGGCCCCCCAAACGATTGTTTTTTTTACATTAAATATCAAATATTACGCAAAATGCAGGGGGCCCCCAAAGAAATCAAGCCCCCCGGGCCCCCAAATGATGGTGAAATTCATAGATATGCCACTGTCAGTACTATTTAAGTATAAGTAGGAATTAAAACTATTGGGATAACAAGGAAATGTGTATACTGCTATAAACATTCAACTTTTGAGAAATATTTGTAGTTGAATAGCACCAAGTGACTTGAGGATACAAACAGACTATGAGGAGAAAACTTACCAATATTTCCAAAAATAATGCCATTCTCTGTAGAGGTAACCTTCACATTGGCCTTAATGTTACAAAAATCATGTGGAGCCAGGGTCAAAGGTTGAGGCTTCTCAACAAGTTTCAAATCTCCTGTAATCAAACATACAGCACCATAAGAAAAAACTCTATGTATTTTGTTTAGAGACAGCAGCCTTTTTTGTTGTTGTTGAAAGCTTCCCCCCAATGGAGTAAAGTGTTACAGGTTGAAGTATTAAAGGTCCAGCAGATTGAGAACAAAATATTCAACTACCCATTTAAAACAATGCTAGATTTATAGCTGTCATGTATGACATGTGTATAGTTTTAGAACCCCTGTAACATTTGGTGACTAGTAATCACTGAGCCATTCCGTGCACGTTAACACGAGATTTTTCCTGGTCGGGGACTGACCACGAGGTGGACACCTCAGTTGATTTTAGACTCTTGTAGAGAGCGGAGTGCTATATATATTATTGACAAGTAGCGTAGCGTACAAGTATTGAAGTTATTAGAATTGATTTGTATTCAGGACTTATTTTCTTGGATGTATTTTGTGATGGCTGAAGTCGCCAATATTTGTTGTGATTTATTATTTGTGTGTAATAAAAAACCATGTCTGCTACAAGTGAGTCTATTAATTATTATAAATATTGTGGTCAAAGAGTTTAGCATGTTAGTGTTCTCACGCACTAGCAAATCTAGTGCGCGAGTGAAAGTATTTAAATAACAATACAAAGGATTATTATATCATATACAAGATCTACATAACACGACATTCGCATCATCACGCCTACAACAATAACCAGGCTGTGATAATAGCTTATAAAGCTTTCCAACTTAGCTTTTTTTGCCTAATTACTTACATAGAAATTGGTTACCTTAGGCTTTTTTGTAACAACCTTGACAATGTTTGTTAAATATGTATACGTTTATAAAGTTTATAACAAGCTTCCTATCTCCAAGCCATCCCGAAAGTAATCTGTTTAGATCGATTGATATTTTGCTACCCCCCTTCAAAACCTATTTTTTTTTTTTTTACATTGTCTCTAAGTCAAAATTTACCCCTATTTCTGAAACAAAAAACTAATTCCTAATCGTGCCATAACAATATATACGTATCCAACAAATATATTCAAGGTTTGTTACAAAAATTTCAATGTAACTAATTAGGCAACTATTTGTTGGATATCACCTGAAATGTTGTGTAGTTACCTAAAGTGGCCAGTTCTAGTGTGAGATTCTGTAGGCAATCAGCAGTCTGGTTAACAATGAGAACATCCAGGACTATGTCATACTGATTGACATTAACATAAGCCTCAGCATAGACAGGATCAGAGAAACCAGTCAACTGTGACACCTATGGATAGGAACACAGCAATTAGATTCAATATTGACTTCTGCCATAACTGAATGTAAAAAAGGCTTTATAAAGAATTATTTTACAAAACACGTCCCATACAAAAACAACTATTTTTTTACAAAACAAAGCTTATCTAAGGGGAAGAGCTCTGCACTTACATCTATAATTCAATCGTTCAGAAGTTATTTCCAATGCTTCATATAAAAAATAATTATCAATAATCGATTGACTAAATGGTTAATTTTTTAATTGATTCCTGCTTTGTTAGGCACAATAAATATTATTTTAAAGTTTCAACTTGAGAAGGGTTGTGGGAGAAATAACATGTTTATTCTCTAAGGGACGAAGCCCTACATATTTAGCCGTACCTGTGAATACCGAATAATTAAAGAAAATAATTAATTACCAGTACTTAACTCTTTCTCTCTGTAATTATTTACCACATCTGGTGGAATCAACCTTGGTATCGTCAGTTAGGAGAGAAAGAGTTAATCGACAATTTTTTTTTTTTTTTAATTGATCGATGTCTATGCCAATGAATAATTGTGCAAAGTTTCAACTTCATCCGAGAACAGGTGTAGGAGAAATAACATGTATAAACTTTTGACCAGACAGAGTGAGTTGATATAAGCTTTGTAAAAACGTGGAAAATCCTATTCTTACCTTGTTTAGCTTGGAAGAGCCCAATGGGTCAGAATCTTTCTTGGCATTCATACCAAGGGCCTGGGAGAGGGTCAGTTCAAACAAATTCTGAAAATAGACAAAAGACACAAAAAAAAGTTCAGGTCATCTTTGATGACATATACAAATTCTAATTCATAAAGATTCTACGTCTTCCCTTCGTGTCAGCCACATGAATCTCTTACCTCACCAGCCCCCTGGTCACTTCTGTTGATCAACTGAACAAAAGATATTGGGTCATCAGCATGGACTTTCACAATTTTACGCTCGGCAGCCTGTAAAATAAGAATAGTCTTTTTGTAGCCTTTGTCTGTGTGTTTGTGTTAATTTTAAATCTCAGTTTATATATTTAACCTTAGTGATTTAGGTACATAGTTATTGGAACCCCCTCCCCCCCAAAAATTTTTTAAAAAAAAAATACCGCTTGAAGTTGTTTCTCTTCTTCAATCTTAGCAGCCAACATCAACGAGAGAGAGCCTCTGCATGCAGTGTTGAAGATTTCTACCATGAGGTCTGACTTCTCAGCCAACACTCTGAGGCATACAGCAATTCTATCCACATCATCATCAGTTATTGGCTGGGGACACAGGGAGTTTAATATTAGACATTATTAGCAGGCGTAACACTTTAAAAATTCATCAATATTCGTACCAATTTCAAGTCTTTCAATAACTTTACAATAGATATCTGTGAACAAACCTTTGCTGGCAAGCCAGACTTGCCTAAATGGATTATGGTAGCCATAATAAGCATAGCTTCTGCAACAAATGCCTGTGTTTGGAGAAGTAAAAAAAATGAGTGATTACAAGTCTTGTTTTAAAACAAAAACACTAAATTTACTCAAACACATAAAAGCTTCACATGTTACATTTTGCCTTTTCTTGTCTTGAGTTATGTTAATGTACTTGAGAGCCAATTTGGTCAGTGTAGTGGCCAGGGCAGCACCAATGAAAAAATCTCCATCCATCATGTCTTTACGCAATGGGGGCCTATTTACAGAAAAAAAAACAACTTAAGTTAAAAACATAATGAAATTATAAGAAATCAAGACATTGTAAAAAAAATCAACACATTATAAGATTAGAGAGATTTTTTAAAAAATCAACACATTATAAGATTAGAGAGATTTTTAAAAAAATCAACACATTATAAGATTAGAGAGATTTAAAAAAAATCAAGACATTATAAGATTAGAGAGATTTTAAAAAAAATCAAGACATTATAAGATTAGAGAGATTAAAAAAAAGATAAAGACATTATAAGATTAGAGAAATTAAAAACAAAAATCAAGACATTATAAGATTAGAGAGATTTTTAAAAAATCAAGGCATTATAAGATTAGAGAGATTAAATAAACTGAAACACTTACACTTCTTTTTTAACGGTAGTTCTCGTACTAAAAGCACTCTGGGTAGCATAAGTTCCATCGGCTGTTACAAGTCTCTGGACAGAACTGCCAGATTGGAGCTCTGAAAAGAAAATTTTATGATTTGCAAGCTAACACATTGCTACATATCAAATTTGACTTGAAAAAATGAATTGCTCTTTGGTCTAGCACACTCATCTTCAGTATTTGTGATGCACACTAATTACAAACCAAAAGGATTCTAGTTTTAAGATGATCAACTTCAACCACTAAAAATTAAGATCTGGGGACAACAATCTTTTTGACAAGAGTCAACCTACCATCATCTTTAACTTCACCAGCAGCTTTCTTCATTTCATCATCAACTATTGGTATCTGTGGACACAGAAAAATACATAAACCAACAACATTACAGCAGAGAACATTATCAAAAACATCAAATATGAGCATGTAATTTCCCTAGTACATTCTGGCAACTAATTAAAGAGTAACTTATAATTTGTCTGATATTGAAGGTCTCTAAAGAATAATTTTATTACTTTAAAGCAGTGTTTCCCAATCTTTTTCTTTGAAAGAACACTTTGCACATTCTGTGTATTTAGAGGAACTTATTTTTTAGAGAGATTAATTCTTGGTGGCCTACTAGTTAATTAATTAACTAGTTTGTGGAAGAAGTATTCAGGCCTCATGGAACACTAGGGTTCCAGGGAACAGTTTGGAAAACACTGCCATAAGTTAAAGTTTATATTCTACAAAGAGCTAACAGATTGACTTATCATCTGCACCTTACTCCCAAAGACCTTAAAGGAAAGTGTCTACTTTTCATTCTCAATAAAATGCTAATTCAAGTTTAGTGTACAGAGATAGTTCTGTTTTACCTCTCCGAGTGACTGGCGTATAAGAGTCATGACACTTTGTATATCATCTGATGAAGTACAATACTCTCCAAGGATCCAGAGTGCAGCTCTGTGAATTCTAAAAAGAAAAACAAGTGGCAAAGGTCAGTATGTTACACACACACATATATTGTTACACACACAAAATGACAACTACAGCAACCACATAAAAGAAGCAAGAAAAATCTAAATTATTGCCACCATTCATCCATCCCAGTGGCACTACAGCCCATGGAGGGCTCTGGCCTGCTTTCACACATCCTTCCACTCAGATCTCTCCTGGGCCTTTCATCTCCACGCCCTAACCCCAAGCTATTGCAGATCTGAAATTATTGCCACCAGGAATAGGAATATTGTAAGGCATAATTAGACACCCTTTCACCAGATTTTATTGAGCCACTAAGAGAGTTAACACAAGCTTATAATCCATACATATTGATGTAGATAAATCCTATGCTTTAAATCTACAAAGGACAAGAAATTACTTCATGGCTTTGATAGTGCTGAATACATCCAACAATTTGCTGATGACCAAAGGTCGCAGTTGATCGAAACGCTGAACTGCCTCCCGGACAAACACCAGCACATCAGCCGCAGCCAGTTCATTGTTGTCGCCTAAAAATTCCATTAACTGAAAAATGAAAAGACATCAGAATATAACAATAACCATTGTTTGCAAATATTTTGTAATGAGATTGTTGTCAATGTCAAAAGCATGATTTTACAAATGTAAGTATGAAACTTACAACAGGAATGATAGTGGAAGCAACATCTGGGAACTTGACACTGCATTGGTGCAAGGTTCGAACCAGTAACTGTCTGTATTTCCCAGTGTCTTCATGTTCAACATTGTTAGTCTTTACTACTTCTTTCTTGAGTACTAGTACCATCTGGGGAAACCAAATACAAGATGAGTTTATGCTGAAACTTACCTAATGAATAATGATCAGAATAGACATTTGTAATGAATAATCATCAGAATAGACATTTGTAATGAATAATCATCAGAATAGACATTTGTGTTAAGTTTAGGTTACATTAAATTTACCTCTTCTATATTACGAGATGTAACAAGGTCAAGGGCCAAGCTAAGGGTCTTCTTACGAACTTCTTGATCTGGAGAGCTCAACACTCGCAGAATGTCCATAACTAGTTCCTGAAGAATATTTCAACCAACACAGAACTAAAAGTTAAAACTTGAGTACAATGCCTCCTAAAACAGTGGTCAAATAGAATAAAACAGTAAAATTGGAGCATGTTCTAGAAAAACCTCTTTACCTGCAGAACTTTCTCGTGAGCTGGAACTTCCTTGAGAGCAATGAGACGATCCAGTACAATCAGCTTGACATTGTTATCACTTTCTTTCACAATCAACTCAATATAACAAGAGGCAGCAGCCTGGAAAGCAAAGACAACCTTTTCAAACACCCACATTTCTAGCGAACCATAGCTAAGGCTTTGGTAAGTAAGAAATGAAGAAATAATAGAACAAATTAGAAAATGTCTTCATTCTAACTGTTTGGGTTGGTCGAGGACACTGGCAGGCTTTGATAAAGGACTACAAATAAGAAGCTCTGAACTGGGATTGTGAAAACTATTTCTCTTGGGATAAATTGAAGTGAAAATATTGATATCTATATTTATTTTATATTTGACGCCACTAGACTGATAGAACTATAATTTGAAAAATACAAAGTTTATTATAATCCTATATGTTTAGGTAAAAACAGGAGTTTCCTACCTTGATAGCAGTAGGTGCACTGGACAGGGTGACCAATGTGCCAGCAGCTTCATACCTCACAGCAGGACTAGATGAGTTGAGCAAGTTGTAAATACAACGGATAAATCTAGCTCTCTCTCCTGGGTTGGCATGGCAAACCTTCAAGTCAAATAACACATAACAGTAAAGTAAATACAACAGATAAGTCATGGCAAACTTTCAAGTCAAATAACACATAACAGTAACGTTGATACAAAAGTCTCACATGGGCAACCTTACTGCCTAATGACACATACCATTAAAGTGAACAAACAAGTTCAGCAAGTCCACAAATGTGATAAATGTAGTCTTCCTTCCTTCAGGATATTCACATTTCCGTATAATAAATGAAGCTTAATACTACATGCACTGTCAACCTAAATAGTGCATGGTGGCTGAGTGGTAAAGCATTAGGCTTCTAAGCCAAATGGTCTCAAGTTCTAATCTCTGTGAAGACAAGGATTTTTTATTTTGGGAATTAACTCTTTCTCTTTGTAATTATTTTCCACATTCTGGTGGAATTCTTCATTTTCTCATTAGTATTCTCCCCCGTTATGATTAAGTTTGAATAACTTTCTCCTTTGTTATGAGAAAATGTTTTATTTGGTCTAGAATTAAAGGGGAATGCATGCTCTTTTTCTAGAACACAAAGTAAAGTTTATACAAATCCAACATTAATTTTATTTCATTAACAGTCAGCCATAGAAACTGGCCTAAGGTCTGAAAGAAGTTTTGACCTACCTTGTAAATCAACTCCACAATAACAAGTTGAAGGATATCTCCAAATGAAGTCACTTGATCAATACAGCTACTCAGGTAGTTCAAGGCTCTCTCCTGAGGAGCACAACAAAACAGAATGTTTATCCCTTCAAACAACGCAACAAATGATAAGATCATTTTTATTGGTCCAATCAAATGGAAATTCAGTTTGACTACAATTGACACCATCACATTACATTACCATTTTTTTCTATTATTCCATTTTTCTAAATGAACACAGAACGGAAGAATTTTCAATGGTTACCTGGTCTGCATGTATCAACATCATAAAGGCATTGCGTTTGCAAGACATGTCCTGCTCTCCTTCAAGAAAGTTGTGAATGAGTTCTGGGGCATCAGGGATTAGGAACTCAAAATTCCTGCAGATTATAAAAAAAAAAAAAACACCATTCAATTTTAACTCTTTCTCTCCGTAATTATTTACCACATTCTGGTGGAATCAACGTTGGTATCGTCAGTTAGGAGAGAAAGAGTTAAGCAACATGGGAGAAAGTTGTGACAAAAACTTTAGAAATAAGCACGACATTCTTGAGTGACCACAAATTACCTAAAGATGGTGTAAATTGCTAACACAGCATTGCGCCTAACATATGAATGTCGGTGCTCCAAGCACTGTCTTATTGCTGGCATTAGAGGCTCAATCAATTCTGGCTCTTTGAGTTTACACAAAAAACGAAGTGTGGAGCCTCTGATAAACTCATTCGGATGTTGGAGATCCTATTGGGTTAAAAAAAAAAATAATAATAATGCTGCATACTAAAAGAAAACTAAGAGTTAGCTATGAATGTCATAAATGATTTGGAATAAAACACACATATACAGAAATTTATTTTGAGAAAATTTTCTCATAAAAGATGCTACAGAACTATTGATAACAAAGTTGAGACCAATTCACTATCTGATTGTGTACAATTATTTTAGGCTTTCAGTTAGTCTACAAATATTTATCTTACTAAACCTAATAAGAAATGTACTAAAACAGCCTCAAATCACATGTGTACCTTTCTGTAAGCATCGCAGACCAATATAAACTCTTGTAACAACTTTCCTTCAGGGGTGTACTTAGGCACAACTTCCCAGAAAACAAGCAACAGTTTCTTCAGCAGGTGATCCTGCATGGGCATCACAAATCGAATAATTGTCATGAGTAAAGATGGCATCTTTTCTCCATTCAAGATCATCTGGATGACTTTTTTGAGAGCTTCTATTTTAGTAGCAGCATCTCCCTTTTCTGGAATTATAATACAATGAGAATTAGAACTATAGAAATGAGATGTAAAACTATAGGAATGAGATGTAAAACTATAGGTATGAGATGTAAAACTACAGGAATGAGATGTAAAACTACAGGAATGAGATGTAAAACTACAGGAATGAGTTGTAAAACTATAGGAATGAGATGTAAAACTATAGGAATGAGAATTAAAACTATAGGAATGAGATGTAAAACTATAGGAATGAGATGTAAAACTATAGGAATGAGATGTAAAACTACAGGAATGAGATGTAAAACTACAGGAATGAGAATTAAAACTACAGGAATGAGATGTAAAACTATAGGAATGAGATGTAAAACTACAGGAATGAGAATTAAAACTACAGGAATGAGATGTAAAACTATAGGAATGAGATGTAAAACTATAGGAATGAGATGTAAAACTATAGGAATGAGATGTAAAACTATAGGAATGAGATGTAAAACTATAGGAATGAGATGTAAAACCATAGGAATGAGAATTAAAACTATAGGAATGAGATGTAAAACTATAGGAATGAGAATTAGATAGAACTACTGAATGAGAATTAGATAGAACTATAGGAATGAGAATTAGATAGAACCATAGGAAAGAGAATTACATAGAACTATGGGAATGATAATTAAAAGGACAAATAGTTTTATTTTTAAGCAGAAAAGTTCCATTCAGACAACAAAAACAAGTAAACACAAGAACATAAAACCAGTGTCCTGATGGATAATAAAGGTTGTTATTACCTAGGTCCTGCTTTAGCTGCATTTCTGAAGGAGGCTCTGCATCCATGGGGACATTGATAAGCGTGTAGCATGGTTGTTCTGCTATAGACGTCATTTTGTGAGTGCTAAGTCTGCACATAAAAGATATTTCAGTAAATTATCTTACAAGGTAATTTATATAAATTTTATTATATAGTATACATATTATAGTCTATATCCAAAATTTAATTTTATTAATACAGAAAATTGAAATACAGAGCTAGATGTTGCGACTATAACACAGTGAGGTCACATTATAAAGATAAAATCAGTTGTCATTTTGCTCTAAATGGCACGGCTAATAGTAGATGGCCTCTGAAAGAAACTGCTACAGAGCTTTCACTTTCGTGGGACACACATTTGAAAACCAAAGAAGGGCCTTTTCCAAAGACAGGTACAGGCAACAAAAAGAAAATTTAAGTACATCCCCATAAACAATAGCTTGGTCTGCATTAGCCGTGGCAAAATATGCAAGTCTCAACTGGGTTTGTTCGGTCATGTGAAATACTGCATTTAGTCTTAATCTTTGGGTGTTAAGGTGCAACAAAATGAACATCCAAATTATGAAAACAAGAAGAGGGTCTATGGATGGGAATTAAAAGAGAGATCTTTAGAGAGAATACATGAAGTTGAAAATGTCAGATTATTACATTATAATAATTAATTTATAGAGCTAATATCTATCTAAATAAAAGCAGTAGCCAATACAAAAACCAAAAGAAAAATCTTACTCTGGAATAAATGTAACCTAACACAACTACACCAAGCTGCATTAAACTTTCAACAAACATTCTTATTAGAAAAAGACATTAACCAACCAGTCGATGACCTCTGGAATTTCATTAAAAACCATCTTAAAAGCATTATAGAAAATCATATACCAACTAAATACACATCAAACAAAATAAATAAATGCTGGTTTAATAATAGACTAAAGAAGCTTTGTAAACAGAAGGAAAACCTATATAGAAAATTTAAAGAAACCAAGGCAGAAAGAGTTTACAAAAAGTATATAAAAATTAAACACCTAACCCAAAAAGTAAGCAGACAGCTGCAGAGTGAATACATAAACAATGTAATATCTAAAGATAACAACAAAAACCTATGGTCATACATTAAGTCTAAGAAAATGGAAACAACAGGCATAGCGCCATTAAAAGATGAACATAACATAATACATAATGATAATGAAACTAAAGCAAACATCCTAAACAAATACTTTGCATCAGCATTCTCAGCCCCAGGAGACAAAGACATATTTCTTAATTTGAACCAAGTAGACAACATAGAAGATTTAGTAGTACAAGAAAATGGAATTAAAAAACTATTAGCCAACACCAAACCAAATAAAGCGTCTGGACCTGATGGTATTCCAGCTAGATTACTCAAAGAACTAAGCAATGAGCTAGCCCCAGTGTTCAAAATACTCTTTCAGGCATCGCTTAACCAGGGCAGAGTACCAAAGGACTGGAAAGAAGCTAATGTCACCCCCCTATTTAAAAAAGGAGAAAAATCTGATCCAGGAAACTACAGACCAGTATCACTTACCAGCATCACATGTAAAATACTAGAACACATAATATGTAGCAACATCATAAACCACTTAGACAAACATAATGTCCTCACCCCATACCAACATGGCTTTAGGAAATATAGATCATGTGAAACACAACTAATAGGACTAATTGATGATTTCTCAAAAGGTTTAGATAATAGTGAACAAATAGATGCTATCTTACTAGACTTTTCCAAGGCTTTTGACAAAGTTCACCACCATAGTTTGCTTAAAAAATTAAAATATTTCGGCATTAACGGTCCACTGCATCAGTGGATTAAAGATTTTCTGATAGGGAGAGAACAAACTGTAATAATAAATGGCTCTAAATCAACACCAATAACAGTAAACTCAGGTGTACCTCAAGGAACAGTCTTGGGTCCACTACTATTTTTAATTTACATAAATGATTTACCAAATTGCATTAGTTCAGGAACAAAAGTCAGATTATTTGCAGACGATTGCATAATATATAGAACAATAAAAACAAAACAAGACACAGATATTTTACAAAGAGAATTAGATGAATTACAGAAATGGGAATCAAATTGGAGCATGTCTTTCCACCCAGAAAAATGTCAGTTGTTAAGAGTAACAAAAAAACTAAAACAAATTAATTCCACTTATCTTATTCATGGCAAACCAGTAACACAGACTAAAAACTCAAAATACCTAGGTGTTATAATAAATGAAAAACTGTCATGGAATCCACATATTGATGAAACTATAAAAAAATCCAACAAAGCATTAGGGTTTATTAAAAGAAATTTCTATAAATCAAATAAGAACATAAAACTAAAATGTTATTTAACCTTGGTTAGGCCAATAATAGAATATGCATCCACCGTGTGGGACCCCTCAACTCAAGAAAACATTAAGAAACTGGAACAAACACAAAATAGAGCAGTGAGATTCATAACAAACGAATATTCACATTTGACTAGGGTAACACCATTAGTAAAATCACTAAATTTAGAAAGCCTTCAGGACAGAAGACTCAAAAGTAAAGTAGCAATTATACATAAAACACTGAACCATAATCTTCAAATACAAAAACAAAATTTAATAAAATACTCTGAAAGACACAAAAATAAAGGCACATTCCTCGTCCCATATGCTAGGACAAATTTGTACAAATACTCCTTCTTCCCTAGTGCTATTAGAGCATGGAATGGGTTGCCTGAGCTAGCCAGAAAAACCAGTGACTTGGCAGAATTTAAGTCATTGGTTAATATGCATGACTAAATGCATGACGCGTAGGACGTAATCATCTTCTTTTTTGAAGTAACGTCTGTATTATATAAGATAAGATAAGATAAATAGATTTATTTGTGTCTGTTTCTACAAATAGATTATATTGGCATTAAATAAATAAACTAATAAACTATAAATGATGTACTTGTAGACTTAGACGACTTAGTAGATCTAGCTAGACTCTAGACTAGTTTAAACTTAGAATATGCTAATCGTCTAGTAGAGTCGACTAGTAGTGATAGTGTCACTAGACTGTGACTAGAGTCACTAGCTAGAGTCCTAGAGTGAAGTGAAGTCAGTAAAGGGATTACAGTCACAGTGTTACACTTTACAACAATGAACAATAAATGTATCCTTTTATACACCTATGCCTATGGCTATACCCAGTCTGAGTATCACTCATTCATTGGCCTCCTTCAGTCCTAGGACGACTATGGTTCATCTCAGAGCACACTTCCTCATGTGGCTGTGGAGCCCTATTTTGGAGAGACACTCCCGTCCACAGTGGCTTTTGCTTCGGTGGTAGAGGAGCTGGCCGTTTTTCGGATTGTGCGTTTTTCTTCCATGGCTGAGACCCATGTAGCTTTCTTGGTCACTGTCTCTCTCCACCTGTTGCGTTCTAGAGCTGTGTTTCCAATTGTCAGGTTCACTGATTTGAGGTCACGTTTTATTACATCTATGTAACGGAGGTGGGGGCGACCAGTTTTTCTTGTGCCAGTCGCGAGTTGACCATAGAGGATGACTTTCGGGGTGCGCTTGTCCTCCATCCGGCGAAAATGTCCAAGCCAGCGCAAACGGCGTTGTCTGAGGGCTGTAAACATGCTGGGAATACCTCATCGCGCAAGGATCTCAGTATTGCACACTTTTTCTTTCCATGTGACATTCAAGATCCTACGGAGACATCTCAAATGGAATGAGTTCAGTTTTCTCTCTTGCTTTGCGTAGATGGTCCATGATTCACTGCCATACAGCAGTGTACTCATAACGCATGCCTTGTAGACTTCTATTTTGGTCACCGTAGTTAGCTTATGGTTTTCCCAAACTCTTGGTCTGAGTCTAGCGAATGTCAAGGCAGCCTTCCCTATGCGTTTTTTCATCTCCTCTTCTAGGGACAGGTCATCTGTAATTGTGGATCCCAGATAGCAGAATTCGTTTACGGCGTCCAGCTTGTTATCGTCTATGAGGATGGAGGGTGGTGCTGTAGTAGGTGGTCCCATAACATTTGTTTTCTTTGTGCTAATAGTCAAGCCATATTCTTTACAGGCCTGAGAGAAGCGGACATTAGTGACTGAAGTTCCTCTTGTGTGTGTGCCACTACCGCTGCGTCATCCGCGAATAGCATATCTCTTACGAGGGTGGCCTCCAGTGGATTTGTCAAAAGCGTTGTGGATTAGCAGTGAAAATAGTATTTCAAAGAGGGTTGGGGCCAGGACACATCCTTGTTTAACTCCGTTGTTTATACTGAAACTTTCAGAGCTGGCACCGTTGAATTGCACTGTACCCATCATATTTTGGTGGAAAGATATGATTACATTTAGTAGCTTGGGTGGACAGCCTAAAATTTTAAAGAGGCCATCTCTGCTAACTAGATTGAAGGCTTCTGTCAGGTCAATAAATGCAATGTACAAAGGCATCCTTTGTTCTCTGCACTTTTCCTAGAGTTGGCGGATGGAGAAAATCATGTCAATTGTGGATTTCCCTGAACGAAAGCTGCATTGTGATTCTGGATAGACCCGATCAGCGAGTTTTTGTAGCCTGGGAAGTATCACTCGAGCAAAGACTTTGCCTACAATATCTAAGAGGGAGATTCCCCTGTAATTGTTGCAGTCGCTTCTGTCACCTTTGTTCTTATACAGTGTAATGAGACAACCCTGAGGAAAAGTCAGGAGCTGGTGACGCTTAGGCAGACTGTGGCACACCATTCTACAGCCTGGCAGATCCTGCGGCGCTACTGATCCCAAAATGTATTTGATACTCCGTTCCTTTGGTCACATCAGCTGCACGGAGGGGGGGGGGGGGGGGAACTGCTGTGTGGGTGACATCGTTCCAACCATAAACAATGCCCAGGCTTTCATCTCATTTATTCAAAGCCCTAACCCCAAAAAAACTGGAGAGGACACTCCAGCTTCGCCTTTGGCGTCGACCAAACACAGGAAGTGGCAGTCACCGGTTATAAGCTCCAATGCTCAATTGACATAGAGCGGGGCGCCAGGGGCCACTTTTGTCGGTGGGAGGGATCCTAGGATTCCAATGGACAGCTACCGCCCGCCTCAAGCTGGGCAGCCCCCAGCCAATAAGGTGCTGTCCTGTCATGCCTGTCATCCTCGTTTGGGTACACGAGGATAGGACAAAATCTGAAAAGCAGGCACAAAGCCAATGTACCAGTTGACATGAAGAAAAAAAAGAGGAGCTCCACTCTTAAACTGGGCACATGGAACGTGCGTACTCTACAAACTGGACTTAATGAAAACCTACCAGACATAGAAGATGTCAGAAAATCTGCAATAATAAACGATGAACTGTTCACTATTATCTGACTATCACTATCAGATCAGTGTATGATCATATATTTTTATATAGATCTAAATTATTCTAAATCTAGACTAGTCTAGACTATCAATGTATTTATGTATCTGTATCACTAATGATCTAATCATCTATCAAATCTATGCAGCTACGCCTACGACATACTTGAATTACTTCATACTTGACTTACGTTATGATACTAAGATTTTACTAAGAATCAAGAATTAAATAAGATGATGATCATCATGACGATGATCTAATGATCATGCTAAGTAACTTGACTAAGACTAAGAGAAGACGTCTAAGTAAGTCGACTAAGTCTAATAAGTCGACTAATTTAATTTTAAGATCATTATTGATTATATGATCATAGTCATAGATGATAGTGATTAGAGGATAGAATTAGAATTGAATAAGTGATACATCATAGAAGAGATTAAGGTAGATCTAGAAGGAAGCATGAATGATTTCATTGTTAGTGCTATCTTATCATACATATCTACAATTCTTATTTTTACTTTTAGTTTTGTTAGTCTGTATACGTCAATCTTGACTACTGCCAAGTATCTACTTCCGGTATAATTTTTTTTTTACTAGATTCCAGTTTTTTATTATTTTAATTTAAATGCTCTTGTTTTAAAAAAAAGGAGATCTTTAAGATGTTTAGATGAAAATTCCCCAATAGTGCAGATTATATTATCTTAATGTATAGATATTTAGATATACAAGTCAAATTATTTGTTACCTATCAAAAAACAAATGATAATAAAAATATATTATATCTACATCTATATATTGAATACATGAGAAGTACGTTGTGGCAAAAACGAAATGCCCTTTGACCTTAAAACATTAAAAATTAATATCAATTTCCTGAATGTTTTCCCACACATTACAAATAATTTTGGGCTTAGACTTAGATTGACTAAACTTACTTAGTTTCTAGATTTAGATCTAATAAGTTAATAAGTTAATCTAGAGTTAGAGTAACACCTTTTTAGTTTTAGTAAAATCACTACACTACATTTTTCTAAATTAAATATAGAAAATTAACAAGAAATAAATAATTAAAAAACAAACACCAAAGCTGCAGCGTAGTTGTAGTTGAATGTGTTATATTTATTAACTATGATTTTGGTGTTAGTGAATCGCTAAAGAGTTTCATTATATTATAATGAAACGTAACAAGTGGCGCCCTGATATTTTTTGGATCAGTCATGTAATTTGTATTAGAAGATCTTTCTAGAACTAGACTAACAAATACTAACAAGTAACATTTAATAAATCAGTGCGATTAGAAATTAAATTTTGTCATATTTGTTTCTTAGCACAATTTTATGCTTTTAGCTTTCTCAATACGCTATATATATCATTTGTCTGGACCAGTGGGAAGGAGGGGGTATCTGGGTGAATGTTGCAGTGATCACAAACAAAATAACTAATTACCAATTAGTTAAACAACTAATTAGTTGTTTTTTTAAAATTGATTCTTGTTTTGTCAGGTAAAAGCATACACATGTACAAATTTAAGTTTTAGCTTGATCCAATATTGGGTGTGGGAGAAATTTACAAACTTTTTACCAGTAACTTGAGTTACTTGACAGAGTGAGTTGATATTAGCTTAGTAAAAAGTAAAGTAGCATTTATAACATAAACACTGAACCATAATCTTGAAATATGAAAACAAAACCCGATAAAATACTCAGAAAGACACAAAGATAAAGTACAAATGTACTAATGCTCCTTCTTCCCTAGTACTATTACTGTATTAAGTGTATTAGAGCATGAAATGGGTTACCTAAATCAGCTAGAAAAACCAACTACTTGTCAGAATTTAAGTCATTGGTTAACATGCATAACTAGAATGACCTTTTTTGAAGTATATGCATTTTTGTAAGATAAGAGAAGATATAGAAGAAGATATAGAATACAGACAATACTCATACTGTTATTAACACTAGTTCTAGACTATTGTAAACCAGTGTTGTTGTTTTTTGTGATAGTAGGCACGGTAAGGCATACTGGCACCTTTTTCAATGTGGGGAGAAAATTATTACTTATCTTGTATTTTAACGTTTATTATTAATTTATTAGTAGTTAAAAGTTAGGCAATCCATCACTGAGTACAGGCATCTATTTTTTTTTTTACAAAAAAGCACTGTGTGTTACTATAGTAATAGTATGACTATAGTAAAGACTGAAGTATTACAATACATACTCTGTGTACTCATTCATTTATCTATTTTTTTCTAGTCATCTTGTTACATTCTAGTACTATAGTTGATCTACTAGATCTTGATCTAGTATAATAGCTTACTTTTAAGCTTAATTAGCCTTAAGCTAATTGAATTTAATATCTTTAAATTTTAAATTAATCACAGACGCTAGACACATACATCTGACCTGATTTAGCTAAAAAAATACTCAAAAAGATACAAAGATATGGCACATTTCTTATTCCATATGCTAGAAAAAATGTTTACATAGTTCCTTCTTTCCTAGTGCTATTACAGCATGGAGTGGGTTACCTGAATCAGCCAGGAAAACCATGACTTGACAGAGTTTAAGTCACCGATTAACATGCATGAATAGATTGATACAAGGACATGTATAGGATATAATCATCTTCTCTTTTGAAGTAACATTTGTAACTTATAAGATTCTATTACTATAATTACTATAGCTCAATAGTATATTATTATGCAAAAAAATAAAGTAATCATTAATGAAAGCTTAAATCTTTTTCATTTTTCAGAGATTTGAATGAAATGGCATCTATACCTCAGTTTGCTGTTGTTACAACTTTTGGAAAATATGTCAACATTCTTGAAAAAAACACCAAACATACAGTAAGCTTTGTTTGGAGAAAATTGTAGATTTATTTTTACAACAGGTCTAGTTGTTTTTTTAAAATTACTGACCACACCACCTATACTTTATAACTCTAAGTATAGTGATCTTAATAATTGGTACATCTCTAAGAGAATTGATTTCCCATTACAGCTTTATTAGAGATCTGTTATTGTACTTTTTCTCTCTCTCTCTCTCTCTCTCCTCAACCCAGTGTCTATCTTGCCAATATTATAATTAAGGTTTACTTTTGTACGTCCTTTAGATATTTTCATTGTTGCTTGATATTTTCAGAGTATAGGCACATTCCTCGTCCCATATGCTAGGACCAATTTGTACAAATACTCCTTCCCTAGTGCTATTAGAGCATGGAATGGGTTGCCTGAGCTAGCCAGGAAAACCAGTGACTTGGCAGAATTTAAGTCATTGGTTAATATGCATGACTAAATGCATGACGCGTAGGACGTAATCATCTTCTTTTTTGAAGTAACGTCTGTATTATATAAGATAAGATAAATGTAAATGTAAAGAACTAAGCAATGAGCTAGCCCCAGTGTTCAAAATACTCTTTCAGGCATCGCTTAACCAGGGCAGAGTACCAAAGGACTGGAAAGAAGCTAATGTCACCCCCCTATTTAAAAAAGGAGAAAAATCTGATCCAGGAAACTACAGACCAGTATCACTTACCAGCATCACATGTAAAATACTAGAACACATAATATGTAGCAACATCATAAACCACTTAGACAAACATAATGTCCTCACCCCATACCAACATGGCTTTAGGAAATATAGATCATGTGAAACCCAACTAATAGGACTAATTGATGATTTCTCAAAAGGTTTAGATAATAGTGAACAAATAGATGCTATCTTACTAGATTTTTCCAAGGCTTTTGACAAAGTTCACCACCATAGTTTGCTTAAAAAATTAAAATATTTCGGCATTAACGGTCCACTGCATCAGTGGATTAAAGATTTTCTGATAGGGAGAGAACAAACTGTAATAATAAATGGCTCTAAATCAACACCAATAACAGTAAACTCAGGTGTACCTCAAGGAACAGTCTTGGGTCCACTACTATTTTTAATTTACATAAATGATTTACCAAATTGCATTAGTTCAGGAACAAAAGTCAGATTATTTGCAGACGATTGCATAATATATAGAACAATAAAAACAAAACAAGACACAGATATTTTACAAAGAGAATTAGATGAATTACAGAAATGGGAATCAAATTGGAGCATGTCTTTCCACCCAGAAAAATGTCAGTTGTTAAGAGTAACAAAAAAACTAAAACAAATTAATTCCACTTATCTTATTCATGGCAAACCAGTAACACAGACTAAAAACTCAAAATACCTAGGTGTTATAATAAATGAAAAACTGTCATGGAATCCACATATTGATGAAACTATAAAAAAATCCAACAAAGCATTAGGGTTTATTAAAAGAAATTTCTATAAATCAAATAAGAACATAAAACTAAAATGTTATTTAACCTTGGTTAGGCCAATAATAGAATATGCATCCACCGTGTGGGACCCCTCAACTCAAGAAAACATTAAGAAACTGGAACAAACACAAAATAGAGCAGTGAGATTCATAACAAACGAATATTCACATTTGACTAGGGTAACACCATTAGTAAAATCACTAAATTTAGAAAGCCTTCAGGACAGAAGACTCAAAAGTAAAGTAGCAATTATACATAAAACACTGAACCATAATCTTCAAATACAAAAACAAAATTTAATAAAATACTCTGAAAGACACAAAAATAAAGGCACATTCCTCGTCCCATATGCTAGGACAAATTTGTACAAATACTCCTTCTTCCCTAGTGCTATTAGAGCATGGAATGGGTTGCCTGAGCTAGCCAGAAAAACCAGTGACTTGGCAGAATTTAAGTCATTGGTTAATATGCATGACTAAATGCATGACGCGTAGGACGTAATCATCTTCTTTTTTGAAGTAACGTCTGTATTATATAAGATAAGATAAGATAAAACCATGGTTTGTATAGTGTTAATGTGTCTAAAAGATACTTATTCATGCAAAATAAAAACAATTAAGTAAACAAGCTTCAGTCTTTAACAAGTAGTCTCCCTTGTTTTTAAATAATCTAAGCAAACAATAAAGCAGCGTTTCTCAACCTTTTAAGCTTGGCGTCCCCTTTTTACTATCCCCTACTCTGCCCCGACCCCCCCCCCCCCCCTCACACATGCACATACAGCAATAGAAGAATAGACAAAAACAATCCATGTTTTCGATGGTCTTAGGCGACCCCTGGCAAATACTCAATCGACCCCCATTGGGGTCGCGACCCACAGGTTGACAACCCCTGCAATAAAGTCTTCACCAATTGATCATGCTTAGAATTGTGATCTGTACCCAAAACTAAATGATAAGCAGAATCCTAAAATATTTGAATAATAAGAATGACGTATCTCTGTTTCATCCTGAAACCATGAAAGAAACTAATTTTG
Source organism: Biomphalaria sudanica (assembly GCA_036873155.1). Lineage (NCBI taxonomy): Eukaryota > Metazoa > Mollusca > Gastropoda > Planorbidae > Biomphalaria > Biomphalaria sudanica. Next base: position 882,265 of record JAZGLO010003416.1, on the reverse strand, counting down.
ACCATTAAGTGGCCATAGAGGCTCCCTATGTTGTAAAAACTGCAGCATTATCCACTCACCAAAGAGGCAACATTTGCTTGTTTAACTACGTTAGATGAGAAACTGTGGACATTAGAACTTCTTGAGGTGATTTTTTTTTTGATTGCAGTTATCTCACAACTTTATAGCTATACATGGTATCATACACACATTCTTTTATTATTTCATTGATATTTAAGCATGTAAATGCAAGATATTGTATATATGCATTACAATAAATAACTCATTGATAACCAAAAGACTTTGACAAAACACAGAATCGTAATTAACTGATAATAAGTGTCAAACAGCAGCATCATGACTGAACCAAATCAGAAACCCCATTAGTAATGAACTATGCTGAGATTACTCCCTTAGAGCACGGAAGAGGAAGCAAGCAGTGATTTGTAAGGCCGCCTTATCCCAGTACAAGGACAGACCTTTTGCAGCACATGGACCAGTACTCTCTCTCTCAATTCCTTGTCCAGATCGTCCCTCGTGCAGAGCTTGGCATTCATAAAAAATGTGCTCTATTGTCTCGTCGTCCTCAAAGCAGTGGCGGCACCATGTGTCGTAGTTCTCCTTCCACCGTCCAAAGTATGTGCCTATTGGACAGTGTCCGACTCGGAACTTAACCAGCATTGGAAGTTTAGTTCTTTTTTAACAATACAAAACTCAAAAGCATTAAAACAATGCAAATGCTAAGACTTTTAAACTGGGGTAATTTTATTTTAATGAATAGTTTAAAATAGGAAAAAAAAATTTTTGCTTGAAAGTAAAGTGAAACAGAATTCAAAAAGTGTATAGTTAACACTTACGTAGACATCATTGATTCAAAACATTGAGAGTCACAGATTACATAAAAGTAAATTTTTTTTTTGTTTTTTTACTTTACTATTACCTATTAAGAAAAAATAATTGTAAAATTGTTTAACTAGGTAAAAATGTCTGTTCTAAATATAGTGTCACTATTCTAAATTTAGATCTGATTCAGAGAGATATTAGAATAATGGAGTCAATGTTTTATTTCAGGTAGTTGTAGAAGCTCCCTATGTTGTAAAAAGTGCAGCATTATCCACTCACCAAGGAGCAACATTTGCTTGTTTAACTACGTTAGATGACAAACTGTGGACAGTTTCATTGGTTCAAGCCCCTAAACAGATTTCTGACAGGTAACAAAATAATGAATTTTATTATTTGAAAGAAAAAAAAATTTTTTTTAAAGAATGTTTTAACATTTTTATCTTCATTGAATGTTGCGCTAAGTAAAAATAGAATTTTTAAGAATAGTTATTATTTAATTTCCCTTCTAAACCTATAGATCAGTTCCTAACAATCCCTTTTTGAGAGAAGTACAATATTGAATGGTTTAATCTATTAAACCTTTTTTGTTTCTTTTTACAATGAAGTCAAGGAGCAAAAAACATGTCATTGCATTGGGTTCTTCTATTTGTTCTCACTTCAAGAGAAAATATTGAACAAATTTGTTTAGAACATAAAATGTCAAACTGTTTGCTGCAGGAATAATTTATCAAAATAGTAACTGCTCTGTTAATTTCATTAAAAAATATTGGCTATACTATTTATTTCATAAAACTTGTCAAATTCAATATCTTTATTCAATTTTATGTTCTTTCTAGTAATAAATAATAATATAATGTTAAATAACATTAATTTAATTAATTGCTTTAGATTCATTCATTATTATTTCTATTATATTTATAAAACTAAGGGCATAAACTTGTTAGAGAAATTAATTATAAAAACTATAATGAGGATATAATCAGGACATTCCCAAGATATAACTGATTTTCTGTTAATTAAAAAAAGTAAAAAAAAAAATATCCTTTTGGAAATTCTATATGTATACAAAATCTTGAAAAACACACAAAGATTAAATTTTTTAAAAATTCTGATAATATTTAGTGTTTGCTGTGAAGATGAAGAAGACTTTATGGATTCAGATGACATTTTTGGTGAACTTCTGGATCCGAACAATGATGGAGAAACATGCTACCAACAGTGGCTGCCATTACATAGTGACCCAAATGTTACAAAAATAGCTGTAAAAGCTGATGACCTGTTATATAGGTCAGACCTACCCATCCTTGATGTTGCATTGTGGAATAATTTGGTTGCCATAATTCACGAAGACTCAGATAAATCTATTTTAAGAGTTTTCAGGATTGAAGAGCAGGAAATCTCTCACAAAATGAAATGGCTTTTAAAAGTTATGCAGAATATTGACCTTGGAGTTAATGCAAACCTTTTTAAAGGTAAGATTCTGCTGTTACGCAATGTCATCTTTGATTTCTTTTTTAACTATACCACTATTCCCATTAGTTATAGCAAATTTTTTAATGAACCATAGTTAGGTACAGGCTATGTCTGATATTTTATATCTTGAGAGACGATCTTTTCCCTTTGCAATTCAATATGTGGCTAAAGAGGCCAATCCTTGATTAGGCCAGTTGGAAAGATCACATAGACTATCTATCACTAAAATACTATATAAATAATATACTATGTAAATAATATTTGCACCCAACATTTTTCCCATTACCTCAAAATCAAGTTATTAATTGAAGTGGATATTAACAGATAATCATAACTTAAACATCATGAATGAAATGATACCATTATCAAAGATGAGATTTAGGGAGGATCCATTAATTTTCTCTTCATCAAGTAATTAGTCCAAAATGTGTGGAACACCACTTGGCGTTTCCTAGTCTACATGTCACACTTCAGTCCACAGGCTGGACAAGAGGTCAAGGCTGGTCAAAGTTGTGTGGCAGCACATAATCAGATGACCAGTGCAAGGTTACATTACAAAAGTGTGGGGGAAAATGTGCTAATTGTGATATAATTATATTAATGGCACCCCTGGATCAGAAAATTATATGTCCAATGATTGTGAAAAAAATACAACGCAGCTATCTCTCTCTCTTTGAAAACAGTCGTGTCTCTTTGAACACAGTCGTGTCTCTTTGAACACAGTCGTGTCTCTTTGAACACAGTCGTGTCTCTTTGAACACAGTCGTGTCTCTTTGAACACAGTGGTGACACTACAAATAAAAATGGCACAGAGACTCTTAATTTGGCCATTAATTTAAAAACAAATTAAAATATGTTTTTTTTAATTAATTTATTTTTTTAAACCAGAAATTGCAAGGAATAAAAAAAAAAGGTCTCTTAATTGATACATTTGATTTATTTCATTTAGGTGAAGCAGGTCAGAAAAGATTGTATTTTGTTCTTCAGCAAGAAAAGTTTTCAGGCTCACAGAATTATTTGCCATCTTTAGTTCATTTACCCAAGGCTATGTTTATATCATTGTTTGGAAGGGAGGCAAGTGTGTTCAACTCACCTGTTTTGTTGGTATGTTTGAACTCAGGAAAAGTTGTGTCCCATGTCATTGGACATAACAAGCATCAAAGCTCGTCACCTAGACTTCCTGTCATCTGTCACTTAAATTCTGACATTGTGGCTGTGTGCCAGGTTTTTGTAAAGTGGCCAGAAGAGCAAAATGGACAAACCCAAGACATCATTTCTGCTCTGTCATCAGCCTTGCAGGCGAAAAATCCTAGATTAAATAAAGACAGTGAGAAAGAGGCTGGGACAGAAGTAGGCTTTTTGATTATCAGCGTTAATGGTTGGTACTTTTTAAATGATTATTTGTAATTGCTTTTTTTGTTGTTGAAATTTTAGATGTTGCAATAATTTTAATGTAGCTTGTTTTTATTTATTGAAGATTTTAACAGTTTAAAAAGATGTGGAGTTTTTATCTGCATTATAAAGAGTTGTCAAACACTTACTTATATTGTTAGTTTCTGATTTAATTTTGGTTTCAGTGGGAAAAAATTTTGGATTACGTTTTTATGTTATTAATGTTTGATTTCGTTTGTGATGAAAAATTCAAACCTAAACAGTTTAAATCAAAAGTTTTTTGTTTCTCATACTTGCCTTTGATCTGCGCTTTATACACACAAAAAATACAAGCCAGGGAAAACATAATTAGCCGTGTGTGATCTGGTCATTCCTCCACCAATTTTTTCTTTCTCCATAATCAAGTGCATGAAAAAGAGCACATTTAGTGGGTTTTATTGTGCCTGGACTATTTCTGACTATTACAAAACTTACATCCCATGTGCCCTGGTAAAGGTGTGACTAATCCATTCCATTCCAAAATATTAACCCTCCATCTTCTGTTTGTTTCTGTTTCTCTTCTGCCTGATAATGTATAGTTTTATTTCTTTATTCCTAATTACATCGTATGAGAAGGGTTAAATATGTACACATATATCTTAAATGAAACCAACAGTCTTTAGAATGTTTAGAAACTACAGTATTCAAATTGGCAAATGTCATTTCTCTTTGTTTTATTAAAAGCAACTCTTCAGGACAGTAGTTTGTTTTAAATTTAAAAAACATCATTTGGCAATTAAATCGTTTAACAGTATGTAAATTACTGTTGTAAATTTCACATGTTATATTGAAGAGAAACTGGGGTATAAATGTATATCTTGAGTGCTATCGTACAAATTGTTTGCTCTAATTATGTATTGTTTTTTTTTTTTTGCAATGCACAAATAAAACAAATTTCCTCACGGATAATAAAGATTTTTTCCACCCACCAAACAGGCTGTAAGTTTCCACCATGCTCTGGCTATAATTAAAAAAACAGAAATGGAAAAGTGGTTTGAGTGCTGGGACAAGTCCCAAAAAGCCTGCGGAGTTTGGGAGTGCATGAGGTGCCCTGACTGCACTTTCCCGTGGTGGAGCCTGTCCATGCCTAAGCAAGCTATTATAGCACAGTGCAGGATAGGCCACTGTCCCGTTGGCTCATATTTCTCACGATTATGGCCAAATTTAAATTCATGACCGTGAAACCGTGCCTCATATTCTGTTTGACTGCCCCAGACTTGCTGATCTCTGTCTCAACAGGTCTGGGAAACCAAAAATTCTCGACCTGTATGGTGACATGCATGCACTACCCAATACAGCAGGGTTTCTGTCCAGGGCTTTAGCAAGAGAGGATTTGAGCCTCTCAAGCCCTCACTCAAATGGAGTTTTATGATGAAATGAATAAAGATTATTATTATTTCTTTTGAAATATATTTCTTCTACTAGGTGAATGCTGCTTGATTGTATCTCAAGGTCAAGAAACTTCATCTCCATCTGTTTTATTATTTTCATTACCCTCTGAAGTACAGAGTTGCATTGTTCAAGGGAAGCAACTGGTTTATAGTTCAGAAAACTCTGTGGAGGTCTGTGAGCTCAAACTTCGTCAAGTACCTGGCCACTGTCAGTTATCAGTTGGGCCAGAAAGTAAAACTCTGCTCAGGAAAGTGAAAATTTCAAATTTGGTTTCTTGCCTGTCACATGGTCATAAAAATGAGGGTAAACATGTTTTCATTCTGTGTTCTTTGATCTAGTTCTTAAATTTATTACAAGATTTTTCTTCTTATTTGCATTACATGCTTTTCTTAAAATTATGCAACACTTGTGATAAGCTTATGTTTTCAATATCAAATTAACTATAAAGATTTGTACCATATCTGATACCATTAATCATGATTTATATTCTGATTATCAAAAGGAATGGCACTATTACTATGATAATGATATATGTTTATTAATTGTTTTTTTTTAAATTAATCTCAATTGCCTTTAAAATAGTGAAAACAATTTTAAAATTGAATCTCTGTCAAAATTAAATAAATTTGTTAAAATTGAACTAATGTGTATAATTAATTTCTGAGAAAAAAAGGATTTAAAATGTATGGTTCCTTGATAAATATATGACAATATAAATATTTCTAAGTCATTTTTATCAAATTGATACGTTCAAAGTTTGATACGTACATTAATTTGATACTTTCTTAATTTGATACATAAACAAGTCAAAACGGATCCCTAATTGGCAAAGCTACATAAATGCATAGTATATTAATTAGTTTGTTAAAGAATAGTACCTAATAGGCATAAAACAGCTGTGAGGGGTAAGTTGATTATTATTAAAATTATCTGATCGGATAAACTGGCTTTTAGCAAAGAAGTTATTTTAATTGTTTACAATTTTCATACACTGCTGTAGGGCGTGTAAAATTGGAGCAGTGTTAGAAAGCAACATTCTTGGCATTGCCATGCACTGTAGTATATTTTTTAAATTGAATCTTTATATAATATTTGATTAAATATTGGTTTTTGCTGTTTGAACAAATATTTATCTGAAAGAATAAATGGAAAAATAATTTTATCCACAGATGATACTGTTGTAGCTGTAACAAATGACTTGAAAGTGTTACAAATTTCCATCAGATCTGAAGAACCAAATATTTCACTTGAAGCAAGCTCGCTATCTTTTTCTGATATTCTTCACAACATAGGTCAGTGCACTGAAAAAATTAAAGAAATAAAAAATAAATCTTCTTCCTTGGACTCCTTTTTGGTTCAGATGAACATCCTGGCAAGTTTGAAACAAGGACATGGAGATTTGAGCAGCAAACAGCAAACTCGCCAGGCAGAGCCAATCATTAGCTGCTCATGTGACATTGTATCAACAATAGATGGCTATAGCAGACACTGGGCATTGAATATAGGGCTTTTAAACCAAAGTTCTGTTGCTTTATCCAGTGATTGGTCTCTTGGTGTTCTGGTCTGTCCACAAGACCCCGTGGAACATCAGCAGGAACACATCTCAAAAGTCCACACATTTTCATTGTCAAAAGGACTGCCATCAAAAAGTAATCTGGAATTTCATGTGCCAGTTAATACTTTTGTACTGGGGAAAACTTGTCCAAAGTTACTAGTGACCTTGTCCTTAGTCCTACATTTTAAAAACTTAAATTTCTTGCCAGACAGTTTAAAAAATCAATGCCAAAAAGGAATTTGTGTTTTCTTAACTTCAAAAACTTTGGACATTTTGAACTTTGTTTACCAGTTACCTCCTGGAGATACATCACAGGCTACTGGTAACATCAATGAAGGTTGTGTCTACAAATGTGTTAACCAGCTGGCTGAAGCACGAGTCAAGGGCAGCGTTTCTAGTTTTGCAACAGTATCTTGTAGTCTAAGTACCACAGTTGGAATACCTGCTACTGCAGGTAAGCTATTTCAAGCCATTTTTAGCTGCCCCTGATAGGGGAAAAAGACTCTATTAGTTTTGTGTGAAATGTCTGTCCGTCCTGTTTAGATCTTGTAAACTAGAAAAGATAGTGAAAATCTGACATCATAATATTTTAGTCCATTCAAAGTTCTGATGCAACGGCTATTTTTTTCTTTTCTAAAAGCGAAAAATCTAATTTTTAAATCACTTATGCAAGCAGTTTTTTCATAAAAAATACACCACTTTTACAACTATTCACTCTTAATTAGTAACAAACATGGAAGGCTCTTTACTAGGGGAGATGCCTATTGACTATATTTTAACACATTTATGAAAATGGTTTTAGATTTTTTACATTTGTATTGCTACGTTATGTAAGTTCTGTCCTACTAACTACTACATTTACCCAAAAATAATGTTTACTTTTTTTTAAGAGAAAAAAAATCTATTTAGTATGCATAAGTTGGACATAATTTAAAACAGAAATTAATAAGTAGGTTTTCATATTATCCCGTGAACTGTAGTGTAACACTACAGCCATAGAACACTTAACCAGAGGAATTATTTTTTTTAACAGAAATATTTTTTAAAAATTTTTTTAGGATTTGAATAAGAAATTGACCCTTTACAAAACAATTAGATCAATTAGATATTCATTATAAGACATCAGGTAGGCCAGGTTCACATTTAACTTTTTCAAATTCACTTTCACCTATCCTTTGGTCTGCTGGACCACTGGGGCACCACCCAAGATCTGTCAACCTTCTTTCTCTATTCTTCTCTGTCATTTAGCTTTGATAGAATTTAATTCTGATCTTCTTTCTGAAAATATTGATACCTGCCTTTTTACCTGCCTGGTTGGACCACTTTGGGGGCCGATTTTGAGTTTGTGTTTTCACACAAAATATCTTTGTGACCTTGTTTTTTAGCTTTACCTCATTTGCACAAAAAATTGCTATATCTCCCAAGAAAATAGTCCTTTTTTTTTGCAATCTATTGTTTTCTTACATTAGTATATAATAATCCTTGATTCCATGAAATATAAAATTAAATTACAAGCATTTGTTGAATTTAAAATTATGTTATGCAATTTTTCCAACTAGACATTAAACTCAGACATTTAGCATTCAAAAATATTAAATCCTTGGTGCAACATAGATAATTTTAGACCACAGTGCTACCTTCATAAATAATGTTAAACCACAGTGCTACTTACATACATATTTTTTTACCACAGTGCTGCCTTCATAAATAATTAATATCACAGTTGAGGTAAAATACTGTTTTCGAATTAAGTTCTACTTAAAATACATAGGTCAGTGCTAGTAAACAGTCTCTGACAATATATGGTCATTTTATTTAATACTTTCATATTTTATTTGCGTTTTTTCTATATTTGTGTGTATGTGTGATCTAATTTAATTAGTATGACCTCTTTAGCTTGGAAGTTTGCCAGCTCATGTGACGTGTTGGAATTGTTGCTGCCATTGTTAGACAAAGAATCGTTTACAAATTCTTCCTGCCAACTTCAGATGCCATCTGGTGCTCTTCTGGTGATCTCTGTGGGTAACACCACACAAGACCCTGATCTAGTCAGACTGTCACATGATCTTAAGTATTTTGTGACCATAAGAAGCAGCGATGTAGTCCTTCTAAGTGAAATGAGAGACGCTGTCAAAAATAAACTTGAGGTAATGTCAGGATTATCTGATGACTGCTTGCGCTTTAGTTATAACAGTTTAAAAACTTCATTTTTGATGCTTTATGTAGAGTTTGTAGTTCATTTACTGGACTGATATAATTTTTTTATGCATGAAACTGAGTAGGTGCCAAATGTAATATAAAGTTTTCCTTTGGATCACTTCAGCAAGGTCGAGGAAGGGACCAAGACGCATGGGCCACCCATGACCCCTTTATTTAAGGCCCAGGAATGTGCCCAAGAGAGGAAACTCTGGTGCTGCAAAGCATCGATGATATATTTTCAAACGTTTTTGTTTTCTTTTAGCAAAAAAATTAAAGTAACACTCCAATGGTAAATATCATTTGTCCATGCTTATGGCACATTTTAAAACACAACAAAGTTTCTTATACAAATAATAGAAACTAGTTGGACTTTCTCTGCTGCTTGATTTGTGTAGTCAGACATTAAATAATTTGTCGGGCACGACATGGCATTAAATTGTGCTGATATGCAGAAAACCCAAAATATCAAATATTAAGTAATTTTTCACTTTTAGAGATGAATGAAATAAATCCTATCACTGACGTCTATTACAGTTTCATAATATCTCTTTATGTTTCATGTATCTGAGACAAGGAGACATCCACATTTTTTTTTCTGTGGAGGATTCTGGCATTGGTATTACTATTTAATGAAATAAATTCAGTGTTTGACTGCTTTAATTATAACATAGCTGGTACTCACATATGTCTCACACAAATCCCCAGTGCAAAGCCCTCAGCTTGACAAAAGTGGTCATCATCAAACCACGATGGACAAACTATAGATAAGCCTGTGCTTACACCATGTAATAGACTATCTGTGTTTTTTGTTTGGTCTAAAACTACACCAACTTACACTCTTACACTGAGAAAGAAATATATCACACACATGATCAAACAGAACTCGTGTCCCATACTTTAAAAGGGAAAGAATTCCACTTTGTAGCCATATATCTCAGTACTGTAAGATTTAAAGCCATATATCTCAGTCATTCTCAGTACTGTAAAAAAAAATATTTTTATATGTAAAAAATAATCAACACTATTTAATTAACTCATAAGTTAATTTTGTTATTGATTCATGTTTTGTTAATGACTACGAGTAACTGTGCAAAGTTTCAACTTGATAATATTCAAAGTTTGTACCAGACAGTCAGATGATAAAAGCTTTATTAAAGAAAAAGACATTCGTAATAAGTGTCACAAATTTAGTTTGAAATATATTTGTAATTATTGTGTACATCTGTTGTTTTCTTTTGTCTGCTACATACCAGATAAACCACAAACTTGGTGACAAGCTGGAAACTAGGTCAAAGGTTGAGCTGCAACAAATTTTAGACGAGGCAGAGGCAAGTTATCTCCCTTTCTTTCATGCCATGTGTATAATAGAGCAATAAATAATTATCAAAAAAATGAAAAGCCTGTTGATTAAAATACTGATATGGCATAGATCTAGATTTCTATATAATATTACATTACAGCAAGCAGGGAACCTTTTTTTTTTTTCTCTTTCTTTTCCCAGATTGTCAAAGAGTTTTTATGCCAATGTCAAGGTCTAATGAATTCCTCCAATGAAAATGCTTCAAAGCTAGCATGTGACATGTTCAATAAGCTTGAATCTGTGGAATGTTTAATTTGAACTTGAAATGTTGGTTAATAAACGTGATTTCTATGGATGTAGTTGTTTTTTATTTTTTTTATCCATTTTTGTTTGTTTGTCCCATTTATATTTGAAATCAATCCAAATGTTTGGAGACATGAAAATGAAACTTAGACCCACATTTGACCTATTTCAAAATAATGAACTCTTTATTTATTTTTTTTTAACGCCAGGCTTATGAGACCTTGACCTAAGTGTCAGCAGTGCAAGTTGTGAGTTTCTTAATTCACATGTAGGTTAAGGCAGTGGCATAGCTAGGGAGGGGGGGTCCAAATTTGAAAACACCCCCCCCTGGGCCTCACTATGAGTGTCTGAAATGATAAATATGCCATTATGTCATGATGTTGAATATCAGAATGCAAGGGACACTAAAGTGATCAAGCCCCGGGCCCCTAATCCCCAGTTACGCCTCTGGGTCAAGGATATACGCAGGACGTAATAATCTTTTTTTTTTTACTGTAGCTTTGGCTTGTAACACAAGGACGTTCTGTTTTGTTGCAATTATTTGACGTCTGGAGAAATGATCTTCTCCCTTTACAACTTCTCATGTGACCAAAGGCCAATCCTTGATACACATCTCCGGTCAGGGGGGTTGGGCATTGACCACCACCAGACACTGCATCGTTTTCAGCCTTTTCCTACTTCTGGTGTGTTCGCCACCTGCGATCCATGTGGATCTAACCAGTGCTTCTTTCTACCAACTTTTCGTGTCGATTCTGAAGAGCTTAATGTCGCGCTTGCATGCATCAGTGGACGACCTGCAGCTAGCGCCTCCTGCCTTCTGTTAGATCAGCAAACAATATTTCTGGTGGGAGTCGACTCAAGCAATTTGTGAACATGTCCCAGCCAGCCAATGCGTCTACTGCTGATAACGAAGTTAGTCTTTCTAATTCTATAAATACCGTTAGTAATATTTCGATAGCTGCTTCTTGGCTATCCGTAAACAAGTGTAGTAAATATCGTACAGCAATGCTATTTAACCTTCAATAATTCGTGTTGATTTGGATGATTTTTGTCATTGGTAAATACAATTACTTATCACTGACCGACGAAGTTTTTTTTTCTCTTCTAGTAGCTGTCAGCTGAAATACAAGAACCAACCTGTTTCTTTGATTTGATTAGACATCTGATAACTAGTTAAAAAAAACAACTCACTTAAGTATTGTCTGATACAACGCTGAGAAAATTTGCTTTAAGTCACTTGTATAAATCTGATAGGAGAAAAAGTTACTGTCAATATCTAGGACACGACCTGATAAAACTACTATTCATTTCAAATATTCTTAAAACAAACGAAGTTATCTACCCTTACTGGCTAGGGTCAAGTTCATTCATTTAAATCAGGAGTGGACAACATTTTGTATCGAGGGCCGCATTAAAACAAAATTGGGAATGGCGGGCCATATATATATATATATATAACTGTGTAGAATGTCTTTTAACATTTATAATTACACATTATTATATTCACGTTTTTTTTTTCAACACTTCACGTTGAGGAATTACAACAAGAGTTAGCTTTTAAACCAATTTTACGAAATTTTTTTTCATTGCTGTTTTTTTTTATATCACAATATCCCCACAAATATACAGTTGTACTTAATGTGCAGTATTTTACTTTTTACATTCATGCATGTTGATAGTCTATGCAAACTGACGCATTGTACGGATGTCCAGTTGGTCTTCCTCTGTTGCTGGTTTTGAACTCCTGACTTCTGCTTGAGCCCATAGTCTCATTTCGTCTTAATGGGCTTTTGTTTCTACATTGGGCTGCTAAATGTCCCGTTTTTAAACACTTGAAACATTTTCTTTTTTCACCCACACTTCTTTTCTGCAGACGGCCCTGTCTCCATTCTTGTATAAAGCGACTTCTGTTATCACTAGTCTTTGCAGCAAATGCAAACTTGCTAGTTATCAAGTCTTCCTCTCTCTGAATTGTCTGCTCTGGATGTGCAGTAATATATTGCTGACACAACTTGACTGCTGTCGGCACATCTTCCGGTTTCCTTTCATGTAGAAAAGCCACTAACTGAGGATTGCAAGATGTGAGGATCTTGTCTCTGATGAACAGATCAATGAGACCTTCGAATGTCTTTTCAGTGTTAGACAATTCTACCCAACGCATTAGGTATCTAGTAGTGTCCTCAACAAATTTATGGAACTTCTCTCTATACCCCTCATCTGTCAAGTTGTATCTTTTCATCAATACTTCCTTCACCTTGTCATATTCCTCTAAATCTCTCTTAGAAAAGTGGATACAAGCTTGCAGTGCCTTTCCCTGTAACAATGTATATAGATGACTTCCCCATTGAGTTTTAGGTATTTCTGTAGCTTGAGCATGCACTTCAAATCTCGCCAAATATGCATCCATTTGATCCACGTTCTCATTAAAAGGTGGCAACTTTGGTTTCCATACAGGTTTGATATGCTCTTTGAGTTCTCCTTTCGTCTCTCTAAGTTCCAACTCTCTGACTCTCAATCTGTGTATTTCTACATCAGCTTCTTTCTCTTTAGCTCTCACTTCTCTCTCTTTAGCTCTTTCATCTCGCTCTCTGTCTTCTCTTTCTTTTACCCACTCTTGTAAAGCGGTTCCTGTCAATCCCATTTCTTTTCCAGCGATATTAACTGTGATAATCTCTCAGCCATTCTTGTTTAATTGTGTAGCATCCAATATAAACAATACAAATTGCTTTATCACTTTATCACTGGTCTCTGCTGATTGAGTTATTTTTTTCCCGCCGTTGCACGTGAGCGCACACACTTCACGACTTTACGGCTTTCTTGGTCCTTGACCTTTTCACAATGGAAAACCGCAGTTCTGCCTAATGTCTTCAAAGACTAAGTCAAGTAACTAGCCTCCAAATTCTGTGGCATTTTACGTCTCGAGAGACGATCTTTTCCCTTTGCAACTTCTTGTGTGACTAAAGAGGCCAATCCTTGATACACAGCTGCGATCGCAGGTTGGGCATATATAATCACCAGGCGCCGTTGCATTTTCACCCTTCTTTCTGCTTCTGTTGTGTATGGCATCTGCAATCTTTGACCCTTCCTTTATGCTCTCTCTCCATGAGGATCTGTCCAGTGCCACCTCTTCCCAGTTGCCAGTGTCGATTTTGAAGAGCTTCATGTCGCGTTTGCATACATCCGTATAACGTAAAAGTGGGCGACCAGCGGCTCTCCTGCCTTCTATCAGATCGCCATACAGGATGTCCTGTGGAAGTCGACCTTCTGGCATTCTACGAACGTGGCCAAGCCAGCCAAGGCGTCTGCTGCTGATAACAGAGCGGATGTCCTGGCACCCTGCTCTTTGTAGCACTTCCTCATTGGTTATCTTATCTTGCCACCTTATTTTAAAGATCCGCCTTAGGCATCGGAGGTGGAAAACATTCAGCTTTTTTTCCTGCCATGAGTAGGTTGACCATGTTTCACTTCCGTACAGCAAGGTGCTCAACACACAGGTCCGGTAGACTAGGGCTTTAGTACTGTTAGTCAGCAATATGTTGTCCCAGACTCTTTTCTGCAGCCGTGACATGGTGGCCATTGCCTTGGCTATCCTGTTGTTTATGTCTTTATCCAGTAGAGTGTTGTTGGATATGATGGAGCCAAGGTAACAAAAGTGACCAACAATTTCTAGTGGTTGGCCATTAATGCTTACTTGAGGTGCAGTGTTTGTGTTTTGGACAAGTATCTTAGTCTTGCTTTGACTGATGTTTAAGCCGAACTTCTGGCAAGCAGCAGATAATTTGTCAACCAGGCACTGTAGCTGAATATCAGAATCAGCCACAATAGCTGCATCATCAGCATACAGAAGTTCCCTGACGAGTAGCTTCTTAACCTTGGTTTTTGCCCGCAGCCTTGAAACATTAAATAGTTTTCCAGAGGATCTTGTATGGAGAAACACACCTTCGTTTATGTCGTTGTACGCATAATGCAGTAGACAGGAGAAGAATATGCCAAACAGAGTAGGTGCGAGCACACATCCCTGCTTGACACCACTGCAAACCTCAAAAGGTGCTGATTGGGCTCCATTGAATTTGACAGTGCATTTAGTTTCCTCGTGAAAACACTCAATGAACTGTAGTAGTTTGGGAGGGCAACCTATTTTCCTCAGGAGTTTGAAAAGGCCACTTCTGCTGACCATGTCAAAAGCTTTAGTCAGGTCAACAAAAACGATGTAAAGGGGTCTGTCTCTCTCTCTGAATTTCTCCTGCAGTAGTCGTAGAGAAGATATCATGTCTACAGTGGATCTACCACTCCTGAATCCACACTGAGACTCTGGGTAGACTCTAGAAGCTATCACTTGCAGCCTAGATAGTGCCACTCTAGCAAAGATCTTGCCCACTATACTGAGGAGAGAGATACCCCTGTAATTGTTGCAGTCACTCCGATCCCCTTTGTTCTTGTATATTGTGACTATAGTTGCGTCACGCATGTCCTGTGGGACATGACCTGTTTCCCAACAGCGGCAGAGGAGAATATAGAGTTCAGGGAGCAGGAGTGATTCGTTGACTTTCACTACTTCCACTGGGATACCATCACTCCCAGGAGATTTTCTATTTTTTATGCAGTTAATTGCTTTTTTAAGGTCACTGAGGCTCGGAAGATCATCTAGGCATTCCAGTACTGGAAGATCTGGTAGAGAAGCCAGGGCGACATCGTCTACTGTGTTCTGTGTGGCATAGACTTCGAGGTAGTGTTCTGTCCAACGTTCTAGCTGCTTGGTTTGATCTGTAATTTTTTCTCCTGATTTGGATAGAAGGGGGGCAGGCTTAGACACTGTTGGACCCAGGGCCGCTTTAATGCCATCAAATAGAGCTTTGCTATTTCCTGAGTGGAGACTGTCTTGGATTCTGTTGCAGGTATCCCTCCAAAAGTTGTTAGCACATTTTCTAGCCATTTGTTTCGCCTCTTTATTAGCACTTTTGAAGGCCTCCAAAGATCTTGGACTTGGCTTTGTCTTGAGAGCGAGGTGTGCAGATCGCTTTTTCTCGATGCAAGGTTCCATTTGTGCTAGATTCGCCTCAAACCAGTCTACATTTTTGTGTTTTTGAGGCCCAAAGGCGGTGATTGCCGAACTGTAGATTACATCTCTTAATTTCTCCCATCTGATAGAGATGTCTTCTTCATTACTTAACGAGGGGATTGAACTGTTCAAAAGCTCGCCAAAGAGTGCACACTTCTCTGGGTCACCTACATGGTTGACGTTAATTCGCCTAGTTCTGGGTTGAGTGGAAGTATAAGCCTTCTTGAGCCTCCAAATATGTTACAGCATTCCTATTATATTTATACTTATAACTCGATAGAAACTATTATAGGTCTTGATACGTCTAGGTGTCCCTGGTTCAGCTGTATTTACGAATAAACAAGTAACACTCGATCATACACAGGAACTTTTTATAATCATTACGGCATATCACACACAAGCTGGACTCTGTATAACCACTCTCTGACAACACACTTCCGGTCAATCGCGCAGAGTGTAAAAATAGATTATACATACATACACACATTCATCCGTGACACTGCTTAATTCAAATCTGGATAACTGCAAGGAATATTTACAATTTTTTAAGCGCCCCCCCCCCAATGTTACCAGGACGTCGTACTGTCGTGCCCCCCCCCCGGGGCAACACGTCGCGCCTCCTAGGACTTGCCCCCCCCCCACCAGGCTGGAGAAACACTGTATTATACTGTAATGTTGAACCAAAGATTTAGCTACATCTGGTTGTAAATTATTAAATTAAAACCATTATAACTTATAACAGGGTTTCCATGGCCTCCTAGTTCCGTATGCTAGGACAACTTTTTACAAATGCTCCTTCTTCCCTTGTGCTATTAGAGCATGGAATGGGTTGCCTTAGCTAGCCAGGAAAACGAGGACTTATTTTAAAAAATATTAAAATTTAAGTAATCCAACAAATTAAACTACCTAAATTATAAATATGTATAAATATATATTATCTAAATAGATCTTCATCTATGTAGCCTACTTGCATGAGCTAGCCAAGAAAACCAGTGACTTGGCAGAATTTAAGTCATTGGTTAACATGCATGACGTGTAGGACGTAATCATCTTCTTTTTTGAAGTAACGTCTGTAATATATAAGAAGAAGAAGAAATTACAAAGTATACGAAAAAAAAAAAGTCATGAAAATCTTATGAAATTATTACATTATCCTGAAAACTCATAAAAATTTCATTAAAAATAGACAACATTATCATTTTGGGGTGTCATTACATATGGAAAACGCCAATCCTAATCGCGTTTAAAAATAAACGGCATTGTCAACTTTCATTTAAGTCTAGTCTAGTTATGGTGTAAGTTAAGGCGAATTTAAAACCTAAAGAGGAAGTTCCAATAGTTAATTTACTGCAATAGTCAGTGGCATGTAAATATAGATTCTAGATCTAAATCTGTCTTGATCTCCTAAAAAAAAGTAAATCTAAAAGGCAGGTGTGAATGTTTATCGGCTTTTTATTGGAAAACTACCTTCTATTGTAGATGGCTCGTAATTTAATTTGACCGTGATTTTACACTTACGAATAAATTCTTAATTTTCACTTATTATCCTTATGCCTACCCATACTAGGCCCTGCCCTATACGTTTCGCATAGGGCCCCGCAATCTGTAGGACCGGCCCTGAATGTAGTGATTTAATGTGATCCCATTGAAGCGCGATCAGTGCTACGGAGTAATACTTGACCTAGATACTTATAATGTCTCTAAAATAAATCAACCCAAGGACTAAACCCTTTTTAACTTTTTTTTGGTTCGTTGCATGGAGAAATGACGACGGAGAAAATACTTTGGGAAGCAATAAACATCCTAAGTGCTAAGATAAAACGTCTCCGCGAAGCATTTTCAAGGTGTTCTCATTTAAATACAAACCTCCAAAGCTCATATTTCAAGTCTAGTTATGGTGTAGCACAGAGGCTATCTAATCTGTATCTATTCTGTAGATACTATTTGAAATTATACTAATTACAGGTATACTTGATCTGACATTTTGGCATTTCACAAACAGTCGAGGATAAAGACGAGGTAGGTTCTGTGTTTTTTTCACTTCTCAATGTCCTTAGCGTGTAATATACAAATAAGAACGTGATACGCTTGTTGTCAAAAAATTAGCAACCACAGAAACCAAAAGTTATTAACCCTTAAGATGCAAGTGGTAGTTTAGCCTCTAAGTCTAAACATCAAAATTGTAATTACTTTTCGTATCCATTCGTTGTGAAACAACTCAGCACTTAAAGGGTTAACGAACATTTGATAAGGAACTCACTGCACCTTATTGCAACACTAATTTAGGCCTTCTTCCTGCCTTTAGCACGAGAATGCAATAGTAATGGTAAACAAACAACAGTTAGTCACGTGCTTCTCTATCTATTCTATACAAATTACGATCTAATTTTAATCAACAATGTTTATCACGTGACAGTTTTTTCTCCCCGTTATTTTATCAATATTATCACGCAACCGTTCGTTTTGGTGAAGGACTGGATAGCTTCCCTTTTAATGATGATTTTTTTTTCTTACCGAAATTATCTACAAAGGGAGTTTATCTCGTATTAAAGAAGTCTAATAGGCCTACATTGAAAACTGAATAGCTAATTGATCTTTTTAGCGTCCCCTGAAGGAGAAAAGCCATTATTATTTTTATGTAGTCTGTCTGTCACATTCAGGTGCCAACTAATACCAAGTACGAGAAAGTTTCTACCAATTTGTCCAACTTTTTGGCTTCATGTAATCTTCACGCTGGCATGCAACACTCAAGACCATGACCTCGTGCAATTTTAAAATGCACATTGGTATGGAGAATGGTCGTAGCCAGGATTTTTTTTTAGTGGGGTGGGGGGGGATTTCATCCCCGGTCATTTCATCTTTGGTAACTTCATCCCCGGTCACTTCGTCCCCGGTCATTTCATCTTTGGTCACTTCATCCCTGGTCACTTCGTCCCCGGTCATTTCATCTTTGGTAACTTCATCCCCGGTCATTTCATCTTTGGTCACTTCATCCCCGGTCAATTCGTCCCCGGTCACTTCATCTTTGGTCACTTCATCCCCGGTCACTTCGTCCCCGGTCATTTCATCTTTGGCCACTTCATCCCTGCTCACGTCATGCCTGGTCATTTCATCTTTGGTCAATTCATCCCCGGTCATTTCATCTTTGGTCACTTCATCCCCGGTCATTTCATCCCAAATTAAATATTTTTCTTAGTCATTGTGTAATTGTGTTGTTAAGGCTTTGCCTTTAAGCCCTCATTTCATCTAATATATAAATATGTTTATTTAGAATGCTTTTTGATATTTCGATATGTCAAGTCATTATATAGTATTTATAGGACTTCCCGTCCTCCGTACAATCATGTTGAGAAATTATATATGTAAATAAGTAGATATATTGTTATGCGGGGGTTTGTATTTAGTTTTATTGTTTCTCTATGATGTAAAGGGAAGTCAATATTATCCTGCACATATTGCATGATGCTATGATCAAAGCCACTATGTGGCGGAAGTAGTGGAAATCTTTTGAGAGAAGAGAACGATTAGAATACTTGTAACCATGCCGCTCTTAACTTATCTCCTGACGGCCATCTTTCACTTTATCTGTATGTGTCAGTCGTTCCTTCTTGAACATGAGCTTGTTATTTCAAACCATGATATACCGTGGGAAGCGTGGTCGAGAGGCTAAGTGCGCTTGAACTTGGCTTGTCTTGGCTACCTAGAAGGGGGCTGTAGGTTCGACACCCGACTCGGGCAGAGTTGCTTTTTACTGTGCGCCTAAAGGCAGCAAATGAGATTGGAACAAAGCGCTCTGAGCATGCTTTAAACATGAAAGTAGCGCTACATAAAAGCTATAATAATAATAACGTTTTATTTATTCTAATAATAGATTTGATATTTTGTTTACGTTTTGGGAACATCGTCGTGTCGTGCCCATAATCCATCAAGGCTTATTTCCTTTCATAGCTAAATTTTATACAGTTAAGTCATTAAAAACAAGGTCCATTCACAGCCCAGACGATAAAAATAGGAAAAAATAAATTGAATAAAAATCTGTTGTAAATATATTGACAATTATTTTGCCATATCAAAAAATCAAACCTTCGTAGTCAACCCCACCTCCTGGATAAAGGTCAGTATTTTCTCAGGGTCGACATTATCAAGAAATGGACCTCATTCACCAATCGTAAATAAACACATTTAGCCACGTCATAATATTGATAAAACAATTTTAAAAAAATACGTATCACGTGACAGACTTTATGGATTACAAAATTTGTATAGAAGATATAAAGAATTACGTGGCTAAATGTTGTTTGTTTACGATTGGTGAATGAGGTCCATTACGAACGATATACAGCAATACGAATTAATGGATCGTCTTCTGTATCTACTATCAATAGACTTTTTGAATCCAATTAACAAGCAAAAACAATGTTGTACATATAGCTCTATATCTATAGATTTAATTTATTTTTACATTTCTAATGACATTATATTTTATATTCTTATTTAATGTTGCAATCTTTTTTGTCATGTCATTTTGTTAACTAACCCAACTCATGCACGTGAAGGTGAGCTCTTGATCTGATCGTGTGACGTCACATTCTTGTGACTAGCCTTGACCTTGTCCTACAGCTTAAGCCTGACATTGGATTGTTTCTGAAATCCTCATAGGAAAGTTTCAGTATGAACTTATCCAAAGACGGAGGATTACGAGTCCATACGTCTTTACCCTCTTTTTTTAAAACTATATACATTACTTACTACTATAAAAAATCACTAGTAACATACATCTATTCATAAGCCTTCATGTATATATATATATATCTACGTCCGTGTTTTAAAAATGTATAAAGCCTACCATTGTACCTGCATTGTTTATCAAACAACAGACCCTTAGCCGACAATCAGTAAAATAATGCTTTCGTAATATCTTTCGTTCTTTAACTTCGGACTTAAAGGCATTCGTCTTATATCATAATATGTTAATATGGCCTAGATATGCCTAGATTAAAATACTTATCTAGGATCTATATTTATATATATATTTGTGATTTATATTAATTATTGTATTCCATCTGCAGCTGCACCACCATGGCCAGAATAGAGCTAGTTATCTGGCCAGTTCTTTTCATAACTTTGACGCTGTTGAGTTGCATGCTGAACGGAATTACGACTTTGCAGAACATTACTACCCCACCGACACCCCCTCCTCCTCCAACATCAGTGCCATCTGTCAAGTCGTCAGACAATTTATTTCAAGTTAATGGAATCTTCCCAGAGTACACGGTCACGGCCAACAGCGGACCCGAGAGGTCAGAGTGCGGGATTGGTGCCCTGATGCCATGGGCTGACAAACTGTACATGGTGTCCTATTTGTCTGTGCCGAATGCGGGCAGTGGGACTGGATTGTACACCATCTATGCTAATGGCACGGTATATAACTTACTGTTAGTTAAGTGATGTGGAAGTAATCTGTTAGTTAAGTGATGTTGAAGTAATCTGTTAGTTAAGTGATGTGGAAGTAATCTGTTAGTTAAGTGATGTGAAAGTAATCTGTTAGTTAAGTGATGTTGAAGTAATCTGTTAGTTAAGTGATGTTGAAGTAATCTGTTAGTTAAGTGATGTTGAAGTAATCTGTTAGTTAAGTGATGTTGAAGTAATCTGTTAGTTAAGTGATGTAGAAGTAATCTGTTAGTTAAGTGATGTGAAAGTAATCTGTTAGTTAAGTGATGTGGAAGTAATCTGTTAGTTAAGTGATGTAGAAGTAATCTGTTAGTTAAGTGATGAGAAAGTAATTTGTTAGTTAAGTGATGAGAAAGTAATTTGTTAGTTAAGTGATGTTTAAGTAATCTGTTAGTTAAGTGATGTTGAAGTAATCTGTTAGTTAAGTGATGTAGAAGTAATCTGTTAGTTAAGTGATGTTGAAGTAATCTGTTAGTTAAGTGATGTGAAAGTAATCTGTTAGTTAAGTGATGTAGAAGTAATCTGTTAGTTAAGTGATGTTGAAGTAATCTGTTAGTTAAGTGATGTGGAAGTAATCTGTTAGTTAAGTGATGAGAAAGTAATTTGTTAGTTAAGTGATGTTTAAGTAATCTGTTAGTTAAGTGATGTTGAAGTAATCTGTTAGTTAAGTGATGTTGAAGTAATCTGTTAGTTAAGTGATGTAGAAGTAATCTGTTAGTTAAGTGATGTTGAAGTAATCTGTTAGTCTGTTAGTTAAGTGATGTGGAAGTAATATGTTAGTTAAATGATGTTTAAGTAATCTGTTAGTTAAGTGATGTTGAAGTAATCTGTTAGTTAAGTGATGTAGAAGTAATCTGTTAGTTAAGTGATGTTGAAGTAATCTGTTAGTTAAGTGATGTAGAAGTAATCTGTTAGTTAAGTGATGTTGAAGTAATCTGTTAGTCTGTTAGTTAAGTGATGTTGAAGTAATCTGTTAGTCTGTTAGTGTGATGTGGAAGTAATCTGTTAGTTAAGTGATGTAGAAGTAATCTGTTAGTTAAGTGATGTAGAAGTAATCTGTTAGTTAAGTGATGTTGAAGTAATCTGTTAGTCTGTTAGTTAAGTGATGTTGAAGTAATCTGTTAGTCTGTTAGTGTGATGTGGAAGTAATCTGTTAGTTAAGTGATGTTGAAGTAATCTGTTAGTTAAGTGATGTAGAAGTAATCTGTTAGTTAAGTGATGTTGAAGTAATCTGTTAGTCTGTCAGTTAAGTGATGTTGAAGTAATCTGTTAGTCTGTTAGTTAAGTGATGTTGAAGTAATCTGTTAGTCTGTTAGTTAAGTGATGTTGAAGTAATCTGTTAGTCTGTTAGTTAAGTGATGTTGAAGCAATCTGTTAGTTAAGTGATGTGGAAGTAATCTGTTAGTCTGTTAGTTAAGTGATGTGGAAGTAATCTGTTAGTCTGTTAGTTAAGTGATGTGGAAGTAATCTGTTAGTCTGTTAGTTAAGTGATGTGGAAGTAATCTGTTAGTCTGTTAGTTAAGTGATGTGGAAGTGATACTGTTGTAGACGTACTTGCCACCTAGCTGCTTTTGTGTCAGTGCTATTTATGTGTCATTGTTAATTATGATCTATGCGATTTATATGATATGCAGTTTGTGTTAGGGTTAGGAATGGACAGAGACTTTTGACAGATTATGTGTTCGCTGTTTACGTGTTCTGTTTTGTTTTTCCGTATTCTGCTGTTTACGTATTCTGCTGTTTACGTATTCTGCTGTTTACGTGTTTTGTTGTTTACGTGTTTTGTTGTTTACGTGTTTTGTTGTTTACATGTTTCGCTTTTTTAAGTGTTTCGCAGTTTACGTGTTTGGCTGTTGGTGTAATGTTGTTTCTTTAATGCTGATAATTTAATGCTGTACTAGAAAACTTGGTGTACCAATATATGCAAGTCATACATTCAAACAGATTCGTATATACTGTGCCTTTAATCGTATCGTCCATCAGATGGTCAAGATAGCTGACCATAGGTCAACGTTTGCCAACCGAATTCTTCATCGACAAACCAGTCAGATTATTATTGGTGCATGGGTCATCGACATGTTTGGTAACGTCCGGACGTTCAAAGATTTGCTGGACGTGAGAGTGGCCTCAACAGCTGAGCACTTGACAAAGCCAGAAACAATGGTCAGTTCGATATTTATTAGAAGAAACAATGGTCAGTTCGATATTTATTAGAAGAAACAATGGTCATTTCGATATTTATTAGAAGAAACAATGGTCAGTTCGATATTTATTTGAAGAAACAATGGTCAGTTCGATATTTATTTGAAGAAACAATGGTCAGTTCGATATTTATTAGAAGAAACAATGGTCAGTTCGATATTTATTTGAAGAAACAATGTTCAGTTCGATATTTATTGGAACAAGTAAACTTCATCTTGATATCATTAGAAGAAACAATGGTCAATTCGATATTTATTGGAACAAGTAATATCATCTTAATATCATTAGAAGAAATAATGGCCAGTTTGATAACTTTAGCTAAATGATTGACCAGTTAAAATAGTTGCAAGACAATGTTAGTTTATTCAGGTAAACATAAGTATTGGATATAGTATATAATAAGTCAGCTGACTAACTAATAATCAACTTATCTAGGAAGACAGAGGATTACGCGTCCATACGTCTTTACCCTCTTTTTTTTTTTTTATCCTCCTGTTTGATCTCATGTGATGTAAACATGTCCTCTTTTTAGGAGGCAGTAATAAGAGGGAGTAATACAGGCCGAGTATGTTTTTAGATCATGAACAGGTCTGAAGAACGCGAGCGGTCCTCGCCTGTAAATAAAATAGCTACCCCCTGTAAGTATGGCTGCCTGGTCGTACGGTATTCCCGTTGTACTGTTGTTCGGTTGTCTCGATGGTCCCGGGTTCATACCCTCCCCGCTGCCATCTCCCGTCGTCCTGCGGGGGGTTTGGACTAGAAACTCTGCAGGAACACCAGAAACATTTTAAAGCTTTTTTTCAAACTTTTTTTTTACCTTGCGATTTATGGGACAGATGATGATAGCGTTAACGAGGATGTCATGTAGCCAGCACAACGACCAACCGCTTACTTTCTCATACAATGTCAGGTGCCCATTAGAGCTGGGTGAACGCCTTAAAAATCCCGAAATTCCAAACCCCAGTCTTCACCGAAATTCGAACCCATAACCCCAGGTTTGGAAGCCAAGCACTTCCAACCACTTAGCCACCACGCTTCTGATCCTGTTTTAATATATTTTAATTTTTTTTTTTCACTCAAAGAAAATCCTTTATTGAAGACATGCGCATAAGACGGAAAGAAAACTTAAATTTAAATAGACCGCCAGCGGACAACGGCTCTGTCTGCACGAGAAGCGAGAAAATATGAAGGTCGCAACTGGCTTTGCGCAGTCATGTGAAACACTGCCCTCATTCTAAATCTTCGGAATCGAAGACGTTGCCATTATTATAATACCTTTGTCCCGTGTTATAGTCAGTCTATAGAAAACGTTAAGTCCCCATTGGTTATCTAAACCAAACAATACGTAGGCCTAATGTATTTTCGTTTTTGGCGATTTTCACACATGGAGCCAAATCTATATATATACCAAAGCTTTTTGGTGTATCCGGTGTACAAAAGCGGAAGTATTGATAAAGTGTAATAATGGCCGAAGAATCCAGTGTCGTAAATATGTGTCAGATATTACAAACACTTCTACGTATTATTCCAATTATTCCATTGACATTGTTTGTGTTGCTATCACCAAAACCAGGTGTACATGCTGGGAATGGATGGGCCGCTGTGGGAATGCGACGTCACCACACTGGACTGCAGCCAGCTGTTTGATTTGGTGAAGACTCTGGACATCCCAGCATCACAAGGGGAGCAGCCCCACTTCAAGGCTTCTCACACCATGAACGGGCGACTTGTGGTAGCCAGTAATACGTTTGAATTGAATGATTTTAAAGGGTAAAGCTTACAAATGTAGAAAGCAACAATCTCACAAATATAAAATGTGAAGCAAAATAAACACAATAAATATAAGAAAAATTTATAAGAAATTAACTTGAATGAGCAAGTGTTCTATTTCTTTCTTTTTAATTATGACTTGTTAGATTTATTATCAATAACCAATTATCATATACAACTGGTTATACAAGTAGTTACAATGAAATATAATCCAAGTTTAAACCCAATTTTCTCATTACTTTGTAAAGTCCAATTAACTGATATCTAATAAACAGGGCCGGCCTTTGATAAAAGGATGGTTCATAGACAAATGACTCATAGACTAACTTATTCTCCGACAGCTTCTTCACCGACAATTGGCTCACGAAAAACTTTTCACACGACAAATGGCTCACTGACAAATTGTTCACAGACAAATGGTTCCCCATAAATGGTTCACTGACAAATGGCTCACTGACGAATTGTTCACAGACAAATGGTTCCCCACAAATGGTTCACTGACAAATTGTTCACAGACAAATGGTTCCCCACAAATGGTTCACTGA
Source organism: Biomphalaria sudanica (assembly GCA_036873155.1). Taxonomy (NCBI): domain Eukaryota; kingdom Metazoa; phylum Mollusca; class Gastropoda; family Planorbidae; genus Biomphalaria; species Biomphalaria sudanica. The sequence goes on along the minus strand of JAZGLO010003416.1, from coordinate 856,763 downwards.
CAAATGGCTCACTGACAAATTGTTCACAGACAAATGGTTCACTGACAAATGGTTCACTGACAAACGGTACACCGACAAATTATTCCCCACGATGGTTCACTGACAAATGATTCCCCTGCAAATGTTTGCATTGCGTGAAGTTTGGTGAGAATCTTGAAATTCTAAATGGGGCGTAACCCATAAAAAAAAAAAGAAATTGTGACTTTAAGCCACACCTGTCACGTGATATATTCTGATCGTGACGTGAGCACTAAAGCGCGTGTAGTAGTGATTTCCCGAGATCCTCGAGTGAGGTTCAGACTACTAGGACGTGTATAACACTACAGTGCAATGACAATCAAATGCACAGAGTAAATCTTGATACAGCAGACGTATCTGATTTATATATATATAAATTGTACAAATGCTCCTTCTACCCTAGTGCTATTAAAGCATGGAATGGGTTTCCTGAGGCAGCTATGAAAACCATTGGCTTGGCAGAATTTATGTCATTGGTTAATATTGCATGATAAGATGCATGACGCATAGGACGTAATCGTCTTTTTTTTTTTTAATTAACGTCTGTATTATATAAGATGAGATAAATTGCATGTGAAGATCCAGCCATATGCCGCTGGCTATACACGTAGTTACAAGGAAATATAATCCAAGTTTGAACCCAATTTTCTCTTTAGGGACTAAACCTTGTAAAGTCCAATTAACTTATATCTAATAAGCAGGTCCGCTCTCTAGCAGGACTTAATAACAAGTTTCATGATTATTAACTTAATAACTAATTAATGAGGGGTGTACACATTTGCTCTCTACTGAGCTGAAAAACTAACTGTCTATGATACAATTTACTTCCTGTCTCTAACTCAGAGGTTTCCCTTGCGATTTCTGGACACTGTTTTAGTGACCACCTGTCACTGCTATAATGAGGCTGTGATACCACTTTCCTCTTCCTTATTCATTGCATCCATATAAAATTATAAATACAGTATATCTACAGTTGAAAAATATTTTTCATTGCCAGACTTCAACATGGCGGTAGACTCGCAGAATGGAAAGGGCCTGGAACCAACTGGACCATTCTAGCAGATACGGCCTTCGTGGAAGTAACCGGTCGTCGTAACTTTGGTCAGGTGATCTACGCTCTTGGTTGGGACAACAAGTCAGTGATTCTTAAAGTTTACGAGGGGGAAGAAACAGGTGGGAACACCTTTTAAATTTACCTATCCCTTAGTCTGTTGGACCGTTGGGGCACCATGTAAGACTCGTCGACCGTCTTTCTCCATTCCTCTCTGTCTTTTACCTTAGTTAGAACCTCTTTCAATGGCAGGCCCGTCCATTCTTTTATGTTGTCCTCCCATCGCTATCTCTGTCTGCCTCTTCTTCTTTTTTCTGGTACTGTTCCCTGAAGGAAGGTCTTTACGAGCCCAGAAGATCTTTAATATGGCCATAGATTTTAAGCTTGCGTTTTTTTCTACGGTAGTTGGCAGGTCATCATGGGGTCCGATCGCCGCAGTAACCCTGTCTCTAATCTCTAGTCTTTGAATGTGAGGACACAATTATTTTTAAAGAAAATAACACCTTTCTCTACCTTTCTCTATAACTTCATACAGATCATTAGAAGATAGCCTACTGGTGGATTTTTATCATTTCTTTTCATTATAGAGTACAACTATAGGCAGGCGTAAAGATTACCAAAAGAATTTAAATTTTAAAACATATCTTCTCTTACAGAGTACAACTACTGGCAGACGTACAGACTACCAAAAGCCTCTCACGCATTTGATCATCTCTGGCAGACGGAGTGGCCCAGAATCAGGGAAGTAGAGACGGAACGATACCTCATGGACATGCACGGAATGTTTTATGAGTTGTCTCCCTTGGGATGGGCCGGAAGTACCTGGGGGATACGCCCCATATCCCAGCATCTCCGTGTCATTCCAGACTTTACGTCATTTAGAGGATTCCTCGTCTTGGGAGGAAACCAGGTGAATTAAGATAGTTTGTTATAGTTACTTTTTGGAGATCTCAACAGATATTTAATGTATGTCTTGTCTCTGAAAACAGAGCTTCCATAGAAAGAAACAAAAAATATTTATGCGTATTCATTAACGTTGGCTGAGTGGTTAAGCACTGGGTTCCAATCTCAATGAAGACTGGGATTTTGAATTTCGGGATTATTAGGGCGCCCCTGAGTCCACCCAACCCTAATGGGTACGTGACTTTAGTAAGGGAAAGTAAAGGCGGTTGGTCGTTGTGCTGGACATATGACATCCTGCTCGTTAACCGTTAGCCATAGAAACAGATGACCTTAGCATCATCTGCCTTATAGACAGGGCCGTCTTAGGCCACTGCAACCTATGCGGTCGCAGTGGGCCCCGCACTTTCATAGGCCCCGCTAATTCTAGGCGTAGTTATGAAATTGCAAAATATATACGAAAAATTGCTGGAAATCTCCTGAATTTATTAAAATCTCCTGAAAACTTATAAAAAGCTATTGAAAAATAGACAAAATTGGCGAATTTTCACCTTAACCGGAAGTTCCAATACTTTATATGCCATAGGTTGCAAGGTTCGTAAAGTAAAGCTAATTTGATCGCAATTTTGTACTTAGTAAAGAATGAATAAAATTCAAAGTCAATTTTTTTTTTCTAATACAAAATCTTAATTTTAACTTATTATCCATAATCCCACCCAGACTAGGCCCCGCGCAATGAGTTTTGCATAGGGCCCCGCAATTGTTAGGACCGGCCCTGCCTATAGATCGCAAGGTCTTAAAGGGAAACTTCACTTTCAGTTATCTACCAGGCTAATATTTTATTGGCCTCCTTCAGCCGTAGAACGACTATGGTTCATCTCAGAGCACACTTCCTCTTGTGGCCGTGGAGCCCTATTTCGGAGAGACACTCCCGTCTACAATAATCGCAGGTTAAGGTGGCTTTTGCTTCGGTGGTAGAGGAGCTGGCCATTTTTCGCATTGTCCGTTTTTCTTCCATGGCTGAGGCCCATGTTCTTTCGCTATCTATAGCTTTCTTGGTCACTGTCTCTCTCTATCTGATGCGTTCTAGAGCTGTCTTCCCTATAGTCAGTATTGATGTTCACTGATTTGAGGTCCCGTTTTATTACATCTATGTAACGGAGGTGGGGGCGAGTTGTCCGTTGAGGATGACTTTCGGGATACACTTGTCCTCCATCCGGCGAACATGTCCAAGCCAGCGCAAGCGGCGTTGTCTGAGGGCTGTAAAGATGCTGGGAGTACCTGTTCGTGCAAGCAGGCTAATATGGTTTATAAGAAAATGTGTTTTGACTTTCTTATTATTTCTAGACCATAATGTATAATTCACCCAGTGGCGTAGCGAGCATAAGGCGTCTTTCCCCCACAAATATAGGCGTATATAAAAAAAACACAACTATTATTCAAATGTAAGAGTTACTGTAAGCTAAATAAGATCCAATCGTTATAACTTTTTCTTTTAACTCTTTCTCTCCGTAATTATTTACCACATTCAGGTGGAATCAACGCTGGTATCGTCAGTTAGGAGAGAAAGAGTTAATATTGGAAAACATCTATCACTTTTTCTAACTATTCATTGAGGTAGCAGATTAGAGTAAGAGAGTAAGGATCTTTAATCTAATCAGTCCTAGGTTGTAAATCTTATCTTATCTTCTAACTTAGAGATCTTCCCTCAATTACGTCCCTTGCAAATTAGTGACTTAAACTCTGCTAAGTCGTAGGTTTCCCTGGCAGGCAACCCATTACGCAGAATATGTGCTGGTAGCTGTTACTCTTTTATTTAATTATTTTTAATGTATTTTTTTAAAACTTGCTACTGTTTATTCTTAAGGACGAAACTCTATGGAGTTCGTTATATTGCACCTGTCTGTTTATTGTCTTGATTTCAAATATTATTACTAACTGAAACCCAATTATTTAAGAATTCTGTAAGTGGATTCAGTGAGTAAGTACTATACATATTTCCCTAGGTATCTTCAATCATGGATAACAATGTGGTCACTGGTCAGTCTCAGTCCAATCTATGGTTTGGTAAGACCGATGACCTCTGGAGCTTTGGCAAACCTCAGGTAGGTGGTGACTTCATTCTTATTAGTTTGATCACAATGTTTTTACAAAGCTTATATCAACTCTGTATGTCTGTCTGTCAGTCTTCAGGTACAATTTTCGTACACGTTTTTTCTCCAACAGCCGATCTCGGATCAAGCTGAAACTTTATACAATTATTTATTGTACCTAAATCGATAAAAAATTAACCATTTATTTAATTAATTATTGGTAATTAATTATTTTATTTAGTATCGAAAAATGGAGAGAATTGTTCCTTATTCAGAGATGTGACTATTTATATGGAGTTTTCTCCCTAGGAAGAATGGTCGAGAAAATTGTACCTGAAGACTGACAGACAGACATACAGAGTTGATATAAGCTTTGTAAAAACATTGTGATCAAACTAATAAGAAATAAATACCTTTCACTGTTAATATTAATAGCAGGAGATGTAGAGTCAAATCCAGGGCCTAGATCTAAAGATAGATGCAACATCTGCAAAAAAGTATGCACCATGAAACAGAAAGCCATTCAATGTGACACATGCGATGAATGGTACCATGCATCATGTCTCCATATGAATACACCTGTCTATTATGCCTTAGGCAACAAAGATGCATCATGGCACTGTGTACCGTGTGGGTTACCTCAGTTTACATCAGGACTGTTTGATTCCTTTGATGCGGACACTTCTAACCCATACAACATCTTAAACACCATCCCAAAACCAACTCACCAACCACTAGCCAGATCCACTCCTGTTAAACCTAAATCTACTAAAATTAATACAACAGCCTCACTAAACAAACCTCCTAAAGAAGTAATACCAAAATACCTTAAAACCTTAGTAATAAATTTTCAAAGTATTAGGAACAAAACAGCAGACTTAGAAATTTTATTAGAATGTGAGAAACCAGACATAATTGCAGGAACAGAAACTTGGCTACATCCTGAAATTTATAATGCAGAAATTTTCAATAGTAATTATGAAATTTTTAGAAAAGATAGGGCTGATAATCATGGAGGAGTTCTTTTAGCAATAAAAAACACTCTTATAGCTGAAGAAATTACCTTACCAAACTCAAAAAACATAGAATCTACATTTTGTAAAATTAATACCACCTCAACATCCCTTATAATAGGCAGCATTTACAGACCACCAAATTCTAGTTTAGAATACATGCAGGAACTATGTAATCAGATTACTACACTTAAAGAGACAAATAAAAATGCAGTTTTTTGGATTATGGGTGACTTCAACCTACCTGATATAAATTGGAAAACACTAACCATAGATAAACACCAAAACCTTAAGGACATAAATGAGCTTTTCATAGAAACTTTACACAACCTAAGTTTAGATCAAATCATTAAAAAGCCAACTAGATTAAACAACACATTAGATCTCTTCTTAACCAACAGACCTGGATTAGTAGTTGATTATGATATTATCCCTGGTCTATCAGACCATGAGATCATAAAAATACACAGTCAGATAAAAGCAGTAGCCAATACAAAAACCAAAAGAAAAATCTTACTCTGGAATAAATGTAACCTAACACAACTACACCAAGCTGCATTAAACTTTCAACAAACATTCTTATTAGAAAAAGACATTAACCAACCAGTCGATGACCTCTGGAATTTCATTAAAAACCATCTTAAAAGCATTATAGAAAATCATATACCAACTAAATACACATCAAACAAAATAAATAAATGCTGGTTTAATAATAGACTAAAGAAGCTTTGTAAACAGAAGGAAAACCTATATAGAAAATTTAAAGAAACCAAGGCAGAAAGAGTTTACAAAAAGTATATAAAAATTAAACACCTAACCCAAAAAGTAAGCAGACAGCTGCAGAGTGAATACATAAACAATGTAATATCTAAAGATAACAACAAAAACCTATGGTCATACATTAAGTCTAAGAAAATGGAAACAACAGGCATAGCGCCATTAAAAGATGAACATAACATAATACATAATGATAATGAAACTAAAGCAAACATCCTAAACAAATACTTTGCATCAGCATTCTCAGCCCCAGGAGACAAAGACATATTTCTTAATTTGAACCAAGTAGACAACATAGAAGATTTAGTAGTACAAGAAAATGGAATTAAAAAACTATTAGCCAACACCAAACCAAATAAAGCGTCTGGACCTGATGGTATTCCAGCTAGATTACTCAAAGAACTAAGCAATGAGCTAGCCCCAGTGTTCAAAATACTCTTTCAGGCATCGCTTAACCAGGGCAGAGTACCAAAGGACTGGAAAGAAGCTAATGTCACCCCCCTATTTAAAAAAGGAGAAAAATCTGATCCAGGAAACTACAGACCAGTATCACTTACCAGCATCACATGTAAAATACTAGAACACATAATATGTAGCAACATCATAAACCACTTAGACAAACATAATGTCCTCACCCCATACCAACATGGCTTTAGGAAATATAGATCATGTGAAACCCAACTAATAGGACTAATTGATGATTTCTCAAAAGGTTTAGATAATAGTGAACAAATAGATGCTATCTTACTAGATTTTTCCAAGGCTTTTGACAAAGTTCACCACCATAGTTTGCTTAAAAAATTAAAATATTTCGGCATTAACGGTCCACTGCATCAGTGGATTAAAGATTTTCTGATAGGGAGAGAACAAACTGTAATAATAAATGGCTCTAAATCAACACCAATAACAGTAAACTCAGGTGTACCTCAAGGAACAGTCTTGGGTCCACTACTATTTTTAATTTACATAAATGATTTACCAAATTGCATTAGTTCAGGAACAAAAGTCAGATTATTTGCAGACGATTGCATAATATATAGAACAATAAAAACAAAACAAGACACAGATATTTTACAAAGAGAATTAGATGAATTACAGAAATGGGAATCAAATTGGAGCATGTCTTTCCACCCAGAAAAATGTCAGTTGTTAAGAGTAACAAAAAAACTAAAACAAATTAATTCCACTTATCTTATTCATGGCAAACCAGTAACACAGACTAAAAACTCAAAATACCTAGGTGTTATAATAAATGAAAAACTGTCATGGAATCCACATATTGATGAAACTATAAAAAAATCCAACAAAGCATTAGGGTTTATTAAAAGAAATTTCTATAAATCAAATAAGAACATAAAACTAAAATGTTATTTAACCTTGGTTAGGCCAATAATAGAATATGCATCCACCGTGTGGGACCCCTCAACTCAAGAAAACATTAAGAAACTGGAACAAACACAAAATAGAGCAGTGAGATTCATAACAAACGAATATTCACATTTGACTAGGGTAACACCATTAGTAAAATCACTAAATTTAGAAAGCCTTCAGGACAGAAGACTCAAAAGTAAAGTAGCAATTATACATAAAACACTGAACCATAATCTTCAAATACAAAAACAAAATTTAATAAAATACTCTGAAAGACACAAAAATAAAGGCACATTCCTCGTCCCATACGCTAGGACAAATTTGTACAAATACTCCTTCTTCCCTAGTGCTATTAGAGCATGGAATGGGTTGCCTGAGCTAGCCAGAAAAACCAGTGACTTGGCAGAATTTAAGTCATTGGTTAATATGCATGACTAGATGCATGACGCGTAGGACGTAATCATCTTCTTTTTTGAAGTAACGTCTGTATTATGTAAGATAAGAGAGGCTAAGTACATCTTGGCTTGGCTTGGAAGGGGGCTAGAGGTTCGACACCCAACTCGAGTAGAGTTTACTGAGCGCCTAAAAGGCAGCACGGAAATCCTTCTCCCACTGGTCCACAACTGAGATTGGACCATAGGGCTCTGAGCATGCTGTAAGCATGAAAGTAGCGCTATATAAATGTTATAATCATTATTTAGTTCTGTACACGTTAGTTCTCCCACTTCTCATTCTTGAATCAAGTTGACATTTTGCAGAACTATTCATGGTCGATGACAATACATGAATCAATACAAAAATTAACCAAATTGTTAATCAATTAGTGGTAATTAATTAATTTAGTTTAATTTAGCTAAACAGGATCTTGTCATCTTGAGATAGATGGCAGTAATTAGCAATTCTTCCCTTTCGATAAGTTTTTTTTTTTAAATTGTATTTTTTCTCTCTTTTGTTTGTTATTTCTATCTGGTGCAAATTTTCTTAGTTGTTTTTTCTAGCGACATATGTATCTTAATTTTTTTTCTAACTATTAGCATTAGAGGATCTAGTATTACTTTTGTATGGTATGCGGAGGGGGCGAAAAAAATAAATTTGTAGCTACGATTTTATAAAGTATAACAGGTTTGGATCACATTGCAACGTTCTATAAACTATAATAATGAAACGTTTTTCATTGATTTTATAACAGGGAGAGAACTCGCATTTCATTAACTGCAATGCTATCAGAAGTGAAGTACAATGCACTACCTTGTTATTGTTCTAGAATCTAGAACTAAACATAATCCAAGTAGTAAAGTCTGTAGAGATCGAGATAGTGTGGATCTGTTTTTAAAAGTCTCTAATTTGATAAAGAAGATCATGCGTCATGCATCTAGTCATGCATTTTAACCAATGACCTAAATTCTGCCAAGTCACTGGTTTTCCTGGCTGGCTCAGCCAACCCACCACATGCTCCTATAGCACTAGGGATAAATGAGAATAAATCTAGATCTAGTCAAAGGAACACAGTTTTCTCCTATTTGAATTCAGCTTACTTTGTGCAGGATGTATCGGTCAATACTATTTAAAACTTGAGTGTTTTAGTAGGTCAATAGAAGGACAGAGTTTAATTACAGACTAAGATTTAAAGGAGATTAGCCTTGTACATAAAACACTTAATCATTAAAGCTAATCTCATTTTGGTAACATGTCCTAAAACTTATATTTGGCAGGGCTGGGGTGCTGTATGGCGGACTGAGGATGTTGTCAAAGGGTCGATTTCTGATCCTTTTCTCATGACTGGGTTTGATAAAAAAGTATTGCATGTCATTCTTCATGATGATAATGTGCTATCGACTGTGATACAAGTCGAGGTGGACGTCACAGGGGCAGCAGGTGAGTCACAGGGGTAGCAAGTGAGTCAGTGAGTCACAGGGGTAGCTAGCAATTCGCAGGGGTAGCAAGTGAGTAACAGGGGCAGCTAATGAGTCACATGGGTAGCAAGTGAGTCACATAGCCAGCTAGTGAGTTACAGGGGTAGCAAGCGAGTCACAGGGGCAGCTAGTGAGTTACAGGGGTAGCAAGCGAGTCGCAGGGACAGCTAGTGAGTTACAGGGGTAGCAAGCGAGTCGCAGGGACAGCTAGTGAGTAACAGGGGTAGCAAGCGAGTCACAGGGGCAGCTAGTGAGTTACAGGGGTAGCAAGCGAGTCACAGGAGCAGCTAGTGAGTCACAGCGGCAGCTAGTGAGTCACATTATTTCATATACATCATAAGAATGCGCGAGCAGCGCTATATAATTCCCCCCCCCCCCCCCCCCCGTTGATTTCAATAGCAAACATGACCACAAAGTGTCCAATGACTGACTTTTATAAAGCATTTTACAAACCAATATTTTAATATAGTTTATTAAACCTAATCTTTCTTTGTAATCAGGACACAGTCAATATGAGAAATGGCTGCAATTCAGACAGTTACAGATGGCATCCGGTGACCAGTCAGCATACCAGATTGTTACATTTCCTGAAGGCTTCAGTGTGCATTGGATACGTCTGGTGCTGACAAATTGTTACACAAATTCCGCCTTTGACAACACTTGTAAACTGACGGCATACTTTCATTATACCTAAACGTATTGTGACGTCTGTTTTCTGTGTCGATGCTGCCAACTCTAAAAGTTGACTCATCATGAGAACTGCCGTAGTGTATATATAGATATATGTGCTGACTACTTGAAAAGAATAATAAATAAATCTCTTTGAAAAAGATGATTTTTTTTTTCTACATTTGTTTCCCTTAGCTTTTATGTTTTTATCTAATGTTTTAACTCTTTCTCTCCTAACTGACGATACCAGCGTTGATTGCACCAGAATGTGGTAAATAATTACGGAGAGAAAGAGTTAAGCATTGTTTTACTAATACTATCTGTTGTATAAGACATTGGACAACGTGACTTATAAAGGTCCTAACTCTTTAACAGATTAAGAGCATTACGATGCCTAAATCCAAATCCAGACCTGATTATAGCGAGGTGTTTTCATTTTTTTTTTAAATATCATTTGACTTTATTGGCCTCCTTCAGTCGTAGAACGACTATGGTTCATCTCAGAGCACACTTCCTCATGTGGCTGTGGAGCCATATTTTGGAGAGACACTCCCGTCCATAGCGCAGGTTAAGGTGGCTTTTGCTTCGGTGGTGGAGGAGCTGACCGTTTTTTGGATTGTACGTTTTTCTTCCTGAGCTGAGACCCATGTACTTTCACTGTCCATAGCTTTCTTGGTCACTGTCTCTCTCCATCTGGAGCGGTCTAGAGCTATGTCTTCCCAATGGACCTCATTTACCAATCGTAAACAAACAACATTTAGCCACGTGGTGCTCTATCTCTTCTATACAATTTACGATCTCATGTTTAACTCATGATGGTTGTCACGTGACAGTTTTTGTTTGTTTGTTTTATCAATAAGATCCCGTGACTAAATGTTGTTTGTTTACGATTGGTGAATGAGGTCCAATTGACTTAATAGAAACCATTATGTATCTTTATACTCTAGAGAAACTTTCTATTTTAATTCCGATATTTAGGCCTACTGTTAGGCGCTTCCGCACACGGTGTCTCCTGCAGACAACGACAACGATAGGAAGCTTGTTACGAACGTAGAGAATTAGCTAACATTCGATGGTTCCCTTCATTGCTATTAAACTTCTTGTTCAGCATCAGCGTCGACTAACTTCTATTGATAGTTTGGCCTTTCGCAGGTGTTGTTGGATTTCGTTGAGAGTTACTCCCCGTTTGGTTTCTTTGCATTAGACACCGTGGAAGCGCCTAACACTAAAATGTTTGTTTGTTTGTAAAATGTGTGACATGTTTCGGATGTTCCTTCAGAGTTGAAGATAGTTTACTTCCTAGTCCAAACCTCACGCAGGACGACGGGGAATGGGAGCGGGCAGGGTTTGAACCCGGGACCATCGATAAATCCAAACGACAGTCCAGCGAGCAAACCGCCCGACCAGGCAACCATCCTACTCAATGTAAAACTAGCACATCGGGTAGTCTCAAAAAGTCACTTGCTAGTTTTTGCTTACAATTTTTTTTTTTGCTTTGGACGCAGCAAATATTTTTTCTGCAGATGGTACTATTGTACTTTTGAAGTTTATACTACAAGAGTCATAGTGTACTTTTTGAATTATAAAAGGAGTACTTTTAACTTGTTTCCACCATTTCTCTGCTGCTCGCAGCAGAATATTGTACATACAGATGAAAGATTTTTAATGCAGTTAGAAAAGGAGTAGTAAACGTTTTTAAGCCTTTGAGGGCTACATTCAAAATGTTATTTGTTATCAAGAGCCGAATACATAGTCTAAAAGCTCACTCTATTAAAGAATGCACTTCTGTATAATCCTCTCGTTCTAGTTCTTAGCACTTTTTAGCAATGCTAGTGCTGGGCAAATGTAAACAACTTTTAGTTCATCGAAGACACTAACAAGGAGGAACCCGCATCTGGTTCAGGGAATCGTGCCTCAGGATGTGATTGGATGATCATCGGGTAGATGGGGAATTCCGGATGGGGGATAAGGGGCCATCTGGTTACTGTAAGGTCCTTCAAGTTGGTCAATGGTCATAAATTGGGGCGCAGGCTCGAGCCTTAATGGAAGCTCATTGAGGTTAGGGCGGGGGTAGCCAACAGTAGTGTTCTTGTCGAAAGTCTAAGGCCGGGGTCGGCAACCTGCGGCTCGCGAGCCACAAGCAGCTCTTTGGATGTGAAACTGCGGCTCTTTATTTCCATACGCAAATATTATTTATTTTATCGAAACATTTTTTCAAATAATTCTGAATATTATAACTAGAATTAGGCACTGATTATGTCTCTCTTTTGTGTACTCGCTTTTCACTACACCCCTCCCACTTTACACGCGTCGTCACTATTGTCAGTCGTCGGAAGCTCTCGGCCGTCGTCGCATGTTTCTATGTAGGTTTTAATTCGCTTTCGACGCAAGACAAATTGGCATCTTTACCACGTGCTTTGGCTGTGACGAATAGTTTGTTAATTCAAGGCAATGATTTAGAAGCGATTATCTTCTCAAAGCTAGAAGCAATGTGCAAGTAATTCTAATATGGTGAGCTTTGCGGTACCTCTAGAAATTGTGCAAAAAGGCAAACCATTTATAGATGGTGAGTATGTGAAAGACTGCTTCATGCATGTATCTGAAGAACTGATTCATGATTTCAAAAACAAACCAGAAATTATGAAAAAAAAATCAAAGATTTGCCACTATCCGCTTAAACAGAACAAGATAGCTCAATTGTCTTCAAATGTAACATATTTGCAGGCGGAAGATATCCAACTTTCTTCTGTCTTATCACTTGCTATAGATGAGTCTTGCGACATAAAGACACGGCACAAGTTGTCCATTTTGTCAGGTATATGTCTTCCCAAAGGTCCACAAGAAGAAACTCTAGGATTGCTACCACTCTCGTGACAAACAAGAGGAGAAGATATAGCGCGTGCCGTGCAAAAATACCTTGAAGACATTAAGATCACTTTAAATAAAAATCAATTCAATAACAACTGATGGAGCCAGATGTATGACAGGAAAAAATAAAAGGGCAACAACAATTCTTCGGAGCAAAATAATCCGCGAAATACTTACGTTTCACTGCTAAATACACCAAGAAGCGCTTTGTGCCCAAACATTTTCGGCCGAAATAGTTGAGGTCATAAATTTGGTAATCAAGTTGGTTAACAGCATGTTGTCAAAAGCACTCTACCATCGTCAGTTTAAAGACTTCTTAAAGGAAATGGAGACTCAGTATCCCAACAAAGTGCGATGGCTTTCCAAAGGTTAAAAGGTTTTGCTTAGTGCTTGAATGAAATAAATACATTCCTAAATGATAAAGGCATTAATCACCCTGAATTAGAGAACGACAAATGGTTGCAAGCATTTTTCTTTATGGTGGATATAACATCGAAATTAAATGAACTGAGTCTAAAGCTGCAAGGAAAGTAAAACCCAGCCGAATTGTTTTGTTTTGAAGAAAAAAAAATCTTTTTGCAGAAGATATTCATAGCAGCAAGTTACTTCATGTTCAATGTCTAAAACAGTATCGCTATAAAATCAGTGCAACTTTTGACACGAATTACTTTAGCACAATTATAAAAAAATCTAATATGAATTTCTTGGTAAATTTGAGCAGTTCAAAACCAACAAAACTATTCTAGCATTCTTGGTACACCATTTCAACACAAATAGTAACGAAATACACTTTGATCCATTTGAAATTGATACTGGATCTCTAGAAATGCAATAGCTCGATTTTAAAAGTAAAGTTTTGTGGGGTGGAAAATGTACAGAGTTGAAAATCAAGTTGGAAGTGTTGGAGGTCCAGAAATGTGTGTACGTAACGCAACAAAAATGAACAACTTTCAAAGAAATGCCGCGAGTTGATGAGTTGAATAGTCTTCCAGATTGCTACAGTCAGGTGAAGAAGTTGACATTTGTGCTGAATATCTATGGATCGACATATTCGTGCGAGAAAGCCAACTTATAAAGAAAATTTAGAGTCGTGTTTAAAACTAAAAACAAGTTATGAGCCTAATCTATCCAAACTTTCTAAAACCATGCAAAGCCATCGCTCCCACTAAGTTTGTTCAATTGTTTGTTAGTAAAGTATAAGTTAGTGTTGTAAGTAAATGTTTAACTGCTTTAGTTGTTACCGAATTAAAAATAATGATCTAATAACGCCATACATAGTATCTAATTTGTAGTGAAAAACACTATATAAATATAGGAATAAAAAGTTTAAAAAGAGTGTGTGAGTACTATTTATTGTTAGCAAGAAAAAATGTTGTGGCTCTTAAAAAACTTTAAAATTGTGTAAATGCTAATTTTTGGCTCTTCCGACTCAAAAGGTTGCCGACCCCTGGACTAAGGTAAGGGAATGTCACATGTGTATACTTTTTCCTATACTAATGCACGCCATAGGAGTAAATCACATTTTATATTATATATATCTTTTTTTTTATTTAAGTCCAATAGTTTTAAATCTTATCTTCTTATATAATA